>OY743221.1:10176991-10611991 GCA_963555745.1 Cardamine flexuosa | reverse complement strand
GTCAAAATTGGTAGATACAAATAATATTTTTGTTTGATTTGCATGCACATGCTAAAATTTAAAAATATATTTTCTATTAATTTTTTTGCAATGTGTTTGTTAATATCCAAACAGGATCAAACCAATATGAGCACCACTGTGTGGATGTATGCCCAAGTGAAGAGATGTGCAATCAATTTTGCAAATATTCAGGATGGGACCTTGGACATTGTCGTGGCAATATTTGTTGCTGTGACAACAAAGACAACTCCCTTCCAACACCTAATCCTTTGAATTAGTAGCTAAATTCCAATTTGATATGTCTTCTCAATTAAATATCTTCTCATGAAAAATAATTCTTTACGAATGGAAAATCTACATTATCTCATGCAAAACAAAAATTAAGTGAAATATTAATTTACAATAACAACTAAAAATGAACACAGTTAGATACACATTCAAAATTTAAGAAAGGAAAATTATAATCGGAAAAGTATAACTACCATTTGAGTATGCTGTTAGGCATTTCATGGATGACCATCATTTGACTTGGATTAATAACAATGCATAATTGCTTAATAAAATAATTGTAATATAAACAATTACAGAATAAAAAGCTACAAAATAAAAAAAAAAGGTTGCAGAATGTAAATTTTTGTTATAGAATAAATTTTGCGAATGATAAAATTTAATATTTAGTATTAAATTACAAATATACACCATAAAACATGGGCAAAGCGAACATAGACTATAAATTTTTTATATATAAAAAGGGAGTTTTGCCGTATATGGAGTTATCCAACTCAGCAAAAAAAGCTTTCAGAAAAGTTACAGATTTGACACGTGGCATTTAACTAATTTGATTAAAAAAATTAAGTCCAGCCCAAACAATTACTCACATATCCAAAATCAACTAATATATGTTAGATAAAAAAAACAGCCCATCAATAATATGGCCAAAATTCAGTGGCCTTACCTCTCTCCACCATCTTCTTCACAGCCTTCATTTCTTCTCTTCGTCTTCCTCACACGTCCCAGAAATCGGCAGTTCGTCATCAATAAACACCATTAATCTTTCTAATTCAACCATCCCCACTAATCCTTCCAAATAAAAGAAATTGATGGCCACTTTCTCCAAACACATATGAAATCTCTCTATAAAACCTTCACCCCACAAGCCAATTGAAATACGTAAACACATCACTTACTCTGAAAACCAAATCATTGCAACAGAATCTCTCCACCCTTCTCAATGAAATTGATGGCGATTACTATCAAAAAGAAGTTTTAGTCCACTTGATTCACTACTTATAGACTCTCAAGTATGTATCCAGTTTCACCTACATATTTTATGAATTTATCCATACATATTCCACTTCTAAAAACGTTTGGTATTGTATTCAAAATCAAAGTCAATCCAAAACGAATAACAATCATTTCTTAATCACGTTGTCCAAGGATTAAGAGATTTAAGGCCACGGAGAGACAATACTACCTCCACTAACGGCGATTTACCAGACCTCTGAATCATGTGATTTAGGTAAATTACTCTTGCTGCAAAAAAAAAACAATCACAAAGTTGTAGTTTGAAGGTATCTGTGCCATTATACATCAGAGTTGCAGAGAATATGTCTTCTGCTGCATGTTGCCAAGATCATCGAAGATCCGATTATTTTTTCCTGTCCAAATGGCCCAATTCACAGGAACATATTTCCAGATGGGGGTAAGCATGCTGACTTTGGAAACTTTATAGGTTGTTCTAAAGTCTGGATATCTAATCCAAAACTGATCGGTACATGGATTTTAAATCATATTCTTATTTGAATTAGACGAGTAAGAGGCTATGTTACATTTTTGTCTTTGGGAATATTATTTAGGGTCTAACTTTATTACTGTATATCCATGGGTGCATTATGCTTTGTAGTCTTTCTTTCCGTTTAAGTGTTTGGCTTTCCGGTCTTTTTATAGCCTATGAATTCAGTATGTTCTTGGAGTTGTGAATTTGTGGGCTTAGATGGATCGGATGATGAATTTTCTAAACATAAACTATGACTGAATAATTCTTAATAAAAAAAAGTTAGAGAGGTAAGTAAAGTAGAAAGCAGAAACTCTAGAAGAATAATCTCGGAAGGCACATATTACACTTTTATGTTGTCTTGTTGGAAAAACCTAAAAGATACTTCTCTCTAGACTCTAATCTCTCTCGGGCGACATTACCGAGGGAAGCTCTCCGACATCACTCTCTCGCGCCGGCAAAACCTATGGTTACCGGCGTTGGAATGTTCCTTTTTCCTCTGGTTTTCTCCTTTGTTTTGGGAAACCAGATCTAGAAGAAAACAAGATTGTTTCTGCCCAGATTTGGCGAGTTCTTGTCCTTGACAGAAGTTCTCTTGCCTCCCATCTATTCTCTGTTGTGGATCTGTGCTTTTTCCCAACAGAAGACATACCTATTCCCAAATCTCCACCACCGGATCCCAAATCTTGATTCTCCTTTCGGTCTCAAGGAACGAAGATCTTCACCTCTATAAGCTTCGCTGATGTACTTCACTACGACCACGCTGCGTCTCTGTTCCAAGACCTCCGCTGTTTTTTTTCTACCAGTGATTTTCTCTTCCAATCCTTCTCTGGAGCTTTCCAATAGATCCGATGAAACTTCTGTTGGACTCGGCCCGAGCCGACGATGTGACCCTTATGCTCAATGAATGCACCTATGCTTATTCACTGTGCTGTTAAGCTTTGCTTTCATTTGAGTAAAACCTCTGGTGGAACCTCCGGCGAGACCTTTCCATTTTTTCTTGTTGAGCTCGGGCTGGATAGTTGAAATGAAAAGCCATATGCTGACATACAGAAGCAATTTTTCCCGGTTCCATTTACTGGAGATTTATTATTTTCCGGCAGCCGTCGCATCTTCCAACTGACCGATCTAGGTCATATTCCCGACTTGGAGTTTCCAAGAGGAGATTTGGCCTTTCCCAGTAGGATTTCAACTTGGAATGATAGTGACTTCACAAGCCTTGTGGGCCTTAAACTATTTTGGTCCATCGGATTATACGATTTGCTGGATTGTAGTTATTTTGAGATTGTCCATGTTATGCTTTGTCTCTTAATGGGTCTGCTTAGCCTATTAAGAGTTCATTGTCCTTTTTCCAACTCAGTGGTAGTCATTTTATATCAAGTTGTATATGCCGTGAGTATTGTAGATCTGGCAAAGTGTTTTTCTTGATCTCCGCGAGAAGAGTTTTCCTATCAACTTCCTCCCATGTGGAGATATTATTTTCACTAATATCCTTTCTTAAGGATTTTAATGGAACTTTGACCACCTTTATGAGTAGTAATTTTGAACTATTTTTCTTCCTTAGGATTCAATTACTTTCACTAAGTAAATCCGTTGGGAAGAAGTTACTCCCTTTAGAGATGGGTAGAAATATCTCTCATGTCATACGTTTGCTGTTCTTGGCTTGGTTTTTTCATTCGATACTCTTTTCTGACTACCTAAGAGGACTGGGGAAATCGGCTCCGATGTTCAAAGGAGATGTTCTAGGCCAGTACCGACTTACTATGATGATTGATGAGATCTTTATGGTGTTCCCATGCTTCCATGGTGTGAATCTAAGCTCGGCTCAACACCGATGCTCACTGGTTTGATTACTTTCACAAAGTATTTCTCTTAGAGAGAGGGTTTTATCTTCAAAATCTTTCACTAAGAAGAGAATTACGGTATCGTTATTCTCCAAGAAGAAATATGCTAAGTTGATTGCATGCACATAAGTAGGAGTTCAAGGATTTGCTCCCTCGCCTTCAGCAACCAAGACCCTGTTCATCTTGGGGTTCGCGAGAGTTCTCTCTCATCCTACTAGTGTTCTCCCTTTTCAGGGATCGAGTGTCTCAGCACTTATGGTGCAAGTATGGAAAATCAAAATACAACGAATGCTTTCGTATTTCGTGTGGTATTATTTCTTCCAAAGGTCCACCGTTTTTCACCGGTTAGCCTTGCACCACTTCGAGTGGCATATTCTCGCGACAGTAGGAGTTATAGGATTTTCTCCCCCGCCTTCAGCAACCAAGCCCCCATTTATTTTGGAGTTCGCGAGAGTTCTCTCTCGCCCTACTAGTGTTCTCCCTCTTCAGGAATTGAGTGTTTTGGCATTTATGGCGCAAGTATGGACCATCAAAATACAATAAATACTTTTGTATTTCGTGTGGTATTGTTTCTCCCGAAGGTTGATCGCTTCACATCGATTAGCCATGCACCACTTCGAGTGACATATCCCTGCGGCTTGTTCTGCTTTCATTTTCTAGAGTATTGTCTTAGACTTATATCTTGTAGTTGTTTTTTTTATCATATCTTTACTTTGTCCAGGTAATGAGAATCTTTCGGATTCCATTAACCTGTTCTTTTATTTTCCCATGTAAGTTCATCGGTTTTCTTATGGCTCTCCCTAGTGGGAAGTCTTTAAACCATTAAATTAATATATGGGGTTTGACGACAAAAAAAAAAAAAAGAATTATCTAGGAAAGGCTTTGTTCGTTTGGTAGCTCAATGTAACAATGCATTATCATCTTATTTAGCATTAATAACATGTAACAAATTAGAAAATCGTGTATAACTTATCCAGCTTCACTCTATCAATCCCGAGAATAGGTAATCAGTGAAAGTGGAATCACGCGAGGGCTTATGCGGTGGCTCTTTTGATGCAATTTATACACATGTAAGTACAATCACCTACAATGTTATTGTTGAGATACAAAGAGAACAAAAATATCTGATAGCATGACTGCATGAGTCTGTTTGATACCTAGCAGTGGCTTACCAAAAATATTATGGAATCAGCAGAGTGTCTCAGCGGTGGACCGGTAGTGTAGCATGACTCTGTTTGCAGGGTAATATAAACTGAAAAAAGATATATGTCAACCATCGAGATTGATATGATAAGGAAAGCAGAACTTCCCACCAAGGTTTTTATTTATTCTGCCTCTCTACTTTGTTTAGTAATCCCACACAGAAAATAAACAAAAAGTAGTTTAAATTTGCATTTTCATAACATGCTGCAGCTGAAGTTTTATGAAGGAAGATGCACACGTATATAGCAAAAATATCTTCTCCGATTTCATCGATTCTCCAATTCTCGGATTTAATATGGTATCAGAGCAGTGCAGTTTGAGCTTCCGCTTTCTTTGTCTTCTACAGATGAATATATTGCAGCTTATAATCTGGTTCGACCTCAAAGACCGGTGTGTACTCATTGTGGGAAGATGGGACATACGGTGCAAAAATGTTTCAAACTTTATGGTTTTCCACCAGGCTACAAGACGAATGGCAACTTCCATAATCCTACTCCGACTCAGTTTCAACCTCGGATGCCATTGTCACAGTTTCAGCCTCGGATGCCACATCCTGTGGTTGCTCAAATGCAAATGACACAACCTCAGTTGTCTACGCCACAGTCACCAATGATACAGTCGTCAATGCCAATGATGCCGTAGATGCAGATGGTTTCATATCCTCAGGCACTGCATATGGCAAATGCAAATGCAATGGCTCAGACTTATCCAGAGAATTCTTATTCTCCAATGATGCCTCATGTTACTAGTGGAGGTAATAGTCTGAATCTACATGATCTTACTCCTGATCAAATACAACATTTGATATCTCAGTTCAATGCTCAAGTTCGTGTTCAAGAGCCTCCAACTACTTCTAGTGCCTCTGGTGCAAGTGCTTCTATTACCGATCTTGGTTTGATGGCTCAAACTTCTACTTCTGGTACTGTTTCATTTCCATCAACGAGTTTTAAATATGAGAATAGTAATCTCACTTTTCAAAATCATATCTTTGCATCTATTCAAAAATTTCTTTCTCATGATGCTTGGATCATAAATAGTGGGGCTTCTAGTCATGTTTGTTCAGATTTAGAAATGTTTAGGGACTTGATACCAGTGTCTGGTGTAACTGTAACATTACCAAATGGTACTAGGGTTGCTATTACATATACAGGTACCATATGCATCAATGCATCTTTAATATTGCATAATGTTCTACATGTTCCTGATTTTCAATTCAATTTGATAAGTGTGAGTTGTCTTGTTAGAAGTTTGGCTTGTTCAGCTCATTTCTTTCCTTCATGTTGTTATATCCAGGAACATTCTCAGGGTTGATGATTGGGAGGGGTAAACTCTACAACAATCTTTACATTTTAGAGACAAATCAAGCATCCCTCTCACCATCATTACCTGGAGTTTGTTCTTTTACTGGATCGGTTTTGGATGATGGGACACTTTGGCATCAACGCTTAGGCCATCCATCATCAGTTACTCTACAGAAACTAGTTAGTTCTATTCCTTCTTTAAAGAAAATTACAAATACTTTGCATTGTCCGGTTTGCCCGTTAGCAAAACAGAAACGTTTGGCATATATTTCTCATAATAAACTAGAGGCATCTCTATTTGATATTGTTCATTTAGATGTTTGGGGTCCTTTTAGTGTCGAGTCTGTAGAAGGATTTCGTTATTTCTTGACCTTAGTTGATGATTGTACATGTACTACTTGGGTTTACATGTTAAGAAATAAGAAAGAGGTTTCCATTGTTTTTCCTGTTTTCTTAAAACATATTCAAACACACTATAATTCAAAGGTGAAAGCAATTCGATCTGACAATGCACCAGAATTGAATTTTTATGGAAATCATTAAAGAACAAGGCATGATGCATTATTTCTCTTGTGCTTATACTCCACAACAGAATTCTGTTGTTGAGAGAAAGCATCAACATCTTTTAAATATTGCTCGTGCTTTGTTATTTTAATCTAATGTTCCTTTACAATATTGGAGTGACTGTATTCATACAGCTGTGCATTTGATAAATCGAATGCCCTCTCCATTATTGGATAATAAATCACCCTTCGAAAAACTTTTAAAGAAAACACCTGACTACACATTGTTGAAAACATTTGGTTCATTATGCTATGCATCCACATATACTCATGATAGACATAAATTTTCACCAAGAGCAAAACCATGTGTTTTTCTTGGCTATCCTTATGGGTATAAAGTTTATAAAGTCTTGGATTTAGAATCGCATTCTGTATCTGTGTCACGTAATGTTGTTCTCTGTGAAACAAAATTTCCATTTAAAACAAGTGACATATTATCTGATGCTGTTGACATGTTTCAAAACACGATTTTGCCAATGCCTGCTCCTTTGCATTTTGTGGAATCAATGCCTTTATCTGAATCATTAACTGATGCATCTGATGATACTGATCATTCTGCTACATCATCTGTTTCACCTAGTACCACGGATACTAATAGTACTCAGAATACAGATACACAGACTTTGGGTAACAATTCCTTAATGTTGCTAGGCCTAGACGAACTGCTAAAGCCCCTAGGTATCTGTCTGAGTATCATTGTTCTCTTATTCCTTATTCCACTACTTTACCACCTACACATACTACTCCATTTCCACTTTCCTCTTTTATATCATATGATAAGATTACTCCTCTCTTTCAATCTTACATATGTGCATATAACATAGAAACAGAACCAATAACATTTAAACAGGCCATGAAATCAGAAAAATGGACAAAAGCGTCTAATGAGGAGTTGACTGCTCTTGAACTCAATAAGACTTGGGTGATTGAGTCTTTACCATCTGGTAAAAATGTTGTGGGCTGTAAATGGGTATATACTACTAAGTATAATCCTGATGGCACGGTGGAAAGCTATAAGGCACGACTTTTGGCCCAGGGTTTTACTCAGCAGGAAGGGATTGATTACTTGGATACTTTCTCTCCTGTGGCTAAGATGGCGAGTGTAAAACTATTACTTGGTCTTGTTTCAGCCAAAGGCTGGTCTTTGACGCAGATGGATGTCTCTAATGCTTTTCTACCTGGCGATCTGGACGAAGAGATATTCATGAGCTTACCTCAAGGTTATACTCCACCAGCGAATGTTACATTACCTCCTCAACCCGTTTGCCGTCTACTGAAGTCCTTATACGGACTAAAGAAAGCTTCTCACCAATGGTATAAACGACTATCCTCTGTTTTTCTTGGTGCTAACTACATTCAGTCTCCTGCTGCTAATACTTTGTTTGTCAAAGTGGATTCAAACTCATTTGTTGCGGTGCTTGTTTACGTTGATGATATTATGATTGCGAGCAATAGTGAATCTGCAGTAGGGGAATAGAAATCACTGTTACGAGCAGAATTCAAGATAAAAGATCTTGGTCCAGCGAGAATTTTCTTAGGCCTGGAGATTGCGCGTTCTTCTTTGGGAATCTCAGTATGTCAACGGAAGTATGCACAAAACTTATTGGAAGATACAGGTCTTACAGGATGCAAACCCAGCTCTATTCCTATGGATCCGAGTCTGCATCTTACTAAGGACATGGGCACTCTATTGCCTAATGCAACTTCTTATCGGGAACTCATTGGGCGTCTGCTTTATCTCACTATTAATCGTCCTGATATAACCTTCGCGGTTCACCAGTTGAGTCAGTTTCTTTCAGCTCCAACTGACATTCATCTCCAAGCTGCTCATAAGGTACTTTGATACATCAAAGCAAATCTAGGTCAAGGTTTGATGTATTCTGCTACTGCTGAGTTGTGTTTAAATGGGTTTGCTGATGCGGATTGGGGAACTTGTAAAGATACAAGACGATCGGTGACAGGTTATTGTGTTTATCTTGGGAATTCATTGATCTCATGGAAATCCAAGAAACAGGCTGTTGTTAGTCGGAGTAGTACTGAAGCTGAATATCGGAGTTTAGCTCAGGCGACTTGTGAGATCATATGGTTACAACAGTTACTAAGGGATTTTCAGGTCACTGTGACTTGTCCGGCAAAACTATTTTGTTACAATAAATCAGCATTACATCTGGCGATAAATCCTGTTTTTCACGAACGCACCAAGCACATAGAGATTGATTGTCACACAGTCAGAGATCAAAGTAAGGCTGGCAATCTGAAGACCTTGCATGTTCCTACAGGCGAGCAACATGCGGACATCTTAACCAAACCTCTACATTCTGGACGGTTTCATCATTTGCTTCAGAAGATGTCTTTATCAAGTCTTTCTCTTCCAATACTAAAGACTTGACGGGGGTGTATTATGATATATCGGTTTGACCGGTTTACACTTGGTTATTAGTCTTGGTTTAGTTTATTAATTTGAGATTGCAAATATAAGCTAAATCTTAGATTAGATGTGTAATTAAGTTGTAACAAACTCTTTTTGACTGTTAAGAAGATTCTGTTTTATCTCTGAGCTCATCTTCTCTGATTTCATCGATTCTCCGATTCATCAGAATTAATAGAATACCCTTACATAATATGTGGAACAGACTAATTATAAGTTGAATTAAGGGAATGCGTAGAGAGGTTATACAAGAATGACAAGAAAGAGAGAGATAAGGAAACAACTAAGGAGATGGTTGATAAAGCTAATGTGAATCGTCTTGAGAGGTATGTCATTTCGAAACGACAAACAAAACAACTTCTTCATATTTTGCTGCATAGACTTAGTTCACGTTTTAGGCCACTACATACAAAGAAAAAAAAAAGAGCATGGAGTCTCAAAGGTTTTAAAGGCATGTGGGGAAACATCATTTTACAAAGTGACATGTAAGGTGAGTGTTTGAGTACTATTTGCTTGATTCAACAAAATATGCATATGTATATAGCACAAAAATTATGTGATCCACTTTTCAAGATGTTCTTTAAGAAAGGTCTCGGTTTGGAGTTTTGACAGTGTCTATCATTTGATTTGATCTTATATTTGCTTCGTTTCATGTTGATCATTTAAATAATAAATCTCAAAACCAAAAAAATAAACTTAAGTTTCGGTTCTGGGAGATGCAGTGGTCAAAATAAGTGGATATATACCTAGTACTGACATGTAATTCTCCATCATTGCAGGATCAGTCTACCAACTGAATTAAAGGGGATAAACTCTAAGGCAAAGGACTTCAGCTACCAGGTATGCCATTTTTTCTCAAACCAAGGAGCTTCCAAACTTGCGAACACACAAGGAGAAGAAGCATGGTTTATTTGTTTTTTCTGGTTTAGCCGCATTTCTTATACCCACTTAATTATGTCATCTCTCTTTGAGATTCCTTTCAAGTCTGTTTCAAGTGTTTTGCCCTGTGTTAGTTTTTCTTCTTGAATTTATAAGTCAAAACTTAAGATAAATGATGTTTATATGTTAATGATGTTTATGATGGTTCATCTCTCTTTGAGATTCCTATGAAGTTAATCAGTTCCAAGTGTTCCATAACAACTCCACAATCATGATAAAAGAAATAATGCTTAAGCTTTAAGAACATTAAGTACCGGATCCTATATGTTAGGATTGTCTATAGTTTTTTTCCTACTTATGAAATTTTGTCTTGCTACCCATTATCTCGCTTTGTCCTTTATTCATTTCCAATCTCATATATATTTTAATATCCAATTCGTAGTCTTTTTCATCTCTTCTAAAACTTGGATCTTTTCAAACTCACTGATCTCGATTTGGGCTTATCAAATTTCAAAACAATTCAAGTTAATTGGAATGACAATGTTGGGTCTCTGTTGCTGGTGCAGTTTAGGTTTAGTGTAAATGTTGGGTCTATGTTGCAAGAGCCACAACAAGCCTTTATATGAATGTTTGAATTCTTCTTCATTTAAACGATTTTTTTACTCTACATGTACGGTTTTGAAATTACAGTTTGTGATAAAAATGAAGACGAAGCAATTTTTGCTGTCTTCGATCAGGACGGCATGAACATAAGGTCTCATTATCCAAAAAAAACACAGTTAACGTCAAGAAAAGATTAATAAGAATGGTTTTATTATTGAAATTAACAGTTAACATATATATTTCTAATATGTTACACTATTTACTAAAAAAAAAAAAACCCCCAATGCCTCCTACAACCTAAAAAATTAAACATCCAAACTAACTAAAAATATATCAACTATAAATAAATCAAATCATTATAACTTATATTTAATAAATACATAAAATATATCAACATTCACATTTTTTGTTTTTCTTAAACCATACAATACCAACATTCAACAACAATATCGAACAGAGAAAGATAAAACACACAAAATTTCTATCTAAAATTAGTTAAAAATAAAATTATATTACGTACCCGCGCGTAGCGCGGAGCCATCCCTAGTATATAGTAGACATGGTAGATCCTTTATATTTTAAAGTATACTAGGTAAACTTCCACGCTAAGCGCAGATTAATTTAATAGTTTTTTACTAATTAAATTTTTATTTTTATATCAGTAATATTTTTCATGGTGTTATATAAAGTTAGTGAATTGAACTGATGAATAAAATTGCTCTGATTTCAGCCGTCTGTAAATAATTTTTTCTATCATTGTCATTAGGGATTTTTTGTGTGTTTCTTAGTAGATCTTGAATTGTAGTATTTGGACAGTACTAATCAAATAGCTCGATTTTAATTTTTAAAAAGCTATATATACTGTATACGCTACTCATGAAAAGAGATATAAGATTATTTCAATTTACAGAGTTTATAGTTTGACTAATAAATCTCAGTCAATAAAAACCTCTCTAATTTTCTGTAGTATCTCAGTCCATGAAAAAACTCTCTGTAATTTCCTCATAAGATTTAAAATTAGTAATGTATCACAATATCAATACACAACTTTGCATTTAGCATCATGTAGAATTAATATTATACTTATGCTAGAACATATCCCTTATCCGAAGCTTGGATGCGAGACAGTTAGAAGAGGCTCTGATTGATAACATATACATAATTGCTTAATAGTATAATTTCATAATGAAAAACTGCATAATGAAAAATTGCATACTGAAAAATTGTAGAATAAGAATTTTGTATGATTGGATAAATTTTGCATAATGACAGAATATAATATCAAATTACAAATATACACATATACTCATTAAATCAACAATTTAATACATTATACTTTAATATATTTTAAGAATTTTCATATCATAAATAATATTCTATTATAAATACTTATTTCTACGTATGTTAATTTTTTGCATTTGTAAGAAATGGTTTTATAACTTATTATAAAATAATATAAAATTGTAACATATACTAAAAGTTATTTGAAAGATTAAAAAAGTAACATTTTTTTATTATAAATAATTGTAAATTTAATTTATTATCAATAGTTAAATTTTTAGCATATGGTATACATATATACATGTATATATATATATTATGCATGTATATTATTATAAAATATATAGTTTTTTGCCTATAAAGATATAAATAAAAGTACATTATGCAAAAAAACATTTCTTTAGTGGCATATTTGCATAATGAGTTTTTACTTGTATTTTGTTAGGCAAAAACCAAATGTTGCATATTTGCCTAATTTTGTATCATTAGGCAATTTTTTGTGATTGGTAAAAAACTTGCATAACTACATTAGCAAAAGCAATTATGTCATTATGCAAGTTACCACTTATTATACATATAGAAGATGCATGTATTGTGTAACATACCACATAGTTGTTTTTAGAAGTAACAGACTGCATAACGTCCTCATCCTTGATCCTCCTTTACTTGAAAGTATAAATCTGCAGAGCATTAGGGTAATTCAATTTAAATTTTGACTGTGTTAGGTAAATTAGATGATGACACGGAACTAAGGATGAATAGATTTTCTCTTACTTCTATTTTGATCTGTTATATATGAAATAATTATATTTGTGCTAGATCTATGTATTTGTGAGATAAGAGAGCATAGTGAGTGTAACAGGTATGAAGAGTAAAGAGACGATACATGGATTTGTTAACGGGGTTTTGTTAACCTATATCTCTGGAATCAAGTCCAGAAATCATTCATTAGAAAAGGCCCCGACAATTGCTGTATGGATACCACACCACTCTTTTCTAGAATTACAATGAAAGAAACTACCACTTTGAAAACAGTCTCAAACACGCATGTTTAACATAACACCCGGCGACACACCACTGCAACACCGTCATCACTAATGGTTGCAGTCTCCAAAGGTATTTCACCATAGAAAACTACCACTCATTGTCTTTTCCGACGAGTGTAGCTTCTTAACAAAACCACCAAAAGATCTCTTTATCTGGTGAGGTGACGTTACACACATACCTGTGTGCTTCTTACAGTAAAACCCTATACGTGCAGCCTTTCCCTGTTGCAGCTGCACTCTATTTATATGCTCCTCAAGAGCAAGTGTTGATACCTGATCCACATTGAAGATCGCATCTCTCCAGATTATGACATATGTCATTATGTTTTAATATATTTAAAAGATAGTTAAATATATTGAAATAAAGAAGAGCATGCAAACTAAGCAAGGGCTCGGAAAAGCGAAGTAAGATCCGGGAGTAGGCAAAGCCTTGTGGATGAGGAAGCAAGCAAAGCGAAAAGATACCTATGTTATGAGTTTACAAGATTCATTAGGATATGATTATAGTATCACTGTGGAGCCAAATGGTTTGAGTGGTGGATTAGCAGTGTTTTGGAAGAAGAGTTATGAAGTAATAATTTTACATTATGATGCTCGTGTTATAGATCTTAAAGTCAAGCTGGGCTCCTTAAACTTTTTCTTGACATGTGTTTATGGAGACCCAGTGAGATCCTTACGACATCATGTGTGGGAGTTTATTTCTCAAATTGGGGTTGACAGAGATGAGGCCTGGGTTCTTATGGGAGATTTTAATGAATTAATGAATAATTCTGAGAAAAGAGGTGGTCCAATGAGGGCAGAGTCATCATTTTGGGATTTCAGGAATTTAGGTATAAATTGTAAAATCCGAGAAATTCAAAGTTCAGGAAATAAGTATTCTTGGGGATGATGGAGAGACAGTATATGGACTCAGTGTCAGTTGGACAGAAGTTTTGGTATTGAGAATTGGTTCCTAATGTTCCCACGAGCACACATGGAGTATCTGGAGATGTGGGCTTCTGACCATCGTCCCATATCTATTTCTTTCATAGCGGAGGAGAATCAACGAGATACGAAAATATTTTACTATGACAGCAGATGGAAGTCCAAACCGGGTACTAATGAGGCTGTTATGGAAGGATGGAATGGGATCTCTATGAATGGAGAAGAAGTTCGAGTGACAGATCGGATAGGTAAATGCAGACATGAACTGTCAAAGTGGAAGAGAAGGAATAAAACTAACTCAGAAGTGGAAATGAAGCAATTGAAACGAGAGTTAGAAACAGAAGTCAGCAAAGTCAATCCAAATCACAGTACCATGTTAAGTCTCAAAAAAGTGTATGTCGGAAGCTTATCGGGATGAAGAACTATATTGGAAAGCAAGAAGTAAAGAGCTATGGCTACAAGCAGGGGATAGTAACACAGCATATTCCACAATAGTATTAAGCAGAAAAAAGTATGAAACAGGATTCATATGATGTTAGATGAGAATGGACGGGAACAATTTTCAGAGGGATATAAAGGAAATGTGGCTGTAGAATACTTTAGAAAGCTTTTCTTAAGCTCAAATCCTGAAGACATGGACAGCCTCCTTGATGATTTTACTCCACGAGTGAATGGAAGCATGAATGAGAATCTCATCCAGCCAATATCGGATGCAGAAATTAAATTAGCTGTATTCAATATCAAAGGAAAAAGTGGCCCAGGTGCAGATGGGTTCACAGGGAAGTTCTACCAGCAACACTAGAGTACTGCTGGAGCAGCGATGTGTAAGGAGATAGGGGATTTTTTTCACTCAGGTTTATTCCCGATGGATTGGAAATTCACTAACCTATGCTTAATTCCTAAGGTATCAAACCCAACGAGAATGATGGAGATGCGACCTCTAAGCCTTTGTTCTGTCCAATATAAGATTATTTCTAAGATCCTTTGTTCAAGATTAAAGCTTATATTACCGGAGATAATTTCTGATACCCAGGGTGCTTTTGTCTCTGGCAGACTAATATCGGATAATGTCCTAATAGCTCATGAAATGGTCCATGCATTAAGAACAAATGATATTGCTGTGGAGGGGTTTATGGCGGTTAAAACGGATATGTCAAAGGCATACAACCTTGTGGAGTGGAAGTTCTTGGAAAGGCTCGTGGAAAAAATGGGATTTGATCAACAATGGATTCGATGGGTAATGAGCTGCGTATCTACTATGACTTACTCAGTTTTGATTAATGATAAAGCTTATGGGTTTATTAAACCAGAAAGGGTGTTGCGACAGGGAGATCCCTTATCACCATTCCTCTTCATTCTTTGTGTGGAGGCTCTTGTTAATATCCTCAACAAATCTGAAGCAGAAGGGAAGTTGACTGGAATTAAGGCTTCCTATACGGGTCCTGCACTTCACCACTTTCTCTTTGCGGATGATAGTCTCTTAATGTGCCAAGCCACAATTTATGAAAGTATGGAGCTAAAGAGATGCTTAAGGTTGTATGGGAACTCATCAGGTCAGATGATTAACTTTCAAAAATTATCTATAATATTTGGCGACAAGGTGAGTGAAACAAGAAAGTTGGCAGTGAAAAGAAGCTTAGATACTGCTCAAGAGGGTGGCAAAGGAAATTATCTTGGACTTCCTGAGTTCTTTAATGGATCCAAAATAAAGATCTTGAGCTTTATAAGAGAAAAATTACAGGAGCGACTACATGGATGGTTTGCCAAAACTTTGTCTCAGGGAGGTAAGGAGATTCTATTAAAATCAGTCGCCATGTCACTTCTGGTATACGCTATGAGTTGCTTTAAACTTCCTAAAGATACATGTAAGCGTAGTACAAGTGCTATGACTGAATTTTGGTGAAATAACGAAAAGGAACACAAGAAGATACCATGGGTGTCCTGGAAAACGATGTGCCGGCAAAAAGAGAAAGGTGGCCTGGGATTTAGGTATATCGAAAGATTTAACCAAGCACTATTGGGGAAGCAGGCATGGCGTATTCTAGATAAACCTTCTTCCCTCTTGGCACAGATTCTGAAACATCGGTATTTCAGAAACAAGTCCTTCCTAGATTGTGGGGTTGGTTCACGTCCATCATATGGATGGAGAAGTATTATTTGGGGAAGAGATTTGATGAAGAAGGGATTATTGGTTAAAGTTGGTAATGGACAGTCCACAAGAGTTTGGAAGGACAATTGGTTAGATGATGAATTTCCCAGACCAGCTACTCAGTTTTATGAGGATATTGATGAGAATTTGAAAGTGGCAGATTTGTGGTTCCCAAACTCTATAACTTGGAATATGGCGATTCTTCGGCATTATTTCAATGACAGAGATATATCCCTTATTTCCAGAATCTGACCTAACCTCACAAAAGAAGATGAACATCGGTGGCACTTTTCACGACATGGAGATTACACTACTCAATCAGCCTATAAGTTAAGTAAAAATATTTTGGAAGCTATAGAGTACCAACATGTTATCATTCCACCAATAGAAACGCGGCAATGGGCAAAAATATGGAAACTTAAAGCTCTTCCAAAGATAAGACATTTCTTATGGAGAGTATCTCGAGGAGCTGTGGCTGTAGCAGAAAGATTGAACACCCGAGGAATGCATGTAGATATGCTATGTCAATCTTGTCAGTTGGGTCCGGAAACAGCTTGCCATGTTTTATTTCTCTGCCCTATGGCGTCTCAGGTTTGTTCAGAAGTAAACCTACCACTTCCTAGGTCAGGCTTCTCACAATCCTCAATATTTATCAATATTCACCATTTGCTAGCCTGCTGTGATAGTGTTAAGATACCGATAGCGAGAAGACGAGCCTTCCCGTGGGTTTTGTGGCATATCTGGAAGGCTAGGAACTCCTTTACTTTTGAAAAAATTAGGCTCTCAGTAGAAAGTTTGGTGGAACAAGCATATGAGGAGGCAGACGAATGGTTCATGGCTAACGAATCTCACATCCAATCACAAGATGCAGGGCCGTCATCTAGTAATGTTATTCCACATTGGGAACCTCCACCAATATCCTTTACAAAGTGCAGTATTGGTAACGAATGGAGTCCAAGAAAAAAAGAATGTGGACTGGCGTGGTTATTGAGAAACCATTTAGGGAATCCTCTGTTACATAGTCGTAGATTCTATGCAAATGTTAATTCTCCTATGGAAGCTGAGCTATTAAGCTTGTTATGGGCTGTGGAGAATTTGGGTAGTATGAGTCAAAACAAGGTTATCTTTGAGCTATCTTCAGATCAAGCCATTCAAGCAATGAGAAGTCCTTGCCCGAACTCAGAACATGGTGCATTGATATCGGAAATCGAAAGACATATGAATAAACTGGAAGAGTGGAGGATGGTATACTCCCCGGAAACTAGCATTGTGCCGGTTAAGAGGATTACACGAAGTGTAATAGTGGAGCAACGTCACCAATCATACATCTCTAGGGGAGCTCCATCTTGGCTAAGGTCTCTCATTATTTCAGAAAAAACATACACTAATGGCTAAGGGGTGAGCTTCGGATTAGTAGGTGTCTACTTTTTGATTCTGTTTTAAGCTATGCTTTTTGAATATCTTGTCGATCCTCTGAATGTTAAGAGTGATCTCCTTGAAAGATTGTATTGTTCTGGTCTATGTATCCTATAACGATTGTGGGAAAAAAAGAGAATAGATTTCCTCTTACTTCTATTTTGATCTGTTATATATGAAATAATTATATTTGTGCTAGATCAATGTATTTGTGAGATAAGAGAGCATAGTGAGTGTAACAGGTATGAAGAGTAAAGAGATGACACATGGATTTGTTAATGGGGTTTTGTTAACCTATATCTCTGGGATCAAGTCCAGAAATCATTCATTAGAAAAGGCCGCAACCGATAATTCCTATATGGATACCACACCACTCTTTTCTAGAATTACAATGAAAGAAACTACCACTTTGAAAACAGTCTCAAACACGCATGTTTGACATACCACCCGATGGCACAACGGTGCAACACCGTCTTCACTAATGGTTGCAGTCTCCAAAGGTATTTCACCATAGAAAACTACCACTCATTGTCTTTTTCGATGAGTGTAGCTTCTTAACAAAACCACCAAAAGATCTCTTTATCTGGTGAGGTGACGTCACACAACACCTGTGTGCTTCTTACAGTAAAACCCTATACGCGCAGCCTTTCTCTGTTGCAGCTGCATTCTATTTATATTCTCCTCAAGAGCAAGTGTTGATACCAGATCCGCATTGAGGATCTCATCTCTCCAGATTATGAAATATGTCATTATGTTTAATATATTTAAAAGATAGTTAAATATATTGAAGTAAAGAAGAACATGCAAACTAAGCAAGGGCTCGGAAAAGCAAAGTAAGATCCGGAGTAGGCAAAGCCTTGTGGACGAGGAAGAAAGCAAAGCCAGAAGGTGTCCGTGAAGCAAGATGGATATGCTTATCAGAGAAGATTTCATTCAAAGGAGAAAGAGTTACAGCATTAAAGCTTAGATTGAAACCGATGACTTAAAGAGAAATAATATAATTTATTAGTCATTATTATTAGTAGTCAGAGTCTTGTAAGGGGGCTGGTCATATTCACAAAAGATATATATACACAATTTTTACTATTTTCTCTTGTTATACTTAAATCTCATTTTCAAGTCTATTTTCTTAAATAATTTATATTTTACTTAATAAACTTTTCATTATTTTAATAAGTGTGAGATCATGTATCGACATTTTGGCGCTGTCTGTGGGGAGAATCAAACTGTCAATAAGCAAAATCACCAGATTTCAGTTAGAATTCTCCTCATCTAGTTCAAAATGGTGAATGGAACCGATGATATTCAGGATTAGACCAACCAAAATCCTGCTGATATTACTTCCATTCAAGCTGTTCTTACAACAATCGGTCAAACTTTGACCGACCTCACTATAAAGGTTGGAAACGTTGAGACAAACATGACTTCTTTAAGGAGTAGTCATACAACCTTGGCCAATACCCAAGCATCTCTCTACTCTAAATTGGGTTCTATGTCTACTGCCCCTCAATCTGGGATCCGCAGTTCCCGAGTTTTTTACCCAAGTTCAAGGAATCCTAGTCCCCGGACTCCTGCAAACTCATCTCAGGGCACCAACCTCCAGACCCTCATCAACCAAGTACCAGCTTTTTCAACTGATGGTAATCTTACTACTGATGCAAGTCAAACAATTGAGCCAAGCACCAGTACTAATCCTCCGACGGGTACACTCAACAACAGCGAAATTCCAGCTGATGATAGACAAGCCTGGGAAGAAGCAATCGTCTCAGATTTTCATCACATGAAGTCAAAATTTCATCAAGCAATCAGCTCCGCCCCAGAGGTAGGATAAAGTAATTGAAAAAACCCGGCGATCACCTTTTTCTCAAAAGATAGCTAACTTTCGCATCAAGGATGCTCAGAGAGTCAACCTTCCAACATACGTGGAACAACCAACCCAAAGAGTCACCTTGCTGCCTTTCGCATCGCCGCTAGATAAATCAAGCTTGATGAACATGAAGAAGATGCAAGTTATTTCAAGCTGTTCTCAGAAAATCTTTATGGCCAAGCCCTGTTATGGTTTACACATCTCGAGTCCGCTTCGATTGATAACTTTGACCAGTTATTGTCAGCCTTCATTATGCAATACTCTGTATTGATGGAAAAAGGAAAAACGGACAGCGATCTGTGGAATTTAACACAGGGTCCACAATAACCTCTGAGAAAACATATCGGAAAGTTCATAGATATCCTATCCCAAGTTCCGGGAATCTCTCAAACCATTGCATTGGTAGCTCTGTGTAACGGTCTATGGCAGGAATCTATATTTCGCTTGGAGCTCATAGTCAACAAGCCCACTAACATTCAAGACGCCTTATTCCGAGCAAACAATTGGATCGAAGCTGAAGAAGAAAAGGCAACATTCGACAAGAAGTACAAAATTATCAAGACTAGAGTCGTGCCTACAACCACAAAGTTTTATCCAAAACAACATATGAAACTAAACGGTACGGGACAGCCCCGTACAATAATAGTTATGGACAATCCTCTCCAGGAAAATGAAAGCTCGGGTCTCCCTCCTCCAATACTTGGGTTCACGATGAAAATGCTTACTGTGACATTCACAGAGTTAATGGTCATATAACCAAGGATTGCAGCATCTTAAAGAAGCATCTTGCTGAGTTATGGTCAGTCGAAAGCCTCATAGAGTTCAAGATTGAAAAGTTCGTTAAATCTTATCATAAAGAACGTGAAGAGCAAAGCAAAAAACTACAAGCAAAGAAATCGAAGACTTCTGACAGTACTCAGACAAAGCCTCCGAAATGAAGCATATATGTGATCATGGGAGGGTCAAAGTTATGTCAAGATACTGTTTGATCAATTAAGAACATAAGAGAGCCACCATAATGGAAGTAAGCAAGGAGCCTAGAGATGTCAGGGAGAATACAAAGATATCTTTTGAAGAATTTGATACCCAGCACCTCGCAAAAACTTCACGACGACTATTTGGTAATAACTCTCAACATTGCAAATTAAACAAGTTTCCAAGATTTTGATTGACAGTGGTAGCTCAGTCGATCTCGTATCTTACAAAGGATGGGAGTAAGTAGAGCCGATATCATAGGTGCTCAGACTCCACTAATCGCTTTTACGAGTGAAACTACTATGTCACTCGACACTATTAAATTGCTAGTATTTGCTGGTGAAAATTCAAAATAGTGGTGTTTACAGTCTTTGATCGACCAGCTGCTTACAATGTTATCCTAGGCACTCCTTCGATTTACCAGATGAAAGCAGTGCCTAGAACGTATCATCAGTGTGTAAAGTTTCCGACTCCTAGCAGGGTGGGAACGATCAAAAGAGATCAAGAAGTATCAGGGTCATGTTACCTCACTAGTCACATGCTCAAGATCCAATAGCAATTAACTCACCCGAGGCACCAAAGAGCTTGATATTTCCTAGTGGGCAAAAATCAAATGAAATATTAGAAGAAGTTGCCATAGATCATTTCCATTCAGAGTGAATGGTGAAGATAGGCTCGAGATTAATACCAAAGCTACACAAAAAATTGTTTGATTTTCTATCAAAATATAAGAGTTATTTTATTTAGTCAATTGAGGACATTCCAGGAATTGATCTACAATCATTTCTCACGAGCTACAAGTAGATAAAAGCTTCAAGCCGATTAAGCAGAAGAGAAGAAAACTTGGTTCTGATTATGCTAAGGCCGTGAATGACAAAGTTGATAGATTCCTCAAAGCTGGGTCAATTTTTGAAGTTAAATATCCAGATTGGCTCACAAACTTTGTTGTTGTCAAAAAGAAGAGCGGGAAATGGAGAGTCTCTGAGTTCACTGATATTAACAAAGCTTGCCCGAAAGATAGTTTTCCTCTTCCATATATCAATCGTTTGTTTGAGTCAACGGCTGGGCATGAATTGTTAAGTTTTATGGAAACATTCTCGGGGTATAATAAAATCAAGATGAATCCCAACGATCAAGAGAAGACATCATTCATCACTGATAAAGGGATATATTGTTATATCATCATGTCTTTCGGCTTGAAGAATGCTGGGGCAACTTACCAGTGTCTTGTCAATAAGATATTCGATAAACAACTGGGAAAAACCATGGAAGTTTATATTGATGATATGCTTGTCAAATCGTTGAAAGAGTCTGAACATATTTCACACCTTGACAAGTGCTTCACAATACTAAACGAATATGGAATGAAGCTTAATCATGCGAAGTGTACTTTTGTAGTTCCCTCTGGAGAAATCTTAGGATATAACATGACACAGCAAGGCATAAGGCAAATCCTAACCAGATCAATGCTTTTCTTACGATGCCTTCTCCTGAAAATCATAAAGAAGTACACGTTCAACTGACTGAATCGGAGCCCTCAATAGATTCATATCATGATTTACCGATAATTTCTTCCTTTCTTCTAACTTCTTAAAGGAAACAAACAATTTATCTGGAGCCATGAGTGCGAACAGGCCTTCAAACAGCCTTAAACCTATCTACCCCACCAATCTTATCGAAGCATGATGCTAGAGAAAAGCTGTATCTTTACATTTCAGTATCGGATCATGCCGTAAGTGGAGTGATTGTACGGGAAGATCGAGGAGAACAAAAGCCAATCTATTACTAAAGTAAAAGTTTAACTGGACCTTAAACCCGTCTATGATGGAGAAATTGGCTTTAGCAATAGTCATTTCAGCATGAAAGTTAAGGCCATATTTCCAATCACAGCCTATTCAAGTACTCACTTCGACTCCGTTAAGAATAATCTTACACGGCCCATGCCAGTCAGGGCGTTTGGCAAAATGGGCAGTTGAGCTCAGCGAGTATGATATTGAGTATAAAAGCATGATAAGTGCGAAGATACAAGTTCTGGCCAATTTTTTGACAGAACCCCCAACTAAAGCAATAGTTTTGGATGACCAAAAAAAAAAATTGGAAACTTTTTTGTTTATGGATCCTCTTCTCAAAAAGGTTGCAGAGTGGGAATCAAGCTGGAATCACATACTTCATAAATAATTGAGCAGTCATTTCGACTATTTTTTCCTACTTCTAATAACAAAGCAGAATAGAAAACACTACTTTCAGAGTTACGTCTTGCAAAAGCTATTGGAATACAAGAACTACTGGGAAATTGTGATTTTCAGTTGGTGGTCAATCAGTTCAATGGAGAGTACAAAGATAAATATCCAATAATGGAAGCATACCTTAAGGTGGTTACAGATTTATCCAAAATTTTTAAGGATTTTAAATTAATCTGCATCCCACAAAGTGAAAACAGCTCCACAGATGCATTGGCCATTTTAGCCTCGACTTCTGATCCTGATTCGAGAAGAATAATCCTTGTGGAATGTATTTCAACACTGATACGATCCTGGTGAGGATTCGTAAGCCCAAATTTGACACAGAGATGTTAAGATGAAAATGATGAGATGCAAGACCCAATTCCTGAGCACCTTGCAGTTTAAGAGGATGCGGGAAGTCCACTTGATAACACAATGGTGACCAATTGCTTCACACGAGTTGATCTAAGAGTTTCCTAGTTCAAATCACATGAATAAGGGAGCAATGATCTATGATTTATAAAAGATTTTGATTAAAAATATAGATTAGAGTTCAAGAATGATCTCAGCCCCCATATTAAGAGAAAGGAGCTGAGAAGAAGAAGTGACAAAGCCTTGAATGTGAAGAGTTACAAGACATGCCTGGTAAAATCTTACAAGACCATGCAAATAGTAAACATACAAGATTCAAATTCATAACTAGATAGATAGATAAGATCTTTTACCAAACATTGCGAGTGTCATTGCCACTAGTGAAGACTTGGAAGGATTCTTTGGACCCTAGTCCTTGTGTTAAGACTGCACCGGTCAAAACACAAGTCCAAGAAGACTAGAGCTTTGGCCATATGATCCACTTGCACTCTTTTTCCTTTGGTTTGGTTTTGTCCCAATTGGTTTTCTGAACAAGGTTTTTAATGAGGCTTGTGGCTCATATGTACCTCTATGACACTCGCAATGTTTGGCAAAAGATCATGATATGGAAGTAACCAAAAATTCGTCCGCATGCTTTCCATGCTCCTTTTTTCTCCTTTCGATGCTCTTTTTGCCTCAAACTTTTCTTTGTCCATGCCACTTAGTAGTCCTAGATAGCCTTTTTGGATCACATCAAACACGAAGCCATGGTAGTAACCAGGTCTAAGTTTCCTGACTAAGCCATGGTAGTAACCAGGTCTAAGGTTCAAACCAGTAGAGACGAAAGAGCACCCACCTGGAAGCAAAAGATGTTAAAAATATAAGCTAAAGCTGAGATATAGATCTCGATTTATTTTCATCGGTTTCGGAACAAGAAAATTATGTCGATACAAAACAACCTACCATCATTTCAGAAATTCAGGAAGAGATAATTCCACAAACAATTATCAAGGAGATAACAGCAAAACTGAGACTTTTGGAAATCTTCACAATGAAGAAACCGAGTTTGATGCTTCAACTGTTATTGATTACCGAAATCCAGAAGTAGAGGAGGCTGATGAACTTTCCACTGATGATTGGGGGGGGGGTGACTGGAGGATACCTATCAAAGCTTACATTCAGACGGGGGAATTACCAGCTGATAAATGGAAAGTTCGTAAGCTCAGAATCACCAGCCCAAAATACTTCTTGGTTGCCAATTCTTTGTTCAAGTGAGGAACGGATGATCCATATTTACTTTGCATTCATGGAGAATGAATCAAAATCGTAATGAGTGCAGTCCATCAAAGCCTTTGTGAGAATAATTCATCATTCATCCGGGAGATCTATGGCGTTCAAAATCAAACGTTTTGGTTATTTTTGGCCATCCATGATTGCTGGTTGTGCTCAGTATGCACAAAAATGTGTGCAGTGCCAGCATCATGATCTTTTAATTCATCAAATATCTGAGCAACTATCATCGATCGCTTCTCCCTATCTTTTCATGTGTTGGTCGATGGATCATATTGGACCCATGCATAAATCAACTCGAGGTGGACAGCATCTCCTAGTTTTAGCTGATTATTTTTCAAAATGGATTGAAGCTGAAGCATATTCATCTATTAAGGATTTAGTTGTCAAAACTTTCTTATGGTAAAATGTTATTTGCAGATACGGAGTTCCTTCTAAGATAGTCACGGACAATGGGTCTCAATTTATATCCCAAGATTTTGAAGATTTTGTATCATCTTGGGGAATTAAAATGAGCTACTCAACCACAAAATATCAACAAGGTAATGGCCAAGCCGAATCGGCGACCAAAACTGTGCTAAGTAATTTATAGAAAAGACTTGGTTCATACAAAGGTGGATGGTACGAAGAACTTCAACCTGTCTTATGGGCATACCAGACACTCCTCGGAAAGCAAACAAAGAAACAATTGTTCCCTTGTTTACAGAAAGGAAGTTGTGGTTCCCGCCGAACTAAATGTCCCTGGACTTTGATGAGTAAAAATCATGCAGAATGAGTCACTTAACACTCAAATGATGCATGATGCTCTGGGTATTATCAATGAGAGAAAAGACAAAGCTTTTATTCGACTACAAAACTATCAATAGATAATTACTAGATATTACAACTCAAAGGTCAAGAATCGTCTGTTGCAAGTAAGAGATCTTATACTTCGCAGAGCATTTGAAAACACAAAAGAATAAGACGCCGTAAAACTTGGAGTCAATTGGAAAGGACCATATCAAGTCACAGAATAAGTTTTCAGTGATGTTTACCATTTGGAAAACCATGAAGGCGAACCGTTCAAGGACGTCTGAGTAATTTTCTTTGTATTATGAACTACGGTTTGGCTTGATCCCAGTTTGGATACGTAGGCAACTCGTCTTACAAGTACAACTATTTAATAAAAAATATATAATTCTCATTATATTGATTATTGATAAAAGAAAAAATAAACTTTAAAGGAATTTAAACAAACTTTAAAAGAAAAAGGGAAAAGCAGTAGCAAGTGCAGAAAGTATTGTTACCTAATAAGGCACACACCATGACTACTCTGCAAAATTTCATTTCGTTGGTGGAACCACAATTTGATACAAAACTGAAGACAATAAAAAGTGATAGTGGTTTCGTGATTCTTAGTCTTGGTGATTATTTTCGTGAAAAAGGAATAATACACGAGACATCGTGTGTTGGCACTCCACAACAGAACGAAAGAGTTGAGCGGAAAAATTGACATATACTTAATGTCGCAGAGCCTTGAGATTTCAGGCTCATTTACCGGTTCAGTTTTGGAGTTATTGTACACTAACGCCGGGTTATTTAATCAATCGTACACCTACGATTGTTTTACAAGGAAAACACCTTTTGAAGTCCTTTATAATCGACAATCTCTAATGAATCACTAGCAAGTATTTGGTTGATTATGCTACACTCGCAATCAACGACATTGGGGAGATAAATTTGCTACATGGAGTAACAAGTCTATTTTTATTTGAAATAAGTATGTTAAGAAAGGTTGGAAAGTTTATGATTTAAAGAATGGTGTTGTCTCTATTTCACGTGATGTCCCCTGGAACATTCAACACTGTATTGAGGATATTATCAAAAAAATTATTTTCGACATGCATCACATCAAGGTTATGGCGAATGAGAAGATTTTTCCAATAAGGTAAATCCCAGAATATGCTTTGCTTGTGCCAATTATGGATTGCACCATATCCCACTATTTTTGGATGTCCTTCTCCCCCCCCCCCCCCACAATTGACTTTTTTTGGCAAACCAGAAACATGATCACTCCATAAATCTTCCCCCGTATATACTGCTGGTGGGTCTGAATCCACAGTTTTAATTTTTTTGAAGTTTTTCTTGTTACACCGTAAACTATGATTATTTGGAAGAAAACGACGGTGACAATCAAACCAACATATTTTTCTCCCATTTTTCAACCAGAAAGCTTCAGTATCACCCATACAATAAGGACCATGGGTTGTCCATCCAGATAACATAGCGTACGCAGGAAAATCACTGATTGTCCATAAGAGCATAGCTTATAGTGTGAAGTTTCACTTCATTGATACATCATACGACTGGATTCCATCACTCAACAAACCATTTAACTCATCTATGAGTGGCTGTAGAAATACATCTAAGCTCATTTTTGGATGATTTGGACCAGGAACTAAAATAGTAAGGAATAAAAACTCTCTTTTCATGCACATGTCAGGTGGTAGGTTATATGGAGTCAGTATAACAGGCCATAGTGAATAATTTTGGCCAAACATTCCAAAAGGATTAAATCCATCAGTGCATAAACCAAGATATACGTTTCTAGCCTCATTAGCAAAATCAGGAAATATCTTGTTGAAGTGTTTCCATGCTTCACCATCTGATGGATGACACATTACGTTACAAACATGGCTTGAATAATGACCTTTGTACCATCTCATAAATGATGCTGTTTTCTTTGATTGGTATAACCTTTCAGTCTGTCAGCTATCGGCAAATAAAACATTCGCTGATATGGAACTTGCTTTCTTCCCAGTATTTTTGCACTTTTGAATCTATCACTTCCACAAAATCTACAGCATTCTAGATCTGCATCATTTTTCCAAAAAAGCATACAGTTTTTCTGACACACATCAATCTTCATGTAAGGCAAACCAAGAGATTACATCAATTTCTTTATCTCATAGTATGAGGCAGGGGCATTATTGGGTTCGGGCATGTAGTCTTTCATCATCTGAGCAATGGCATCCATGCATTTATCCGATAAATTATAATCGGTTTTCAGAGTCATATATCGAGATGCCAATGACAATTGTGAAAGTCCTTTTCTACATCCATCATATATTGGATTCTGGCTTGCATTTAACAAATTGAAAAAATTGGTGGCTTCTTCATTGGGTTTTTCTTCCATATTGCGATTGGATGATGTATGTCCATTAAAAGCATCATTGACCATCTCGACATAAGAGTTTGTATCATTCATGGTGATATTTTCTTCAGTATAACCAGGTTGATTATCAGTCTCATAGTGCTCTCCGTGGGAAACCCAAACAAAATAGTTGGCCACAAACCCTCTGTTATATAAGTGACCAGTAATTGTCTCCTCATCAAAAAACTTTCTATTCGCACATTTGATGCATGGACAAAACATTTTCTGCTTCTGAATAAATAAGTCATGGTTTTTAGAAAAATTCATGAAATATTTTAGTCTTTCCATGAATGCATCTGAGACTTGTCTAGTTGTCTGATCAATTCTTTCATACATCCATTTCCGCAAAGCATTTTGATCATTACTCGAAGACATTTCCAAGTAACCCAAGTAACTCGTAGTTGTGCTGTTCAATAACAAAAAAAGAGTAAAATAATTGAATGAAAACGCAATTCTTATAAGACTAAGAAAAGAAACATAAAAAAAACTAAACAAAATAAAATTTATTACTATATGAAAGTAAAATATAAAATCAGATCAAATTGGAAACATAAATTGACATGGTCAATTTCAGCTCAAACGTAAGTCAGAGAATAAATACCTCTTTAGAAAACTTGATGTCAACTTTAGATAGTGCTGTGAATTTCAGAAGATATGAACAAAACCCTAAAAAAGCAAAAAATAATTAAGAACAAGAATTTTTTGAAGTTAATACTCTTTGTCTAGGGTTTTTGTTATTAATCTGATAATAATATTGTAGATCTTTACACTCCTTATATAAGTATCAAAAAGCTTGATACAAATCATAATTGAAAAAGGAACTCTTAATTATACCGACAAAAAGAAATTTTTTAGTATAACTAAGCCCACTAAATTTTGTTTTAGTTTATTTTATTCAAATTACAAAAATAATTACAAGCAGCCACATAATAATATTTAAGCCTATTAGATTTTTGATTTTAGACTAACCCAACAACACATCGAAAGACAATAATAGAATCAAACATTTAGAAATAAATAATAAAACACACAGAAAAAAAAAATAACAACACAAAGGTATACGAACAAAGAAGCTATATAATTCAACTCTTCTTTGAGTTTGTTATTTAGTCTGATGAACTTTTCTCTCTAATTATTAATCAGTATTTATTATATATTTTTTAATAAACTTTTTCTTTCTCAAAAGAAAAACTGTCGAATAGAAAATTAGATATGACCAAATATATAATTTTTTCAAAAAACAGGATTTATCTTCTTGAAACAAAAAAGACGACAACAGATAATTTTGTAACTCTTTTCTACATTAAAAATTATTTCATAGTCATTATTTTTTAAAACCTTTTATTTTCTTTACTAATTTCATATTCATGTAAAATATATGTTGCAAAAGAGTTATTATAATATTGCAAATGAAGTGACTAAATTGTCACATATTTTGCTACATAATTTTAGTATAATTTTCTTGCCTAATAGCAACGATCCAAAATTGTTGAATCTTTCTTGTAATTTTTGCAAGTGACTTTTACATGTCATAAAAATATTGCAAAATAGTAACGGATTGTTCAATAAAACTATTTGTCGTAATTTTACAATGAATTTATAGCAAATTTGCAATATATATTTATCATTGCAAAAATATTTCAAATTGTGTTACTAAATTGTAATGAAATTGAACGTGACATAAATATGTTGCAATATCAACATTTTCTTGTAGTGATCACTGCATTGTTATTGCAGATCACAATTAACACCCATGCCTCTCTATCTTATGTTTTCACGGCCATGGGCCTGAACATAATGCCTTCAATGAGCCTCATTTATATGATATTCGGGACAGTGGTATGCAATCTATTTATTCTGTTTCTCTCTGTTTATCTCGGGAAATCAAAGAAGCTGAGAAACCTTTCCTATGATTCTCAACAGGTGTTGCTAAACAGTGGATTCTTTTTGCTGTTGCTGCATCTCCTATACTCCATTTTCCTCACAAGACTCGGAATGAAATCTTCATTAAGATTACCAGCTTGGTTAGACAAAGCTATATGATGGGCAGGGAATCAGGATCTTTGTTCAGCTTCTCCTATATTTTTGCAGCTCCACTAGAGAATCTAAACATGGTTAGAGCATATATGTAATACTTATGAATTAGGTGGTGTCTATATGCATATATAATGGTTAAAATGGGTACATGGAACAGTCATCACCTTCTATGATGAAACAAACAACAATTTAACCCAATGTAAAATAAAGTGGTTGCATTATATTTTTCTCTTGGTCTTCATCATAGATCAATTTTCCTTTGAATGAGTATAATACTTGACAAGTCTATAAACTTGATTTTGTATTTGGTATTTAAACCTTCTCTGTGTGTTCAACTGCAACCAGGTCTTGTGTTGTCATTGTAAGAAGTAAGAACCCAAAGAAGTGACTGCTAAGCTTTAAAACTAAAACTTATTGAATAAATTAATCGAGAATGTCTTCCAAGAGACTAATAGGGGAAGATGATTGTTGTCATCGTCTACGTAGAGAAAAGCAGGGAAGCTCACAAAACGCCTCCAGTAAGAAAAATACCAAAAGAAAATAGCAAACAAAATATAGAAGAAGATCCATAGTGGTTATAGATGTTATTTGCCGTTTGTTAATGTAGCTCTTGATCACTACAATACCTATGCTGCAAAAAGCCAAGGTTAACACCAGAGGGAGGCTCTTAGATTCCACACTGGAAAAGATGAAGCTTTTGATTGATATGTCTCTTCTACTGCTATTGTTGCTCCCTGTTCTTGCTAGGCGTAACCTTTCTGCTGAGCTTTCCCCCATCAGATTGCACAAATTATCCAACTGATGCATCACTTGATGCTGTCCACGTGTAATGGTTGATCTCTGGTTGCACCACAAACAACAACTCAGTGTTTCAGAGGAATATAATGTAATAAAATTCAAACAAGAGATGTGTGAGGTTACTTACGTCTTCCATTAATGGTGAATCCTTGGCTAATTGGGAGGAAGATGATGAATGGGGCATTATGGAATTTTTCAAGCAGCCATTGTCCAGGCCAGCAATGAAATACGAAGTAGGAGCTGACCCGTTGCAGACTTCAGGTTCGAATTTAGCTCTTCCATCCGAATTGTGAACTCATCCATTCTCTCATTGAGGGATGATATTTGTTCCAAAAGCTGAGTCATACACCCCTAAAAATAGATGAAAACCAGAAGAAATACACCCTTAAGTTAAAAGAAAGACTTCAAAGTTGCCAAGAGGGAATGAAAGAGAACAAATATGAACCTCGCTAGCTGGCGAGTCGTGATTTCTTTCTTCGTATCTCCTATCATTTGAAGAATAACCAGTAAGCTTGGACATGTTCTTATCTCTTTGCGTTTAATATGAGTGTGACATGCCTTTGTGTATCATAAATGGCAATTGTGATGTCCAAGATGAACCCAAAAGGAAAAATGGCAATTGTGATGTCCAAGATGAACCCAAAAGGAAAAAAAAATCGGAATAGTTAGACACTGGAGGTCCACATTGGAGAGGAAGAAATAAAAAAAAGAGGCAACCGTTATTGCAAGACAAAACCCTAGAATTAACATTTAATGTCTTACTACACAAAAGTCTGTCACAACTACGATCCTAAAAAGTTTGTCATCACAAGATTTAAAACAACAAATATGTTGTCACATGTTCGCACTATATTAGTCAATCTAGCAATTTATTTTTTCCAGAATCAAATCTGCTATTAAACAACAGATTTATGATAAGATAAAGAAAATCTGTCATAACATAAAACAAATCTGTCATAACATGGTTAAAATTATATTCCGACCATATGTCATTCCTGCAATTATTTTTTACAAAATATAATCTGCTATAAAATGACAGATATTTGTTAACTTAAACCAAATCTGTGATCAAATAAAACAAATCTGTCATCACATAAAGAAAAATTAATAACACAAATCTGTCAATATACAACAAATATATGTTATCAAATGACAGATTTTTATTAACATGAAACAAATTTGTCATAACATAACCACATTCTCTTAACGTTAGACGTCATTTTAGTAAAATTTTTTGGTGGAAAAATTTGTTATCATTTGAAAGATTTTTATCGAATAATATAAGTATGTGGTAACTGAAAACTAAAATTTGCCAAAAACTATCAGAAAATTGACGTAAATTATGAAAGTCTGTGGTGTCTTACAAAGAAAATCTGTCGAGGAAAATTAATCTGTTGTAAAATAAAAATATGTCATAACTATATAATATAAGCATCAATACAAATCTGTCATGGAAAAATAAATCGGGCATAAAAAAGTAAATCTGTTATAACTAGATTCGAAAATTATGGAAATAAATATTTTAAATATTTACTTTTCTTTTACATTAAAAAGGATAATTTTGACATGAAATAAAATACAATTAACCCTTAAGGTTTATAAGTTATTTTAGCAATTAAACCCTTAATTGGGGTTATTCTAGTAATTTTCCCATAAATAAAAGAAAATAAAGAGATTTTTTGCCTCCAAATGACTCTTGATCTTCTTAAGTCAGGAAATGCAAGTATTTCCTGACAATTGTTGATGATTTTAATAGAGCAACTTTGATATATCTGCTTAAATCGAAACCACACTTGTTACATATCTCCCTAGTTTTATTCAAGTGATTGAAACTCAACACAATTCTAAAGTCAATTCTGTTCTATACGACGTCAATGCTCATGAATTGAAGTTTGTTAAGTTGTTTATTTATAAAGGAATTGCTGTATATCATTCTTGTCCTGCTAATTCATATCTCAAGAGTTGGAAAAACGGAAATTTATACACCAATAGTGGTGTTGCGCTATTTTATACCTTAATCGTAATGCCCCAAAAATTCCACAGGAATTTTCAGAATATCACTAAAAACAAGAATTAATATTTATTTAAAACTTCATAATACAAAAATTTATAATCTCTTGAAATTTAAAAACGGAAAACAATAACGGATTTTACAAAGGAAAAAGCTACTGAATCTTGCTTTACACCTCTGAACTAATGTAGTTAATCACTCAACCACATCTTTCCTGAAACCCACATGCAAGAAAATCATAACTCGTATATATGTATATTAGTATTTAGACATGTTTAGGTGCATTTGCAAATGTGTCTATTAGGTTTTGGGAGTAATGCCATGAAGATTTGGTGTTCTATGGAGCATACTTAAGCAAAAAGACTCAAAGAAGACAGAAAAATCTCAAGAGTTGAAGAAAGATGCAAGCAAGGGAGATGACCATCTAGAGACGGTCTGAGGCGTCTTAAAGATCATGTCAGATAGAACTCATTGTATCTTGCTTGTAACTGGAACTGGTTTTGAAGTGTAGAGCTCTGGTAAATATGAAGTTGCGACTCTGAAATTTGTGAACTGCTTTGCTTGACCACCCCCATCTCATATTACCCTGTACTAAATTTATCCTATTCGTGGAACGTAAAAATAATTTATAATTTTTTTAGATAACATCATTTACATAAATGAATTTTATTTTAGTTTATCGTAATTGAAAATAATTATAAAAAAAAAAACTCCAGAAACGAAACGGCCATTGTGTGAGAAAAATCACACCACACAAAACTACAATCGCAAAATTTTCAATTACTCTTCCCACCTGAATTTTGATTCTCGGTTCGCTTACTTATGAATCAGCCAACAAAATTTTCCAATTACGTAGAGAGTATTGTAGCGACGACGAGTCTCTGATCCGTTCGCTTGATTCTAATGGCGAGAAGGGTCTTCGAAGCCTGGAAGGGAAATAATGTAAGGTTTCATATTACCTGACTCTCGTTTCTGTAATCTGTATTGAGGAAATATTCATATATTTAGGTTTTATTAAAGGTGAGATTTTTATGAGTCACACTCTGTGTTTTTAGAAAAAAAAATGGCAGAAAAGATTTGATTTTTAGCATGCAACTTTAGAAAACTGTGGTTTTTAAACATTTTCAATTAGATTACATTAAAGGGTTATGAGATTCAACTTGATATGTTGATTTTGGTGGCTCTAGTGATTAAGGTCCAAGTATGAATATGAATACCTTATTGTTAGATTCTATTTGGTTCCATGTTGATATCATAAGCCATATTTACGATATTGATGAGCATGAACATGCATTTTTGGTGACCCTGTTGTGAAATTTTGTACAGTGGTCTTGTGAATATAGTTCTTGATCACTGAACATAATCATCATTTACTTTTTTTTTTACTGCAGAAGTTTGTATTTGGTGGGAGATTGATATTTGGGCCAGATGCTTGGTCTATTCCTTTTACAATCCTGCTCATCGTAACTCCAGTTGTTTTCTTTTCTATATTTGTTGCAACACATCTCCACAACGAGTTCTTACCAAACAACGCTGTGGGACATGTTTTCTTCGTGGGAGTGATTCTAATTTCTGTTTTTGTAAGTCTTCTTCCAATTCCCCATTTGATATTAAAAACACCTGTGTTTCCTGTTTAGATTTTACCTTAAACTTTGGATATTAAAAAAACCTATCAACTCTTCTCTAGTATTTGTATGTTCCACAATAAGTTAAGAATCTAACCAAAACAGTTATGTTCTTTTCTCTAACTTAGAGGTAAAGTTTGTGGTATTTTATGGACAGTTGTGTTGTCACCTTTAATGGCTTTTGGATTTTGTATTTCATGGTAGGTTTAGTGTTATTCCTTCAATATTTTTTTTATTTGGTTTTGGTAGGTACTGATACTTCTCTCCCTTACTTCTGCGCGAGATCCCGGAATTGTTCCAAGAAATTCGCATCCACCAGAGGAAGAACTATGCTATGATACAACTGTATCAAGTGATGGAAGACAAACACCAACTGTTCAAATTCCTAGGACTAAGGAAGTCATGGTTTATGGCGTTGCCGTTAGAGTTAAATATTGCGATACATGCATGCTTTACCGGCCTCCTCGTTGCTCCCATTGTTCCATTTGCGACAATTGCGTTGAGCGTTTTGATCATCATTGCCCTTGGGTAGGCCAATGCATTGGAGTGGTAAGTTGATTCAAACTTAGAAGATATCAAAGCTTATAGCTTTTTATAGCTTTGGTCCATATTGGCTTCTGTAAAGCCCATCTTGACATTTTTAATATATTTTTTTTGGTGTCTTGTGGGCAGAGAAACTATAGGTGCTTCTTTATGTTTGTTTCCTCATCAGCTCTTCTTTGCATCTATATTTTTTCCATGTCGGCTTTATACATCAAAGTTCTGATGGATAAGAATCAAGGCACCACCGTGTGGAAGGCGATGCGAGAATCACCTTGGTCGGTTATGTTGATGATATATTGCTTTATTTCACTATGGTTTGTTGGTGGGCTTACTGGTTTCCACTTGTACCTCATTAGCACAAACCAGGTTAGTTTTGATCTCTGGATCCGGGTTCGTACCGAGTAAACTATACGTCTGATACCGGTCATTGCGATTTTTTTCAGACGACCTATGAGAACTTCCGGTACAGATCAGACAATAGAATCAATGTTTATAACCGTGGGTGCTCAAACAATTTTCTTGAAATATTTTGCTCTAAAGTTAAGCCCTCGAGGAACGATTTCAGAGCGTTTATCAAAGAAGAAACTCCTAGGAATATTACGTTGGCTACCACATGGGAAAGACCAGAAGAAGAAGAAGCAGAGGAAGAAAATAGAGAGGAACGACGTCAGAAGGTAGAAGACGATGTAGAAATCGATGAAGATGTTATGAAACTACAGAAGCGGTTTAACAAAGAAGAAGAAGGCAGTGATCAATCACATCAAAATATCGATATTGAGAGAGCACCAGCGATTCGATCTGAACCAGGCACGGAAGAACAAGAAACGAAGCACAGGACGACGACTTAGTTGCTGGTTCTTCAGTCAGAGAGAGTAGAAGCTATGCAGCTGCAGAGGAAGGACGGTAAAAAGGTTATATTCTTTGAAACTTTCATTTTCTTACTAAGTTTTATTGTTTAAAATATTCATTTATTTTATAATGGGTTTTATTTGATTTGGGAGTTGTGACTTGTGAACACTATATATGGTGGGAGCATCTGTGGATAGGTTTAGTATAAGCTTTGGGTAGAGGTCAAAACTAATTAAGTTTTGTTTGTTCATGTTTTTGAATGTTTTGTTGTTAAATGATATCTACTGATTTTAGGTTACTTTATCTATTGCCTTACAATCAATGTTTCTAAACCTAACCTGGATTTTTAACCGGTTTAATAGATTAATGAATTAATCTTTTATACTTTATTGTATGTATAAATTTTACAATATAAAAACAAAATAAATTTTAATCTATGTTTTAAAATAATATGTTAAACATATAATATATCACAGCAATTCATCAACCAATACTGGTTATTTTTATCACCATTTCGTTTTAATTTTTTTCAAGTGGCATAGTAAAATTTAGAGGCATTGTCTAAACTGGAATTTTTTGAAAATTTATTTTCAAAGAGGTTTCCTGAAAAGGCTTTTAAAACATTAGCTAGAGTCCCGTTTTGGAGATAAAATTTTTAAATGATCAATTTTTGATATTTAATCCAAAAATTTATCAAATTTTTAAAACTCAGAAATAACATACTTTATACAATACATTATCTACAATAAAAAGAAAAGTAGAAATTTTATTCGATATTTTCAACTCACAAACCGGTTCAAACAGTAGTTCATGTCGTGTGTTTTTCCGGGTTAATTAATCAGAGGATTTTGGTAATAGAAGTCAAACTGACTTAGAATTGAAAAATTGTTTAAAATAGAGTGAACCAAAGTTTTATTTCTAAATAAAGAAAGTCATAAGCCTATCCAAATAACCATATTTAGGTCTTCTGACTGAAGTTTAATAAGCCATGACGTAGACCTAATAATAGAGATTGTACCAAAATATAGTAAATTGACCAAATTTACGTAGATGACATTCTTAAATTAGATTACCATTGTTATATATATGGTCCAAAGTGATATTACCATAACTCACAAAAGCTAAAACCAAAATCTGATTCCTATTACTTAGAGGTCAAGAGAAATAAAACCTTTTTTCCGACGACGATCGAAATGGCTTCTTCTTCCAGTTGTTTCTTCGTCGTTTCTACGGCAGTTCTGTCATTATTTCTCTTAGCCCCTGCTTCAGCCTTGGTCAACACGGAATTCATCGATGCGAATTGCCAACGAGTCAAAAACAAACCATTCTGTGTCCAAACATTAACCACTTATCCTCCTGCTGTTGCTGCCACCGGCCTGGTAACCATATAGCTAATATTTAATGATAACTATCAACTCAATCTCTGTATATATAGTCTTTGATGGTTTGTTTGTGTTCGCGTATATGGTAATGTCATTTGAAATGAATTTAATAGAAATTTCAATGGAAACATGTAAGAGGAACCAAGTCCGAGTTTTTAAGCTATCATTAGACAGAATTCACTAGATTCTCATTAAAAAAAAGTTTAAATCTATCGCTTTTTCTTATGTGTTTATTTCAGTTCTTTCATATTCACTCATTGAAAAATCCTTTTAGTATCTTAGGAAAAAAAAATCAATTGTTATTAGTAAACGTTAATACCAAAGTCTAATATTTTTTTTTACAAAATCTAAATCATTTTGATTCAACGTTTGCCTTATACTTTTTTTTTATAAAGCGTTTATAATTTATTTATAGAGAAAATGAATTATTCTTATTCAGCTTTTGTTTAAATGAATTTTCCGTACACAAACATAAACACGATCATCTGTGTTTAGTTACAGTCATTAATCACAAGCTTAAATTGTATATAATCTTTTTAAAAATCTGTAGTTGCCATTGGCTGAGGCCGTAATTGGCCTAGCAATATCACATTGCGAGAAGACGGCGGCTTTCGCGGCAGAGACAGGGAAAAGGGACGCTACTTTAAAGACGCAGTTCAACGAGTGCCACGATGCTTATGTTAGTATTTTGGCTTCTCTAAAGAGTGCAACATTACAGCTCAAGGACTCACCAGACACAGCCAACTACGACGTTATGGTTTCTCGCGATGACACAACGCGTGTGATGAATTTGGTCGGGAAAAATGGTGACACGGCTTCCAAGACGCTTGTGGAGATGACAGTGCAAATGGATAAGCTTCTTGATCTCGCTGTTGGAGCCACCGATGCTGTTGACGACGACGATGAGAACGTAACACGTCGTGCTTGAAGTTTGAACTAAGTTGGGTTTTTTTCGGTTTTTTTGTTTGCTTTTGGTATTAAAAACAAAAAAACATGAATGGATTCATAGGACATATAAATATTTTATATGTTGCTGTTATTGAATCATAGGAGAATTTGAAAATGTAATGTGATAATTTTATAAGCAATTAATTTTTATATATGCGAGCTCTCAATGGGTAATTTTAGGGTTCCTATTCGGCAGTGAAACTTTGTATATTTTTCCATCGATCTTTATGTGCTCCATTAACATTTGTAAGGATGCGTAGTTTTTCATCTCAAAATTAGTTGGTAACGTGTCCAGTTTTAGTTTCAAATTTGAGATTTCTCTCTCTGCTATAGTAATTCTATGTTACTCCCACTTTATTGGACTATATTGTATAGAAAAATACTTGGTTCACTCCCTAATGGTGAACTTATTGGTGCATTTTATCTTTCTCTAATCAATCAAAATTTTATTATACAAAGATGAATGATTTAAAGTTAATAATTCACCAGATCGTTATACGTATTAATTTAAACGATTAGATTTTGACATGTTTTAAAAATGGAAAATAATTATAAAAGAAAAAATAAATTATTTAATTAAAAAACGAAAAAGTTAAAACACTTATTAAAAATAAAAATAAACAGAACCATAGATTATCAGAAAAAAAAAAAACTTAAAACAAGAATACAGTTATAAAGGGAAAAAATCTATTTTATTTAACTTAACATAAACACTACAAAAAGGAAGTAAAAGTAGAAAATAAAATTATATTTTGATATATTTAAAAATAAAATGCAATTATAAAAGGAAATAAAATTTTATTTCATAAAAAGGAAACAAAAGTATAAAATAAAATGATTAATGTAAATTTATAAAAATAAAGTAAAAGTTCATTTAATTAAAAAAATGAAAAAGTTAAAATATCTATCTAAGAAAAAAAATTAAACAAAAACATAGATTATCAGAAAAATAAAAGAAAATTTAAAATAGGAATACAATTATAAAAGAAAAAAAATCTTTTTTTTTTAACTTAACAAAAAACTACAAAAAAGAAGTAAAAATAAAAAATAAAATTAGATATTGACATGTTTTAAAAATGGAATGCAATTATAAAAGAAAGAAAAAATTCTATTTTACAAAAAGGAAGTAAAAGATGAAAAGAAAATTATTAATGTAGTTTTATAAAAATAAAATAAAATTTTACTCAATTAAAAACGAAAAAGTTAAATACCTATTTAAAAAAAAATTAAACAAAGCCATAGATTATCAGAAAAATAAAAGAAAATTTAAAATAGGAATACAATTACAAAAGGAAATCTATTTTATTTAACTTACCATAAAAACTACAAAAAGGAAGTAAAAGTAGAGAAGAAAATTAATAATGTAATTTTATAAAAAATAAAGTAAAAGTTTATTTAACTAAAAAACAGAAAATTTAAAATACCTATTTAAAAAATAAAATAAATAAAACCATAGATTATCAGAAAAATAAAAGGAAATTTAAAATAAAAATACAATTATAAAAAGAAAATAAATTCTTTTTTTTTTACTTAACATATTATTATGTGAATAAGTAAAAAATACCTATTTTAAAAGGTAAAATAAACAAAATCTTAGTCTAAAAATAAAATTTTTAAAAAGAAATACAATTTAAAAAAGAAAAAGAGTTCTACTTCCCTACCTATATAAAACCTGCTTGACATCTCCTCAAATTCAAAACCAGAAAAATCACACCTCTATAAATTTCATAAGCGTAAGGTAATTTTACATCGATATCTACTTCATTCATATCTGTTTTATTACTATTAATATTTTAGGTTTAGAACACATCTATTTAGTACATACAATCAATAAACTTATTGATTTAGAACACATCTACGTATGTATCGGTTAAGAGCACCTCTACGGTTTAGAACAATCAATAAAATTTAGAGCATCTCTACGTGTGTCAATCAATGTATGCTTCAGTAAATTTTATTCATCTAAATTTTATTTGATTGTTTTCAAAGAATATCAAATATCAAGCAAAATATAATGGGTGCTGAATTCTAAACAACAACAAGGAGTATTTCACATTGGATCATTTAAACAGAATACGCCTATACTGTTGTACCATACTTCGTCTAATCAGAAAATGGGAGATAGGAAATCCTAAAAAAAGTAATGAGCTCACAAGAATTAATTTATTTTTACTTGATGAGAAGGTTAGTTTTATGTGGTTAAATTAATATCTATGTTTTCTTACTTATTTAAATAACCTTAATCCAATTTTTCCTCTTATAAAGAAAAATATTATTCAAAGTTCTGTACACCATTCTCTTCTGAAAAAGTTTTGAGATCAATTACGTGAAGAGAATCTTATTGAAAATTTATAATTTCAATTTGTTGCAAGACTGCAATAAGAATAACAAAGTCTCTTATCATAAATTTTATCTGAATTTGAGTCAGATTTGGATAAACGAAATATCAGAACAAATACATATAAAAATTTGGTTACATTTGATTAAAATTTCATAAATTTAGCTAAGAACTTTCAGTTATTTTGATATAAAAATAATTTATATTGCTGGGTTTATAATTGTTGGGTAAATGTGTTATATTTATTTAGACTATCATTAATATTTTTGAGTACATAATTGTATTTCAAATATTTAACGTATATCATTAATAATATACATTTAATTTAATCATACTAAATTTATATTTTATAAACTCGCCTATCGGGCGGGTCCTAATCTAGTATAATATGTAATACTATCACTAATTACTCTTTCTAAACCTAAAATCGATTAATCATTAATCACTAGAAGTAATAATTAAAACTAAATAAATAAAATACATAAAACTATAAACCTTAAAACATACAAAAAATCAAACAAATTAAATATTTTAAAAGTTTTAGCTCTTGCATTCGCTGAGTTGTATTCTTTAGGATATAGTTTTATATGTTTTATTTATTTAGTTTTATATTATTTTTATTTATTTAATAAATAAAACAAATTAAAAAAATTAAATATGTTACCCTTGGGTTCGATGAGTTGTATCATTTAGAGTAAAATTTTATATCTTTATTTTTTTAGTTTTATTTTCTTATTTTTTATTAAATATAATATTACGTGAATAATCTTATTGGACGAATTTTGTTAATTTATTTTATTTAGTTAATTTATTTTATTTACTTAATTTTCTTAATAATTTCTTAATAATTCATTTGTTTTATTTTAATTTTAATTTATTATTTTGTTTAAATATAATTTAATTTGACATATTTATATTGATTATATTTAGAAATAATGATTAATGATGAATTGACTAGATTTAGAAAGACTAGTTAATGATAATATTTACATGACATAGTTTGACTGGTTAGATAAAGAGAAGGTAACAAAAGGGTTCATCATTAGAGTAAACCCAAGTATTATTCTATTATATATCTCTGACTCCCTGTTGACAAAAAGTTATGCTAATATATCCATGTTATATTTTTAATTTATTTTAAATCTAAAAGTGGTTAAATAATAATTTTATCCTTAATAAAAATTAGAAACACGACAAAAAAGATTATATAAATACAATTGTAAATGATATTAACGAAACACACAGTAGTTTAATAGTTTGAACCTTTGATGCGCATCTACGCGTACAGGATTCGAATATGCTATTTGTGGTACAACCATAAAATACATTACAACTAGGTATGAGTTATACCCAAAACATATATAACTAAGTACAACTGGTCCAATTGAATACGAGTTGTATCTAAGTAGACCCAGAATACTTATGAATTTAAAACAATTGAGTCAATAATCACCACTTTCTATTTTCTTATTTCATAGGCTTAACGATGGAGCCATATGCTAATATGCAATTATAGCCATTGATCATTCAATGGCATGGCTGATTAAGTTAGTACAACTGGTACAATAAGTATAACAGGGTATAGATAGTACCGAATAAACTAAAATAATTTTAATTTTAAAAAGATGAGGGATAGTTTCAAGTTTTCCTAAAAACTGATGGCACTTAAGATCAATCCATGCATAGCTATTGATTCTTGACGATGATCAATCTGATCCGAAACTAACATCATCCAAGATTGGTCCCACGAGTTTGTCCTGAATTAATACTTTTATGCATGAGGACATTGTTGAGATTAATGGGTAAAAAAACTATTATCTTAGAGGGCCATGCGGAAAATATCATATTAGAAATAGATAAAAACTTTGATATTTAATTATGAGAAATGAAACAATTAATTTGAGATAGAAGCCCGTAAAATTTAATATGATCCAAAAGAAATAAAATTTCCTCTAATTCTAATGGTTACCTTATACAGGGACAGCCTAACATATTTAAAGGTCCTGTACCATCAAATATTTTTGGACCTTTTCTCATACTAATTTTTTTTTCTTTTTGTAATTTTAGGTCTTAAATATTTTTTTTAGCCTTAAAAATCATCCAAAATTTTTGGATCCTGACAATTGTTCTACTCGTGCTTGTCCAGGGCCACCCTGACCTTATATCGTAGGCTTGACAATGATCAACCTCATCCGAAGTTGACCTGATCCAAAACTACCGCTGATTTTTCCTTGAATTAACTCTCTCATACACGATATTTTTGTCGAGACTATATAACAGCTAGAATAACCATTACCTCAAGAGGGACATCTGAGAAATATATCTCACATTGGAAATAGAAAAATAATTTGATATGTAAGAGAAATGAATCAATTGATTGGAGTTAAAACTTAACATGACCCAAAATTAATGGTTTCCCTATCTCATTCTTTCTCCACGAAGTTATTTCCAATTAAGGACGGATCCAAAGTACAAGGTGTGGGTGCACATGCACCCATTGAAATATAGATATTTAAAAAATTTTACATAGGATAAATGAGTTAAAGTGGGAGTTTTGTTAAGAGTGCACCCATAATATAGTTGAGGTAAGAGATTCAATTCCACCCAAAATCATTTTTGCACCCATTGGGATTCTTGGCTGGATCTGCCCCTGCTTCCAATGGTTGCGTAAATTAGTACGTGGATCTTGCAACCCAACCCTTTGATGTATCGCATCATCAGCTATCCACCATGTTTCTTTCCCAAACCCAAATCTCGAAGTTGTCTCTTTCTACTAATTAAAAGTAGAGACATGCTTCCTTCCACACTGAGTTCTTCTCATCACAGACTTTGAAGTTGGAACCGATTCAGGCTTCGTGCTCTAGAAGTGATGTGGACTCCTTTCGTTTGGTACCACCACAACGTACCAATGTATGTTAATTTTTTGCTTTTCTCATCAAGATATGCTTGCTAATAGAACATATCTTTCAAGAATCAATCTCATCGTTTCATATCCCGGAAAAGTGGAAGGTTTTAGTTAGAAACTTACAGATTTTGAAATTGAAATTGTATGTTATCTTATGATTTTTTCTCTACAATTTTTTTCCAACCGACAAAACTTTAAGAAGTATATAATATATAAAAATATATAAATGTTCAAATCATTCAAAGAGTACAATTTATCTTTATGTCGTAATCAAATTGAGGTAATTGATCAAGAATTACTAGAATAATATGAAAACATATTCTGCTGAGCGAGATATCTTTTGCCTCTTAATCTAAAAGTTTGACAGAATAGAAAACAAGAAATGACAAAAAAAAAGATTGAGATCCAACTAACCAAATTCTACCAAATTTTTTTCTTCTAATACTAGTTATTACACCTATAAAAACCAAGGTGTATATATATAAATATATGTATGCCTGTACGTATCATTATTACAAAATAACAACACTAGAGGTCAATTAACTGACATAAACTATAACATTCTCCGTGAGGAAATGGCCTCTTCCTCGGTTTGTTTCTTTTTCTTTTCCATGATAGTTCTGTCACATATTCTCTTAATATCTCCTTCGGCCTTAACCTCCACCAAGTATATTGATGCGATATGCCGGAATATTAAATACAGTACCTTCTGCATGCAAACCTTAAGCACCAATTCTCCCGAGGTTTCTGCCAACGACCAGGTACATAATATTCAAGCCACATCTATGCAGTTGCTTATATTTCTGTTTGCGCTTTCAAGAAAAAATCTATTTTCTTTTCAAACATTATCATAGATATATTACTAGATATAGCAGGGTTTCAAACATACAGGACAACTTTTAGAAAATTACTACTTTAATTTGTATAATGGAAATGGTTTAAAAGAAAAGGAATACATGGTATAATTGAAAATATAAGTGCGAAAATAGTATAATTGAAAAGTTTATATTCTTAATTTGAGATTACACCAAACATTAGTGAGGAATTCTCTCAAATAGCACTAGTTGAAGTTTTTGTTCCACAAATAGCATTTTTTTTTGGGACAAAAATAACATTTTTATAAAAGATAAAATTTTAAATTTTTTGTTTGGGTTAAGTAATGTACAATTTAGAGTATAGTTTGTTTGGGGTGGAAGGTATAATTTAGGGTTTAGGGTTTAGAGTTTAGGGCTTTTAAACCCTAAACTCTAAATCCTAAACCCTAAAAAGATGAATTTAGGAGATTTTGTGTCCAAAAAAAAAATGCTATTTGTGGAACAAAAACTTCATTCAGTGCTATTTATGAGAATTACCCTTCATTAATTAACATGACAAACTTTCATTAAAATATAAACCTTATTATTTGATTTTATCATAGATCTTTGGGTAATTTCCAAAATAGCACCAAATGAACTTTTTGTTCCATAAATAGCATTCCATTTTCATTTTGGACAAAAATAACATTTTTACTAAAACAGTATTTTCCTTCTATAGCGCAAAATCTCCTACCCTCATATTTTTAGGGTTTAGGATTTAGAGTTTAGGGTTTAAAAACTGTAAACTGTAAACCCTAAACCCTAAATTATACCTTCCACCCCAAAAAAACTATATCCTAAATTGTACAATATTTAACCCAAACAAAAAATTTTAAATTTTGTCTTTTATAAAAATATTATTTTTGTCCAAAATGAAAATGACTATTTATGGAACAAAAACTTCAACTAGTGTTATTTGAGGGAATTTCTCTAGATCTTTTGTTTAAATTAGAAAAGCATTTTCTTTCTTAATAAAAATGTATTGAAAATCCTGATAAATCAAGACTGTAAATGCGAAGACAGAATAAAAGTGTTGCAACACAAACTTTTTTGGTTTTGTAATTAATTTTCAATTGTAAAACATGAAATTTCTATCAAAATTTAAGTTAACCACAGTCAAATTTTATAATCTATGTAGTTTTCACTGGCTAAAATCGTGATCAACCTCGGCATATCCTACGCCAATAACACGGGAGAATTTGCTGCGGAGACATCAAAGAAAGAGCCAACGTTGAAGGCACAGTTCAAGTCATGCCAGCATGAATATGACGTTATTCAGATGTACCTAAGAATGGCCAAAGGGGAGCTCAGGGAATATCCACTAGGTGCAAATTATGATATCAGTCTTTGTACGTTCGTCATTGAGCGCGTGAATGATTTGGTCGGAGGAAACAGAGATAACGCTTCGAAGACACTCATGGAGATGACATTGCAGATGGAGAAGTTTCTTGATGTTGTCGTTGGAAGTACCTTAGCTCTTAGCGCTTGATAGTCGTGCTTGATGTTAAGCTAGTAGCTCTGGGCATTCGGGTACCCGTTCGGGTTTGGGTCGGGTTTTTCGGGTTTTCAGGTTTTCGAGTTTAGGGCTTGAGATACTCTTCGGGTATTATTCTTTTTAGATCGGGTTTGGTTCGGGTGTATGCGGGTTCGGTTCGGGTTTGGGTACCCGAAATATTAAGAGAAAAAAAATTTAAATAAATTTTGGTTAAAATTAAATAAAAAATTATAAATATGATTAAAATTTACAAATAATATAGTTGTTTTAGATATTTTGACTATTTTAGTTTTAAACTAACTGATATATCTAGGCTTATAATTTTAATTTTAGATAATTAGACTATATTAAATATAAATATAATTAATATTTGTATATATATAAATATATTTGGGTATTTCGGGTATCCATTCGGTTCTTGTTTCGGTTCAGGTTTGGGTTCGGTTTTTCAGGTTTAGGATTTGAGATACTTTTTGGGTATTTCTAAATTTTGGATCTGGTTCGGTTTGGATTTTTTGGGTCGGTTTAAGTCGGGTATTCGTGTCCGGTTACTTTTGTCCAGAGCTATAAGCTAACTTGGGCTTCGATTTGTAGTTTGCTTTTGGTCAAAGATTATAAATTTATAATGGTTGAAAAACCAAAAAAAAAGGATGAAGATTGTAATGGTTTTTTTAATCGGAAATATATTTAAAAAAGATTTTAGTGGTTTTAATTCTCTGGAATGAAGATCAATATAATATTCTAATCAATCAACACACAACAATCCAATTTCTCTTTATCTCTCATCTATAACCTGTTGGTGGTTCCATATCAAAAGAAAAATTAAGTTATTTTCTTATTCGCTATGTTGTGTGACTTGTGTCGGTGGCTAAACATAAGAACGGTAGGAATGAGATTTTGCAGAGCCGAGACACTTTTTCCTTAATTCTGAAATTGCCCTATAATGTGACGGTTGGATGACGTTTCGAATCCTAGGATACAACTGTAACTATTCTGTTTTGCACAACTCAAAAACAAAATCTAATGAAAGCTAGTGCTGTGTGTACTCTCAAAAATCAGACAAAAATAGAGAGAATATACATGAGGAGGATTTGTGTTGTGTATCTGAATAAATGAGATTAGTCTTTCTCTTTAATGAAAATACAATGGCCATGAATTAATAGCTTTTAGAGCTCATGTAACCTCCATGAAAATAAAGAGTAGAATAATAATTTAATTGAGAATTAATTCTCTCCGTAATTGTGTTGTTATAAGATTAACTTAGAGGGGATATTTGTTGATTTAGTCAACAATATTACTTGAATGAATTTGGAAAAATAAGAATAACTATTTGGGTTTAGCACATTATTCAGATTGCAAACTTTATAACCCACATCCAACATGGCTCGGTGCACATGCGCTTTGAGTTTTTCCTTTAAATTTCGAAATACGACATTTGACCTTTAATCAAGCTAGCTACTTCAGAGCTAATTTCGTATTCAAAATTTAATTCAATTTTAACAAATGAATACACTATGTTATAGTGTTTTTCAAGGAATCCAACTCATCTTTTTATTCGTTCAATTCGGTAACCGAATGTCGCCGAAAAAGTTTACCGAAAAAGTGATTGGTTCCATTTTTCATAAAATGGGTTCCAACAATCACCCACATGAATAAAAATTACTCTAAACATATGAAGTCTTGACTGACTCGACTGACTCGATAGACTGGAGAGACTAGTCAGACTCGACTAAGGACTTTTAGAGAGTACAAGCAAAAATTTCACTGCATCTGATATGGTAGCATTTTTAGCTTTGTACCACTCATTTTAATAACTGTCGGATTTACTCGGCAGGAGGTGAACATGATGTCTTGAACCACCTGGATTTTTATATAAATCTAGACAACAACTATCACACAACTTCATTTTCTCACAGAACTAGGTTCTCTATTGTATTTATTTTGGCCTTGAATATGCCTGGTTAATTATGAGTGAACTTAGAGAATATAGCCTGAACTTCATTCTTCTAGAAATGATAATATTTCACACTCACTAGGTGATCGCCACTAGTCTTTGTATTAAGAAGTATTCTGTAGTACTCGTGTTACAAAGCTATGGACTCAAACCATTAAAAGCTAACGCTTATCCTTGCTTATATATAGGAAGCACTGTTTATCATCTTGGGAACTGAGTAATGACTTAAAGTCTACCAGTGCTTTTCTTAGATTTTGTTTGATTTAGTTTTCCCTTTGCCTTCTTGGGATCTCCAGTCATGTAGGTGGGATTTCTTTCAAACATCCTCTTTAGTTTATAGGCAATAAACCCATTCCCTTTGATGATTCTAAAAACTTGATCACGAGCCAAAACTTTAGAAAATGGATCCACTAGGTTGTGGCTGATTTGATGTAATCAATCGTTATTACACCACTTGAGATCAAGTGACTAATGGTTTTATGTCGTCATTTGATGTGACGATATGTACCATTACAGAGATTACTCAGTGCCCGGTTATAGTCGACTGACTATTGATATATCATGGATTTTATGGTTTTTAGCCATGATATATGCATTGGTTTTAGAGTCTTTTCTATTGTATATTGAGTCTTATTAGGTACAAATACGAGATGGACCTTGATGATCACTTTGGAGCTTTTGCAGGCCTGTAGCTGAGCAAAACGACTTGGAGACGGATATTGCTGTCCATGTCGATCAACACAAACCCGGCGTGAACAATGCCTTCGAGTTTTATCAAGTTTCAAGAATTGCAACTTTGCCCCAATAGTTTCTAATGTTTATAATTAAGGCTCAGTTCGTGTGTTAGGTTATTAAATCTATGTTTTAGAGTCCCAGAGACAGTTTGGATTATTCTAAGTTTTCATTGAAGTTTCAAGCAAGTTTGTTGGAGAGAAGAATCAGAACTCAACCTTTGTAGAGAGAAGATTATGAACTCGCTTATTTCTTATTTTCTATTTCATGAGTATTATTCATACTATGATTTGTGTTTCATTGATTATGTCTGAGTAGCGACCTTGTTAGATCTAGGGATTTTCAAGGGTTTATAATGGTTTGTTGAATTGGGCATAAACATATTAGGAGATATATAATGTTCTTCATCTAGATTTAATAATTACACTAGACTTAATATTGATCACCTTAATTCTGGTATCATAGGAATGTTGGTAGGCGCGAGAGTGCTATTGATATCATGACCTAATCTTAGATAAGCAAAAAGCCTTCTCCCATAGAGATCTGGTTTAAAAAATTTGTAAATATATCATACTAGTTAATCATGCATACTCTATTTATTTGGATTCGCAAAGAGATTTGGTTTTCTTTTGTTAGAGGATAGATGTCATCTCAACAAGAGTTGGATATATATCATATTAGTGTTATGAGTTTAAGAACCAAACAACAATTGCATCCTAATTATTGAACCGTCCAGTTCGCCATTCCAAAGTATCCCCTAATTGATCTTCCCTAGGTCTAGCTTTTTAATCATCTTAATCTACATCCCATTCATCTAGTTATCTTTCATTTTATTGCTTTTATTTAATTTCTTCTTTATTTATCTAACTTAATTCAAATTTGTACTTCTATTGTGTGAGTTTTCAGAGTCCTTGTGGATTTGATCACTAAGTGCTACAACTGACTTCTTAATTTGAGATAGTAGTTCTAAGGGTTAATTTGACCCCTGTCAAATTTTGGCGCTGTTGCCGGGGACTCTAAATTCACCATTAGATTTCAATTAGAGTTTAGTCTAGATTTTTCTTTTATTTTGTTACTTACATCTCTACTTTCTCTTATCTCAGGTGCATGAATCTTAGGAGCAACAATAACAAATTGCTATTGAGGAGATTAGGAAGTTAGAGAGAGCTAATCGTAGAGCACAGAGAAAATCAGAGATGGTTAACACTATTGTGCTTGTGAGGGATACTGCTAGGATCTTACGTGATTTAGAGGGCAACCAACACAATGATCAAGGTCAGAAACTTGATGCTGAAGGGAACCCCATTGTTGAAGTTGTCGACCGACAGGACGGCAACCATGTCGGTCGACAGGGTGCCAACGGACGCGGTTCGACTGCTATGGATGCAGAAGGTTGATGCTGAGGAAAGAACATTAGCTGATTACAATAGGCCCAATGAGTTCTACACTAATAGGTCTCCTATTTTTCCTCCAGCTTTTCAGAGGAATGATTTTGAGTTGAAACCCCAACATACTTTTCATGCTCATCCTGCTGAACATCCTATGGATCACATAGAGAAGTTTAAAGACTTGGCTTCAAGTATCAAAGTCAATGGAGTATCTGAAGACTATCTATTATGAAAGCTCTTCCCATACTCTCTTGCTGGGGAAGTAGCTCACTGGTTGAAGCAATTGAAAACATGGTCTTTAACTACATGGAAGGACATCAAGACAGTTTTTCTTGAAAATTTCTATGATGATGCTAAGTCAGAGGACTTGAGGAACATGATTATTTAGTTTACCCAAGGTTCTGCAGGGACCTTCAAGGTTGCTTGGTTGAGATTCAAGGCTTACCAAAGAGATTATCCACACCATGGTTTTGATGAAGTCCAGCTCTTAAGGACTTTCTTTAGTGGAGTTGATTGGAGATATCAGGTTGCTTTGGATGATGCCAGTGATGGTAACTTAAAGACCAGAAGACCAGGAGAAGCTAGCAAGTTGATTGAGAACTTGGCGTCTAGTAATAGCACCAAGAATGCTGATTTTGAGAGGAAGAAATTAGCTGTTAGTTTGGAAAATGGTCAGATGGCAGAAGTTAAGGCAAAACTTGATATTGTGCACAACCTTCTCGTGAACAAGAAATCGGTTGACTTTGCTCAAGAGGTTACAGTTTTTGAGGATGAAGATGAAGCTACTGAAGAAGATGTGAACTATGTGAATGGTTCAAGATTTAATGGTCAAAGGTTTGGTAATTCTCTAGAAAACTTCAGGAATTACAACAATCAGAGGAACAACTATGGGAACAACCAGAACTCTTCTGAATTCTTGCCCAAGACTGAGGTTCAGAATGCTGAGAGAAACAACAGCAGTTTCACTAGGAACTATGGAAGTTCTTGCTACCAGAATCCACCTGCTAGTACTCCAGATTCTGAGATGAAGGATATGCTTGACCAAATTCTAGAGGGACAGCAGAAGATGACTGTAAACTTCAATGGTAAGATTGATGCTCTGTATGCATATTTGAATGGGAAGTATAAGACTTTGAACAAACACATCAACAGATTGGATACCCAATTTGCTCAATCTGCTGTGAATACTAAACACCCTGATGGCATCTTACCTAGAAGAACTAATACAAATCCTAAGTATCAGTGTGGTGCTGTTATGTCCTGAGGCAATATGGTCAAGAGAGAAATCCCCAAAGAGAGTCTGGTAAACTATGAAGCTAAGGAAAAGGTTAAGATTCTCGTCAAGGAACTCATGTCGGTCGACACCACTATCTCGTGTCGGTCGACACCACTCCAAACTTCTGAAAATTTGATGAAAGTCATGACTAAGGACAGTCCGGATTCTACTCGTGTCGATCGACATGCACTTGGCTGTGTCGGTCGACATGCTCAACCATCCAATGCAGTTTTTCTCCGAAAATTGCCTAAGTTGGAGGATCTAGGAAGATTTGATGTACCATGTTCTATTGTTGGAGTTAGACTCAATGATTCACTATGTGATACTGGGTCTAGTATTAATCTGATGTCTTTGGAAATTACGACAAGATTGAGAATTTGTGATATCAAGAGATCTCCAATTGGTACTACATTGGCTGATGCTCCAGTAAAGACCTCAACAGGTCTGGTTGAAATTTGCAAGTTCGGGTTGGAGACTGTATATTTCCTGGTGACTTCCATGTTGTTCATACAGCTAATGGTACTGATATGCCATTAATTTTGAGAAGACCATTCTTTGCTACTGCTGGAGCTGTTTTTGATTTGCTAAGTAGCATGACTTCTCTGAACCATGTTGATCCTGATGTGTTCTATGATGCTATCCCTGATGGATATGTGATGTGGAGCACTAAGGTTGTTGCTGAAGATGGTGACAAGGCTTGTAACCAAGAGGTGAATGAGCTTCACTTTAAGGAATTCACTGCAAGGAATTCAAAAGCTATGGTTAAGAAGAAGAAACCACAAAGAAGAGCAATTATTGAAGAACCTCTTGTGACTTTGACTCCTGTGAGACAAGTTGATTATACCATTGAGTATAAGCTTCAGTATGGAAGTGGTTCAAGACCATTTGCTCAGATTAAAGCTATCATCACTCCTGAGTTTAAGGCTAAAGAAAAAGCTGAGATGGATGAGATGATGCATAGGGTTCTGAAATCCAAGATGCTGGACCTAAGTGAAAATGATCTTAGTTCAAGGACTTCATCATCATCATCTTCGGATTCTTCCAGAGACACTCCACCCATCTGATATCTGAAAAAGTCAAGCTAATGATTGAAAATAAGCGCTTGGTGGGAAGCAACCCACCGGTAAGTCTGTGAATATATTTTTCTGTGTCTTGTTTTTCTGATTTTTCTATTTTTGTTTTTAGGAACTAGTCGTGGTTAAGAACAAGTTTGGAAAGGAATTGTTCATCATGTGGAGGATTTTACATAATTTTTCAACCAAGGAACACAAGGTTTATGTCCTTGTCGATCGACACGACCACCTTGAGTCGGTCGACACAGACCCCAGGTTAGTATAAAACCTGATTTTTCCTTTTTCATCTCCACTTTTCCTTTTTCTTTTCCCAAAAACCTCCGCCTCCTATAAACCCAAATCGCGATTTTGCAATTCTTCATCTAATCAATCAATTTTTGTCTCTAAACACAAGAGTTTTTGATTTCCAACATTCCTATATCATCAAATCTATCAAAATTCAAGGTATGTTATTCAAACAAATCTCCATCCCTAAATTCAAAAGTTTAAAGGCTTAGATTCTCACTTCTAAATCCCAATTTTGCTCTTAAAACTTGTTAATCTTAGTTGGTTAAGATGAATTTAAAAGGATTTAAGTGTAGATTGTTGTTAATCTAGGTTAAATTGATAGAATAGTCATAAATTTCTATTGATAAAACTTGAACTATTTTGGCTTGAAATTCGGAATTTATATATGTTTAGGATGATGGATTGATATTGGTATAGTGATTTGGATGGTTGATGGTGCTTACTATGTGGTGAAATTTCAATTTGAAAGTTGATTTAAACTAGGTGTACACGATTTGGCATCGTGTCGATCGACACAGACATACGAATTTCAGGATTTTAACTGATATTTGCCTTTTTCTCTTGTTTTCTCTTTTAAGTTTAAGATAAATACCAGGGGAAAGAGAGCAAGAGCATCAGGTACTCAAGGAGAGTCTAGTAGCCAACCCTCACCTCCAATTGTTTCTCTTCCCCCAGGGCCTCATATGGAAGGAGTAAGGATCATTCCCATAGTCAATTGGGAAGGAACTCCTAGAGAAGAGGTTCACATGCCTGAGCGCTTTCAGCGTGAGATCACGTAGAGGTGGGATGAGTACGATACATTTTTCTACAATGCTTGGCTAAATGTGGACATTAGACCCACCAAGCTTATGGATAATGTCCCCATGCGCCGTATGAAGATCAGGGACATATGCGAGTTGGCTCTGCATAAGATTGGGTTGGGTAACATTTATACCAAGCATTATGAGTTCTATCCTGACTTGGTACACCAATTCATGGCCATGGTCTAAGTCTATTACACAGAGGCGTATCCGCAGGCTCAGAAAGGCACGCTGACATTCTTGATTCCAGGGTTACGGTACCGAGTCTCTAACCCTGATCTTTGCATTAGACATTCCCTCTTCTGAAACCAAAACTTTTGATCTAATCCGCCACGAAAAATAAGAAATTCTGAAAAGAATCAATAGAAAAAGAAAAAATCGGAATTGAGCGATCTCTTTCTCGAAACAAACGAAAAGGAAAGAAAAGACGAAACAGAAATCATGGATCAACTAAGCCCTCTCGGGGACTTGCTTAAGAATAAGAAAGAGCAAATCGGCTTGATTTAGATAGGGAGAATCGTACGGTTTTATGAAACCAAATTCTCCGGAAAGGATCAATTTAAACCCTGTAATTGTTTCCGCTAGACCGACATACTTTCCCGGGTCAGATCTAGTATGGATCGTACATTGACGGTAGTTGGAGTCGGCGGCCCCCTGCCACCACACGAGAGGGACATGGGGGCGTAAAAGGGGATCCTATCAACTTGTTCCGACCTAGGATAATAAGCTCATGGGCTTGGTCTTACTTCACCAAGTTTAACTCAGACGTAGCTCCCTTGTTTTTGGGTGTGAAGCTGTGCCAAAACAGGAATAGCACTTGATATTATTACCATTTATGGGTTCGATCCAACCAAGACTTGCATTACTCTGGATTCAAACATGATGACTGACTTCCAGACATATTGGAGCAATTTTGCAGATGGGCTTTACAGTGCCAACAATTCTACTCACTCTAACATTAGGTACCCGGTTCTTAGATATGTGGTTCGAGCTATCTCGAACACTCTTTTGTGCAAGATTGAGCCAGGTAAGATGAGACAGTCCAAGCTTGTGTTGTTGTGCTATACCATTCAGGACTTTTTTACTGAGGAGTGGACTCAGATGGATGCTGATGTGAACCTTGGTGCTATCTTTGCACATCACTTGGTTTGCCTAAAGATCAGACCATTCACAGGCAAGGGAGCTAAGTTTGAGACAGTTGGTAGCTTGTTGACTCCCATCTTTTGTTTATGTGGTATCAGCACTAAGGGAGTCAGGATGAAGTCCGATAGATCGGTCATGAATGAAACATTTCTAACACATGCTTCATGGATCAAGCCAGATTGGATTTGGTGTTTTTGCAGTGAGGGAGTGGACTACTTGATCCAGCTGCCACAGCAGCAGCTCACGCGGATCACAGGTGATGTAGCACATCTTCTCTTTCAGCCTCATGAGAGACTCCTCCGCCGTGCACCTTCTTCTCGTCGTCGCATAGGGGCTTTTTCACAGTCCGTACCTACTGCAGCTGAGGATGACCACATCCCCGATTTTGCTACACCTTCTCACGCACAGCAGTTTACGCTTCCTCCCACACCTCCTATCCCTATGGAGACTGCTGTTTTTCAGAGGTATGTGGTAGTTAGCTTCCAGAGTGTCTTGAATGCGATGGCTTCTCTCTCCCGATGTAGATGTGTCCGTCACACTGATGCAGTACCTCCAGCTCAGCCTAGACCAGTCCCTATCCCCACCCCATCACAGACCTCAGACCCGGTTAGTGAGGAGGATTAGTTTTTCTCTTCTTTTTCTTTTATTTTGAGACATTTTTAGTATTGCTTTTGCTTCTGTTTTTGTTTCTGATTTGCTTTGGATTATGTTTGAACTTGTTATGTTATCATATTCTGTTGTTATTTGACATGTTTTGGAGCTCTCAATCAGGTTTTAAATGTCACAAAACGGATTGAATGACCAATAAAATGGTGTGAGACTTCATTGTACAATCTTCACAATCATATCGACCTACACACAATCTGTGTGTCGATCAACACCCACCAAAATATCAGGTCACGATTTTCAGAACTTAACAATTCACTCTTTATCCAATTTTATCTATTTTCTCACCTTCCGTTAGCTTAATTACACTGGAGACAATGTAGTTTAAGTTTGGGGGAGGTTGTAGCTAACTCTATTTATTCTTTTGAGAGTCAGTCCCAATTTTTATTTTATTTTTTCAAAACTTTTGTCTTATTGAGTCAAAACCTTGTCCAGAAACAATGATTTTCCTGAGGAATCAACCACACTTTGCAGTAAGCTATCATGTGACCATTTGATTATATCCTGACCTGAATCCGAGACTAATGGAAAATTCAATGGCCAGCCAGATAGCTTAACATCCCCATATTTCCAATGTCCTAGATCCGAGCTAAGTATTTTATTTTATCAATGGTATTGATGTATGTTGGGTTTGATTTTTCGTATAAGCTCAACATTACTGGCCTGTTTGATTTAAATGTTGTACTCCTCTCCCTTGCCCTAATTTTAAATTTATAACGGTGAGATGATTGTCATTAGAGTAAGCGGTAGGAAGAAACTTCCGACGACCATTTGTTTATTCTAATGAAAATATCACATAAGGGTTGTAAACGGTAGGAAAACTTCCGATGACCATTTTTTTACAATCTTTGAAGTTATAGATTTACCCCCTAAAATAATAAATAAGTAAATAACAAGTCTGGGGTAGTTGAAAGAGTACCAATAAAGTTAGTAATGGCTGGTTTATTGTAGTGAAGAACGGTTACAAATCTAGAAGATCCTTGACATTGAAACCATCGGTGCGTAGAGTACCGTGATAAAGGTTGTTTGTTGGATTATGTTGAGTAAATTATGGTGGGAATTAAGAATGCTGCGAGTGCTAGCGATGAAGTACATGGTGGTCTGGATCTTGTCAAGTAAGAATTTCTAGTGGCTTACTATAGTTAATGTGATTGTGGTGTTCTAATGAGGATATGAGTTTCACAATTTTCAAACTTCTTCCTTGATTCAGTTTTCTGTTTACTTGAGGGTAAGCAAAAGCTAAGTCTGGGGGAGTTAATATATCATAGATTTTATAGTTTTTAGCCATGATATATGCATTGGTTTTAGAGTTTTTTTTATTGCATATTGAGTCTTATTAGGTACAAATACGAGATGGACCTTGATGATCACTTTGGAGCTTTTGGAGGCTTGTAGCTGAGCAAAACGACTTGGAGACGGATATTGCTGTCCATGTCAATCGACACGCCTTCACTGTGTTGGTCAACACACACCCGACGTGAACAATGCCTTCGAGTTTTATCAAGTTTCAAGAATTGTAACTTTACCCCAAAAGTTTCTAATGTTTATAATTGAGGCCCAGTTCGTGTTTTAGGTTAAGTCTATGTTTTAGAGTCCCAGAGACTAAGTTTGGATTATTCTAAGTTTTCATTGAAGTTTCAAGCAAGTTTGTTGGAGAGAAGAATCAGAACTCAACCTTTGTAGAGAGAAGATTATGAACTCGCTTATTTCTTATTTTCTATTTCATGAGTATTATTCATACTATGATTTGTGTTTCATTGATTATGTCTGAGTAGTCACCTTGTTAGATCTAGGGATTTTCAAGGGTTTATAATGGTTTGTTGAATTGGGCATAAACATATTAGGAGATATATAATGTTCTTCATCTAGATTTGATAATTACACTAGTATCACCTTAATTCTGGTATCATAGGAATGTTGGTAGGCGCGAGAGTGCTATTGATATCATGACCTAATCTTAGATAAGCAAAAAGCCTTCTCGCATAGAGATCTGGTTTAAGAATTTTGTAAACATATCATACTTGTTAATCATGCAGATTCTATTTATTTGGATTCACAAAGAGATTTGGTTTTATTTTGTTTAGAGGATAGATGTCGTTGCAGCGAGAGTTGGATAGATATCATATTAGTGTTATGAGTTTAAGAACCGAACAAAGAATTGCATTCTAATTATTGAACCGCCCAGTTCATCATTCCAAAGTAACCCCCAATTGATCTTCCCTAGGTCTAGCTTTTTAATCCTGAATTTATATCCCATTCATCTAGTTATCTTTCATTGCATTGCTTTTATTTAATTTTTTATTTATTTATTTAGCTTAATTCGAATCTGTACTTCTATTGTGTGAGTTTTCAGAGTCCTTTTGGATTCGATCCCTAATTGCTACAATTGACCTCTTAATTTGAGAGAGTAGTTCTAAGGGTTATTTTGACCCGTGTCAAATATCAATATGTACATGTAGTGTCGAGACTATGTTTCTCCTACAATGCAAAATAATCCATTGGTTTTGGTCGATTTGTGACTATTTTTGGAAGTGGTACTGGGATTATTGGTATGCACCCCCACACTTACATGTATTTGTACAAATGTACTTTACCTTTCTAAAATTCAAATAGCATTTTTTCAATGACCTTATATGGTAAGCAAAGTTTCCCCCACATTTCCTGAGATAACTCAAGGTTTTGCTTTGATTTATAAGCTTTGAGAAACATTTTAAATTTTTATAAGCTTTATAATCCTTTGATCAGCTTTTATAAGCTGTATAAGCATTTTATAAGCTGTTTGAGCCATTCTGGATTCTTTGGCAGATTTGGAAATCATTCAATGACCTACTTTTCAACAAAGTCAACCTTGATCCGTCTACAGTCATTAAACGAGCAATCTGTAACGCTACAGAATGGCTTGGCGCCAAGGCTCCCACACATACTGTCCACAATCATCCCATCTCAACTCCTCTATGGACACGTCGAACTTCTGCTTCGTTAAAATGCAACTTTGATGCAAGTTTCAGGCTCAATTCCAGCCATATTGGAATAGGCTGGATTATCCGCAATGATATCGGTCAACAGATTCTCTCGGCTTCTTCAAAACTTCGACAAGGCTTAACTCCCCTAGAAGCTGAAAGACTAGCATTACTACACTCTTTACAAGGAATTTGGTGTCGTGGCTACCATAATATTATTATGGAAGGAGACTGTCAAGTTTTACATAGTTTTGTTCATCATCAATCTAAAAATGCATCACTCGATGCACTTCTCACCGATATCCGCAGTTGGGCGGATAGATTCAATAATATCACGTTTACAACGGTTTCAAGAAACTGTAACGAAGTAGCGGATAAGTTGGCCAAGATGGCACATCAACAAAATGTTATTTCTCTTCTATATTCTAGTTCTCCAAATTTTTTTACAGAGATACTTATCCTTTGATGTTGTAATCGACACTTAAGTTTAATATCATGACGTTCCAAAAAAAGAAAGATATTATAAGCGTTATAAACTTTTATAAGTGTTATAAGCTTCTGTAAAATTTTTATGGACGTTTATAAGTTGTAAGCTGTATACACTTTTGTAAGCTTTATAAAGCTCTAAATATAGAGTGTTCTGTGGATATCATTATTGGTAAGATACCTCATTAAGTTTAGTGTAGTCAGAATTGTATATTTTTCTGCCATGACCTGAAGTCGGAGTCCTATAAATTTTCCGGTGTTTGAATAGCACTCAGAATATTTGGGACATCAAACAGACCAAGTGGAAGACCATTCCCATTAAGGGGCGTCTTCTCACCTATGTTACCGTCTTTTGAGCCTCCGTTTGTCGGATCGACAATATCAGTAGACATTGTTTTCAGTTTCACAAAAGAAAAGTAAATGTTAAAACTGAAAAATTAATATTTAAATAGCGTTTAAATTATTTAAATCGTTAAATAAAATAAGTAAAAGTTTTTGAATCGCTAGCATGCATTTTCAAAATGTTTTTAATATTTATTTTATTTTATTTTCCAAAAATAATGTTTATTTAAATTGCTAATAAAAGTTTGTACAAATCATTTTTATATCCGGAAAAATAAATAAATACCGTTTTTAGAATTTGATAACATCATATTTTACCTGTTTTAGGCATAATTTTATGATCACTTTAGATTAGATTCATCTATTGTTTATACCATTTTGTGTTATTTTAGGTCACTTAGAAAGTCCTGCATATGCATTGCATACATATTGCATATTGGGGTTATTACAGCGACGATTGGAGCAAAATGGCTAAGAATGGACATGAGGAGTCTGACTCGATCACTTGACTCGACTCAGACCACTCGAGTAGAAGCACCAGGGAACTTTGCTCGATCACTCGACCCACCTACTCGGTCTGTGTCCGCGTCAACATGCTAGTGGAATCTGCTCAGACAAAGGAATTGATCCCACGATCGAGTGGAAGCATCTGACTCACTTCTCACCGGACCACTCGATCCCCTACTCAACCAAGGCGCCCGAGCATAATTAATCCGGATTAATAGGGACTAATCCTTGGACTTATCCATAGGATTAGGGCTTCTGATCCTTCCCTATAAAAGGGATTGTTGGATCAGAGCGCCGAGGGATCCTTTACCCTAGTTTTATTTTTGTTCTTAAAATTTTAATCAGATTTTTCTCTCTCTAGCTTTCTTAATTTTTTATTGTATTTGCAACTTCAGTTCCGTTCAATATAATCAGTATTTGCTTCTATTGCTTTAATCATACTTGCTTATCTCTCTAGGATATTCATTCCAATGTCTTCTTTGATAATTTTTGGGATCTTAGATCCAAGTATGAGTTTAATTTCTGAGTAGTTTTATTAGGGAGATTAGGGATGAGATAGATCCATGGATGCTTGGTTTATTGATCTGTTTAACTTATATTATGTGCTTTCATTGATAATCCCTTTTGGGTGAGTGTTCTTAGTGCTTGCTCCTCTCTGATCAATTGGAGCATGATCTCAAATGGATCCCACACGACAGTGTGATGGATTCATTGGAAGAACTTTTCCAGAGATCCACATAGACTATCCTGGCAGAATGGGGCTGTAGGAATGTGTTTTGACTTTAATGAATTGGATATTTATGCATGATTCATCATGGTGGCCCTGGCAAAATCGGGTGTGTTAGTGGTGGATTAGGCCTTCTGTCACGACAGTGGATTACGTTGATTTAGAAATCTATTGTCTATGGATTAGCCCAAAGTATTTGTGGTTGTTGCTTGATAAGTATCAGAAAGGTTTACCAGCATCCATAAGTCGATTAATCACATCCCTTTGATCCCTATTTAGTCATAATCTGTTTTCACAATCCTGTTTATCTAGTTCGTTTGTTAATCAAGTTCTTATCTTAGTTTCATTTCTGTTTGTTAGCTTACTCGGTCCGTGTACTCGATCCATATGATCGAGTGCGTTATTCGTTTAATCTGCTCGACTGTTCTAGTCGATCCTTCAGATCGAGTGGATTTTTTTTCACTTAGGTTGTTAGAAAACCACACCTTTTACTATGCTTGGCTTGGATTAAGATTGCTAAATCACATCCTGATTGTTTATATTACCCATTATGGATTGACACCTCAAGTACTACATTGATTAAGGAATTGAAACCTCTTGACCCACACAAAAATCCTGTTTCAATTTTGCGTCACTGCCATTTGGGTTTATATTCCATTTAGGATTTCTATATGCTTTATACCAAATTCTGTTACTTTTTATCTCTTGATACTAACTTGTATCCATTTTACTCTTTTCAGGTACCCTACTCGATCTCTCTACTTGACGTGAGTGATTGAGTCACAATTTATGCAAAAAAGATCACAAGGTAGCCAGAATCTCATCTAACTACTTGACAATATCAATAGACAGAGACCAAGGCAGCAAGGAGAACGAGTCATACCACAACACACTGCACCAATGGCTGACGATCAACCTCGTCCATGTGTGATAGGAGCCGGAGAGGCACCTAACACTCACATTCAACGCCAAGGGATCATGCCTCCCTTGGTTCAGAACAACAACTTCGAGATCAAGAGTGGATTGATCTCCATGATTCAAGGCAACAAGTCCCATGGCTTACCAATGGAAGATCCTCTAGATCATTTAGATGCCTTTGATAGGTTGTGTGGCCTGACCAAGATAAGTGGCATCACTAAAGATGATTTCAAGCTGAGACTATTCCCATTTTCCCTAGGAGACAAAGCTCATCAATAGGAGAAGAACCTTCCATCTGGCTCAATAACAACATGGGAAAAATGCAAGAAAGCTTTCCTAGCTAAGTTCTTCTCAATGGCAAGGACATCCAGACTCAGGAACCAAATCTCTGGTTTCACACAAAAGAATGGAGAGCCTTTCTCTGAGGCATGGGAGCGTTTCAAATTGTTCACCACACAGTGCCCACATCATGCTTTTAGTGATGAAACTTTGCTGAGTACATTGTATAGAGCAGCTCTGCCTACTGTCAGGAACATTCTTGACACTGCTAGTAATGGGAACTTCCTTAGTCAGAGTGTTGAGAAAGGATGGAAATTGGTTGAGAACCTAGCTACATCTGCGGGGACATATAATGAGGATTTTGATAGAACTCCAAGGGGAAGCACAGAGGTGAATGAGCGACATTCAAAGGATCTTAAAGCTTTGAATGAGAAGCTTGATAGACTCTTGCTAGCTAAGCAAAAGTCAGTTCACTTTCTTGGTGAGGAAGAGCAACAAGTCCAAGATGGGGAGAATGAGCAGTTTGAAGAAGGTTGCTTCATGAATCAAGGAGGCTTTAGAGGTTACAAAAACTTCAGGCAACATCCAAACCTCTCCTATCGCAACACCAATGTTGCCAGTCCTCAAGATCAGGTTTATCTAAACCAACAACAAGGCACAAGACCATTTGTTCCAAACCAGAACCAACCTTTCATTCCAAAGCAGAATCTTCCTATGCACCTTGTTTTGCTTTGCCTCAGGCACCTGACATTGATGTAAAGGTTATGTTCCAACAGTTGCTTCAAGGACAAGTTGTTGCACTTCAAGAGAATTACAAAAAGCTATCTGATTTGAAGAATAATATAGATGGATCATATAATGATCTCAACAACAAGCTTGAAGTACTCAATTCCAGACTGAAGTACCTAGAGACTGTCTCAGCCTCTACATCATCCAAGTCCACAGGGCAACTACTAGGGAAATCAAAGCAAAACCCTAAAGAGTTTGCCAATATGAATGTTGTCACCATTGGATTACTTATGCATCTGCCAATGAAGAAAATATACTCTCTGTACACTGGGGACAGTGTTGCTCAAGAAGGGGAGGATATAATCAAAGATTTAGAGAAGAAGGAAGCTCAGAAAGAAGCCTCAGTGAACCCACTCGACCAGCTTACACGTTATACTGATCGAGCCACGGCCCCAATTTTGGAAAAATCAGTCGTACTCGAGGGACTTACTCGGTCTACTAACCGAGTCAAGGGAAACTTTCCAGACAAGTCTTCACTCGATCGTTCCACTGGGTCAACTGATCGAGTAACTGAGTATGTTCCTTGCATACAACCTGTGTACACCAAGTTTGAGATCTTGAAGATGTGTCCATACCCATAAAGGTTCAAGAAGGAGACATTTGGTATCAAACATGACGAACTAATTCAAAGGGAATATAAAGCCCTTATTGATCAGTTCTTTGAAGAAGCAGAGGCCAGGATGCCTATAAGAGAAGCTTATGAGCTCATTCCCTTGAGTCAGCATAGATTGAGAGCCGAAGTCATGAAGAGAATAGAGGCAAAGGAATTAGCAGCAAAAGAATTTCACGAATGTAAAGCTGTTATAAAGAAGAAGGTTTTGGTCCAAGAAAAGCTTGAGGACCCATGATCATTCACTCTTCCTTGCTCCTTGAATCACCGAGACTTCCAGAATTCATTATGCGACTTGGAAGCCTCAGTAAGCATAATGCCATGGCTGTTGCAAAGAAACTTGGAATTGATGAACTCAAGCCAAGCAAGATCTCTCTGATTTTGGGTGATAGGTCAATGAGGATGCCAAAAGGAATTCTGGAAAACCTTCTAGTGAGAAAAGGTCACATTGAAGTCCCCACTGATTTCATTGTGTTAGAGATAAATGAGGAACCTAAGAATCCTCTGATCTTGGGAAGGCTATTCTTGGTAAGTGCTAGAGCTATCATTGATGTCAAGAGAGAGAAGATTAAGTTGAAATTGGGAAAGGATCTGCATCTGAAGTTTGACGTAGATAAGAGTCATGAGAAACTCACCATTGATGGGCATCTGTTTGCCATAAAGGTCAACAACCAGTGTGAGGAAGAGGGTCTGAACAGACCACAAGGGGAGCCTTTACCAAGCTATATACCCCTCAGCACTGAATTTGAACCTCCATCATCACCATCAGGGCCAATAAATTGGGTCAACCACAAAGACTTTCAGAGTGATGAAGAGGAAGAGTACTATGCTCAACAAGCCTTAGAGGACAGGTTGGGAACCTCAACAAAGGGAAAAGTCTGGGATCATGATTTTAGGTCAGATGCTGGGTCAAAGGCTGAGAGTTTCAGCTCTAACATCAGAAGCACAATGCGCGCTCGACCTACTTACTCGATCCTGTCAATCGAGTCAGTGATCATGGCACAAGGAGAAATGATCGAGTCACTCAAGAAAAACATTGCTAGTCTCTCTTATGAAGTGCATTCACTCAGAAGGATTGTCTATGGAGGTGGCAACAATGATAAGGTAGTTCCACAGAGGCCAGTAGCTAGAGGACCAAGGGCCAAGAGAACTTTCCCCTATGCAGCCAGAGATTATCCAGTAATGGAGCCTGGAAGGACCTTAGAGCCTTTCAATGATCCATACCATGCCTAACCTCTGTAAGGAAAGTCAAGCTCAAAGACTTTAAACAAGCTCACTTGGGAGAAAATCCCATGGTTATATTTGTATATATATCTTCTATTTAACTTTCCAGAATTAGGTTGTTTAACGGTTTCTCGAGTGTATTGAGTACCAGGGAAGCATGCTTAGGAGAAAAGGGGATCAAATCGGAAGAGGACAAAGGAATTTGATGGTGATTATAAGGCAGAGAGAACCTACTCGACTACTCCACTCGATCCCCAGGTCGAGTGGCCAGGTTCAACTCAAAAAATTTTAAGTTTGAATCTCAGCCACACGATCTATTTTACCCTCCAAAACCATATCTCTTTTTTATATAACCCTTACATGCTCCTCTCTCCCTTCTACCTGCCATTTTCGCGATTTCAAACTTTTTCCCAATCGAAATTTTTGCGATTTTTGCAATTTCAAAACTCAAAAACTTTCAAAACTCTCTTAAATCCGCATCTCTTTGAATCAACCATGTTTGCCTTCAATTACAACTCTGCTTTGAATATGTAAGTCTCTTTGATCACTAGCAAAATCGATCAAAACAATCGAGTAAACTCAGAAACTTCAATGATCTTGATGTTGATGGATTCTGGGTTTACATGCCATAATTAACCAATAATATGGGATTTAGGATGCTAGATATGATCTGAGAAACTTAATTAGGAATCCAATCAATCCGATTTTGTCTAAAAAAAAAAAACTTGAAGAAATTTTTAATCCGAATTAGATCTAAAAGAAATCGATCCTTAGGATTGAAGATTTTGAAGAGTTTGTGTTTGAATAAGTATTCATGGTTTAAAACTAATTGAGTCAAACAACCACAGAGATTAAAGATTTGATTTTGGACTAGTTTTCGTTAACTTGACCCGGTTACTCGATCACGATGGATCGAGTCAAGATTTCCTTTGAAAAATATTTTATTGAGCTCGATCCATTGATCGAGTAGCCATTCGAGTAAGTATAAAATCATATATTTAACTTCTTTTTCTCTTATTCCAGGGACACTGAGGAACAGGTTGGAGATGCTGGACAATCCAGAGCTATGACAAGAGCTCAGAGAGCAGCCTCAATGAGAAGAGAAGAGATACGAAGAGGAAAGAGAGCTGTGGCTCAAGATGAGAATGAAGAAGAGAGTGATCAGGATATGAGTGTGGATGAGAGTGAGTCCAACCTCGGATTTGTTGAAGAGAGAGGTCAGACCCCCTATGAGGATAACCGGATCGATTCTCTGAGAGGTGTTGAGTTCATAGGAACTAGATATTCTGATAAGGAGACAATGTTGGCACGTGGGATTTGAAAGGAGACAAGGAAGCTCTTCAAGGCTGCCAATCTGATGGACCTAGTCAACAAACCGTATAATGGGTTCAAGGAAGAGACATGTCAATTCCTAGGCACTCTGATGCTCTACGCCTACAATGATGAGGAAAGGGAAGAAAATAATGGGGAGCTAGGCCACATCAGTTCAACATCAGGGGCAAGCGAACACGCCTTCATTGAGTATGATAGATGATGCTTTTGGTTTCAAGAAAGGACAGAACCTTGACCAAGACTTTGACAAGGAGGATTTGGTCAAGTTTTGGTTCCACTTAGGAGGAAAAGATACATTCAAGTCCTCAAGGTCAAACAGCTCGGAAATTAGGCATCCGGCCATAAGGTATCTCCACAAGACCTTGGCCAGTACAATGTTTGCGCGGAGGACCACAGGCACGGTCAATGATGGAGAGTTGTGCATACTAGCAACTGCTCTTAAGGATTTCATGCCATTTCCTACGCAAGGGGATCGAGCTCGAGTAGGCAACTTGATCATATTGATCAAGTAGCTGAGTAGCCACACCGAGACGATCCTTAAGAATGTAAGTATGCTCAACAAAGTTGATATGGCTTTAGGAGGGATTGTCACTCCTATTCTACTGAGATGTGGGGTTGAGCTTCAAGGAAAGAAAGCCTTAGCAACAAGCATAGATCTCTCCTATCTGAGGATCTCTCATATCCTTGACAATGCTATGGCTGGGAGCAAGCACGTCTACAGCTTCACACATCCTCAAGTGGAGAAGGCACAAGTTCTCCTCCCTCTGGTCACTGGGATGTATCTGAAGATTTACAATGGAGGAAACCCGGCTTTCATTCTGCGCTTGGAACTCCTCCACGATCTGAATGCTCCCTTGAATGAAAAAGAATTGCCACTTGAGCAATGGGATAGGCTGTCGGATGCCTTCTATTTTGAAGAAGAGGAATGCAGGTCTTTCAAGGAGGCGACTAGGAGAATAAGCCTGCTCGAAACTTGGAATAGTTCCAAGATAGAACAAGTAAAGCCCTGTCAAAAACAGTGAAGAAGATGTCGCGACAGATCAAGTCGCTCCAACAGAAGATCGCAGAGAAAAGCGATCAGAACTTGAAATGTACGAGGTGCTTCCATGATGTGGTTGTATTAGAAGCCTCCACAGAGAGGCCAAGCGAAAGAAGGAGGGCCAGGAAGAGAAACTCAGACCTCATAGCCGAGGAACTTCAAGCTGCAAACACAGACTGGACCAACCTACTCGATCCCGAGATCGAGTCAGAGGACCCGGAGGATCACACTCGACCCTTCGAGTCGAGTCACCAGTTCAATTCGGCAACATACTTTAATCCAGCCGGCCCTTCCTCATCCATTCCACCCTCCAATCCAGGCTACACAATGGAGGACATAAAGGCACATACCCAAGCCTTCTTCACTGCTGCTTCTCAGCCTCTAGAATGAGGTACCACCCCAAATCCCCACCATTTGTATATCCATTGCATTTAGGTTTAGTTTAGGTTTTATCTTTTTGTTTTCAAAACTCCTAGGTTCTCTCTTGAATTTTGTTACACAGGGACTGTAATTTAAGTTTGGGGAGGGTCTAGGAGTCATATAACATAGTTTAAATTCAAATTTAGCATGCATCTATGTGCATTAAAAAAAAACCATAAAAATTTGAAAACTTTCAAAAATCAAAACAACAAAAACAGAGTGTTCATGTAGTTTCATTTACATTTTAGGATTGAGTCTGGTTACATTCACTTAGGATTGTTGCATTTTGCATAGGGAACAATGATGAAATTCACCAAATTTGCTTAATGATCAAGTGTATAAATTTAGTGCCAAAGTTTATAGTTGTCTAGTGCATGTTTGTGAACTTGAAAATTAAGATAACACCATTCTTGGAATCAATTCTTTTGACTTAGCTAAAACTTACTGTGATTAGTAAATCATTCCCTACCAAGTATAACCCTAATCTTAATGTTAATTATCATAACTAATTAATGCATCTGAACTCATGGTTACCACTAAAATACTTGGATCCTCTTTCACCTTTTAACCACCCTTGTTAATCCAAGTAGCTGCCTCTATCTTTGAGGTAGTTCCAATTAAAACACCAAACCTTCCCTTCTTTCAAACTAAACAATAATTCTGAGTGGAAGGCTTTATTTGGGATTGAACTTAGGAGAAAGTGTTAGGTTTCGGCCGACAAGTGTAGCTTCCCATGTAGATATTGGTCCACGATTTTTGGATCAGTCCAGGATTAGGGATTGTTACAAAAGCGTTGGGTTGTGTGAGAAAAGAAAGAGTGGTAAAAAAAATGAAAAGAGTGTGCTAAAAATCTTTGGAGAGGAAAACTTAAAAGAAAAAATGTATTGAGATTAGTAAAGGATTTGGGAAGAAAAATGAATTAAAAAGGGTCTGTGAAAAGAAGTAAAAGTATCATAGGCATTGACTCGATCAGTGGACTCGACCAAAAGGGTCGAGTCAAGACCCTAGCTTAGAGAAAAATTCCCCAAATCCGCTAGAAGTAAAGAAAAGTGAAAAAGTCCTCTCCTTAGAAGAAAAGAAAAGATAATAATTGAATCCTTGTTGAGAGAAGAGTATTACCTTGAGGGGTTAGATCTAGGATCAAGTCATCTGAGTTTAGAATTAGGGAAAGTTGGCTGTGTGTTCTTGGGTAGATGGGAATCTATCCTTGTATGTGTAACTTGGCTTTTACCTTTAGTATTCTCTAAAAGTTTATTCCATTCAAAGAGAGATCTCTGTTACCATTGAGCTTAAACCAGAGGAAGAAGATACCATTTTTGTCTCTTAAAACCTTTCCCTCAAACCAAATGAGTTCACTTGCATTCATTAGCATGATCCACCGGTTACAATTAATAAATGTTAAAGAGAATGATTACTTTGAATATTTGTGTTAGTTACGATTGAGAATTGGTGCATGTATTGATAAGAATGACTAAAGTTTTTAAGTAAGGTTCACAAGCATTGCATTTTAGAACTTAAAATTTTGACATTGAGTTTATAAACTTGGTTAGTTTGCATCTGGTTCTGAGTTCCCACTTTCAAACCTCTCCTTCAACCTGATTTTTGCTTGAGGCCTAGCAAAGACTAAGTTTGGGGGAGTTGATTACACCATATTTTACCTGTTTTAGGCCTAGTTTTATGATCACTTTAGGTTAGATTCATCCATTGTTTATACCATTTTGTGTCATTTTAGGTCACTTAGAGAGTCCTGCATATGCATTGCATACATATTGCATATTGGGGTTATTCCAGGTACAATTGGAGCAAAACGGTAAGAATGGACATCAGGAGTCTGACTTGATCACTTGACGTGACCCAGACCACTCGAGTAGAAGCACCAGGGAACTTTGCTCGATCACTCGACCCACCTACTTGGTCTGTGTCCGCGTCAACATGCTAGTGGAATCTGCTCGGACAAAGGACTCGATCCCACGATCGAGTGGAAGCATCTGACTCACTTCTCACCGGACCACTTGATCCCCTACTCGACCAAGGTGCCCGAGCACATTTAATCCGGAAATATCCGCGAGATCGGGATTACAATTTGTATCGATTAAAGAAATGGTTGGAGATCCAGAAAGAACAAGTATCGATTATACTTGGACTTATCCATAGGATTAGGGCTTCTGATCCTTCCCTATAGAAGGGATTGTTGGATCAGAGAGCCGAGGGATCCTTTACCCTAGTTTTATTTTTGTTCTTAGAATTTTAATCAGAGTTTTCTCTCTCTAGCTTTCTTAAGTTTTTGCTGTATTTGCAACTTCAGTTCTGTTTAATATAATCAGTATTTGCTTCTATTGCTTTAATCATACTTGCTTATCTCTCTAGGATCTTCATTCCCATGTCTTCTTTGATAATTTTTGGGATTTTAGATCCAAGTATGAGTTTAGTTTCTGAGTAGTTTCATTAGGGAGATTAGGGATGATATAGATCCATGGATGCTTGGTTTATTGATCTATTTAACTTATATTATGTGCTTTCATTAAAAATCCCTTTTGGGTGAGTGTTCTTAGTGCTTGCTCCTCTCTGATCAAATGGAGCATGATCTTAAATGGATCCCACACGACAGTGTGATGGATTCATTGGAACAAAATTTTCCAGAGATCCACATACACTATCCTGGCAGAATCGGGCTGTAGGAATGTGTTTTGGCTTTAATGGATTGGATCTTTATGCCTGATTCATCATGGTGGCCCTGAAAAATTGGGTGTGTCAGTGGTGGATCTTTAGACCTTCTGTCAAGACAGTGGATTAGGTTAATTTAGAAATCTATTGTCTAGGGTTTAGCCCAAAGTATTTGTGGTTGTTGCTTGATAAGTATCTGAAAGGTTTACCAGCATCCATAGGTCGATTAATCTCATCCCTTTGATCCCTATTTAGTCATAATCTGTTTTCACAATCCCGTTTATCTAGTTCGTTTGTTAATCAAGTTCTTATCTTAGTTTCATTTATGTTTGTTAGCTTACTCGGTCTGTGTACTCGATCCATATGATCGAGTGCGTTATTCGTTTAATCTGCTCGACTGTTCTAGTCGATCCTTCAGATCGAGTAGATTTTTTTTCACTTAGGTTGTTAGAAAACCACACCTTTTACTATGTTTGGCTTGGATTAAGATTGCTAGATCACATCCTGATTGTTTATATTACCCATTATTGATTGACACCTCAAGTACTACATTGATTAAGGAATTGAAACCTCTTGACCCACACAAAAATCCTGTTTCGGAATTCACAATTAAGTGTAATTCAAACGATATTATTATTGTTATTTTTTTTTGAAAAATAAACAAATAACGTTTATAAAATTTGCAATTAAGCCTAATTCAAACGACTATTATTTTTTTTCACAAAAACTTAAATAAATAATGTTTTTAGAATTCACAATAAAGCGTAACTCAAACATTTATTTTTATTTTTCCAGATCTTTAAGATCCTATTTTGAGAATTTATTTCCCGAAAAACCCTGCGTAAACCATTTTCACCAAACATTTTTGGCATTAGTCCTACGCTTATAGGGTTAGGTACTAACGGGTTTATATGTGGTAGACCACTCCCAAACGTTATTTCGGTGTCGACTCTCAAAACCTTATTTATGAGAATCACTTCCAATGATTCCATTGATAATTTGAACATCATTATTTTCTGGCTGTTGATCAAAATCTGATTATCAAAAATTGTTAGTCATATTTAACCTTGAATCTATTTATAGAAAACAAAAGCAAGTTAATATACTAATCAAAAACTCAGAGTTTTGATATTCATTATATTATGCAAAAATAAACAAATTAAATTGCATAAACATATTAAATATTGAGCCAAAACCCCACAATTTAAACAAATATGAATAAATTATCAAAGGCATTGAAATCTTCCCAAAATGATACGTGGAATAATCATGGAATGGGTGGAAAAATCAGATTATGACTTGCTCTTGCATATTAGTCAAAAATTAGACAAGGAGATGGTAATTAATCAAAAATAACCCAATATAAAATTTATCAACCATCCACCAGAACAAAACCTAATTTTTTTTTCACAACTCTCCATCAGCCTGTTTTTATCAAAAAAATTGACAATTAATCAGTTTTTTGTTAGTATAATAACAAAAAGTTTTCAGAATTAAGAATGCATGAACGATATTTCTACAATAGGGCAAACTGAATAAATTATAAAGTTTATTGGATAATAAAATGATACCAATACAAGAATTAGAAATGAGATTTTGCAGAAGCGAGATACTCTTTCTTTAATTCTGACAACGCCCCGTATTGTGACAGTTAGATGACGTTCCGAATCCTAAGATACAACTGCAACTATTATATTTTGCATAACCCAAGAACAGAATCTAACGAACACTAGTGCTGTGTGTACTCTTAAGACTCAGACAAAAATAAAGAGAATATACATGAGGAGGATTTGTGCTGTGTATCTGAATAAATGAGATTAGTCTCTCTCTAATAAGAAGACAATGTCCATGAATTAATAGCCTCTAGAGCTCATGTAACCTCCATGAAAATAAAGAGGAGAATAACAATTTAATTGAGAATTAATTCTCACTTTAATTGTATTGTTACAAGATTAACTTAGAGGAGATATTTGTTGATTTAGTCAACAATATTACTTGAATGAATTTGGACAAATAAGAATAATTATTTGGGTTGAAAGCCCATTATTCAGATTGGAAATTTCATAACCCACATCCAACATGGCTCGGTGCACATGTGGTTTGAGTTTCTCCTCTAAAATTTTTTTGAAGTGTGACATGTGACATTTAGTCAAGTTAGCTACTTCGGAGCTTATTTCGTATTCAAACTTTAATTTAATTTTGACAAATGAATACACTATGTTATGGTATTTATTTCAGGGACTCCAACTCATTTTTTTATCCGTTCAATTTGGCAACCGAATGTCGCCAAAAAAATTACCGGAAAAGTGATTGGTTCTATTTGTCATAAAATGGGTTCCAACAAGAAAAATGGCATACTAATATAAAATACAATTTTAAGAGTTCTTTATAATAGTATACACTTTTTGTATAAAAATCTAATTACATTATAAATTTTCAATTAAAGATTTAATTATATATATTAGAAAATAGAATGACAATGTAACATTTTATTAGTGTTATTTGTATAACATGTTATTTTCCTTTTGCTTTAGACAGTTTTAGTTATGATTTTGTTAAATATTTTATAGTATTTTGTTTTGTTTTTATAGGATTTTAAAATCTTTGAATTATATCATATGCGAAATGTATAGTTTTTAGGTAATGAATATTGAAATGATTTCAACTTTAGAGTGAACCAAGATCAAGCAAATATTAGATAGGAAAAGAAATTGGAGTCAAACAAGAAAAAAATATACTCTCTATATCCCTGTTATAACATACTCTTACCGTATGTCATGTCATGTGTTGTGCGTAAGTGTGTTGTCAATATACATATATATTAAATGTTATAATCCGTCCATTTCCAAGTATGTTATGTTTGGTCACACAAATACTATCATTATATTGAAAACATGAAATTATAAGTGGAGGGCTCTTTGCTAAAGAGTACACATGTGCTCCATAAATTAAAATACAACGCAAATATAAGATACAGTAATGATAATCATCGTAGATAAAAACCGGAAATTTTTGACAAAAAATTCAGAAATGATGATATGAGAACGATATCTAATGCTTCTGTCATTAACGATAATCAGACAATGCAAGATTTTTAAGCGTTTGAAACATGTACACGCCATAGAGACCAACCAAATCGCAGTGCTAAAGTCAACAACTTATAAGCCTTTAAAGATAGTATAGGGAGGATCCTCTTGATAACACTTTCCCAAACACACAAAAAGAGATGATGGTGAAACAAACCTCTTCTTCGTGAAGAAAGATGGAAAACGTGATCTCTTATGTCCCCGAAAACGCGATTTCTTCTGGCCATTTCCAAATATGTTATTAGCCAAATTTAATTAATAATAAGAAGATTACCACTAATTCAAAAATAAAATAAAGAGAGATTGACTACGTACTGGTTCTTGTGATCCATATGTTCTTAGTTTCAACACCTAGAATGAAAACCATTCTAATTAAATTTGATACATTGACCCATTTTTAACCAGGTGAATGGGGATACGTAACCTACGTACTAGCTAGTATCTATTTATGTGTGGAAAGTCACAAGTAATTGACAATAACATAGTCACAATTAATTGACAATAACATAGTCACAAATTAATTGACAAACCATAGTCACAATTAATTGACAATACATTTACCCCATAATAATAACAAGATAGACCACAGATAGTGATCCATAATAATAAGATTGACCACAGATTGTGATCCATATATATGTACTTACTAGTTTTTATATAGAGTACAAAATTGAACTTTTAAAGAGAAAGTAAATGAAAATTAAATTTAATACGTTGACCAATTGTCTAAGATGTCAAGGGGGTAATAATATCTAATATGCTTGCAAAGTATTATATAACCATAACCACAATTGATGAACAACAATACAATTCCAAAATCTCAATTCTAACATGAGAATGGGTTCTTCCTCCTATTGTGTTGGCGTCATTTCTCTGGCAGTTTTGTTACAATTTCTCTTAGTCTCTGTTTCGGCCACAATATACGTCGACGTCATATGCAAACATGTCACTGACAAAGCCTTCTGCGTCAAAACTTTGAACGAATATCCTAAGGCGGCTTCTGCCACCACTAAGGTACTAATTCGCTTCTTTTTAGTAGAACTTTTCTAAGATTTCAGTTTCATTTTGTCTGATGTTTTCAAGTTTCTATACAAAAAATAATTTTTGTTTAATTTTTAGTGCTTTATACTTAGTATGTTTTTATTGGTTGAATTATGTAAATTAGATAATAATTTATGATTTCAATGTAAACAAGAAACAACAAAATATATATATATATATATATATATATATATATATATATATAATTTGATGAAATTTGTTAAATCAATATTTAGTTCCCAAAACAAATATTACTTGTTGTTTACAAAAGGTTTTAGTATCTCCAACTTTTCTTAATTATCAATTAAATTTTCAAAGTTATGGTTTTAGTTTGAATCTATATATTGTCGTCTCATATAAGTGTATTGTACTCCGAAAGGTTCCATACTTATAAATGCAGTTATAAAACCAAAATCACAATTTTGTAATTTCAAGAATGTTCATGTCTCATTCTCAATCATAGACAAACAATTGATAATTATTTCAATCATACATGTAGTTACAAGCGGCTGCGGCCACGCTCAGCCTAGCTACATCTTATGCCGATAAGTCTGCATCTTTCGCCGGAACAGCGGCAAAGCAGAATCCAAAATTGATAAAACAGTTTAAGGCGAGTCAAGATGCCTTTGTGACCATTAGCAAATCTCTCAAAAGCGCTGCCTTGGAACTCAAGAAATCACCAGACACTGCGAACTATGACGCCATGCAGTGTACGGACAGCACGACGATGGTGAAGAATTTGGTCCGCAAAAATTCAGACAAGGCTTCGAAGACTGTCATAACAATGACACTGATGATGGAGAAGCTTATTGCTCTTGCTGTTGGAGCCACCGTAGCTGTTGGTGGGTAAAGACGACGACGAGAACACATACCATTGTCAGATTTGCCTTTTTTGGTTTACTTTGGTCAAAGGTTATGTTTATTTAATGGGTTATTTAATTATAGCGGATATACCTTTTAATACATTCCCTCCTTCGACGGAACATATATGCATGTGTTGAAAACTATTTTATTCTATGTTCTAGTAAAAAATATGGTTTGGAAAAGAAAATATTACGTGTTTCATCGAGCTATTCATTTGTCAGATTTACCTAATTTTATTGTGTGGTATGTTTTTTTTTTTTTTTTTTGATAAGATAGATTTTGGTGTCGATCGGAGAGTCCTCCAAAAACATTTTCCAATGTTTACCAGATTGTTAGGTGTTGACTTACGTGTGGAGGACATTTGTCTCCCGTCTCTAGACAAAAAGTACACCAATATCAAACCGAAATTGTTTTTTTATCTTAACTTCACTTAAAGTAAAAACAATTTTTATTTGAAACATGAAAATTTCTTATGTTTTAATTATCAAATATTTGTAATGTAAAATTTAAAATAATATTAACAGACGATTTTTTTAATAAGAACAATGAAATTTAAGTATATTCTCATATGAAAAAACGTATTATTATTATCAGTATTTTACTATGTATAATTTTTTCTGATAAAAGTTTTGATATTAAATATTTAAGAATTTATTTCAAATTGTTTAAAAGGAAAATATTACTCAACTTATTATTACACATATGTTAGCAAATATTTTATTTATACATAAATAGTGTTATAAAAGATTTTGTAAGATTATATGAAATCTTTTATTTATTCATTAATAGAAAAAAATCTTTTGATTGCGTTTGAATATATGGATTATATTAAAATACAAAGATATTTTTGCCATTAATGAGAATTTTTTGAATATATGGATTATATTAAAATACAAAGATATTTTTGCCATTAATGAGAATTTTTTTATTCTTTATTTCAGTGGCATACATGTAAAATTAATTTTAAATTGTGATTTTTAATAGTATAGACTGGATTCAAACCCGCGGTTGTCGGCACACTGCGAATCAATTATTTTCATATAAAATTATCATGTTCTTTATTACCATTGAAACAACTTAGAGCAAATTCTTGAAAACATACATGAAAATATTTGCATAATTTTAGTTTGTTAGTAAACAAAATAATATAATATATTTTTAATTAATTTATTTATTCTATACATTTATTTTTCTTTGTGTCATACTTCGATATAAACCCACAGTTGGTATAGTAAATCCGATGATATTGCACTAATATGTATAAGGTTTAATGTTAAAATTTACTATTTATAATTTCTCTACAATCCATGAATACAAACCAACTAAAGCCACATTAACCTGTGATCAAGTATTACTTGCCCAACTAAATAAAATATTAAAAGAAGTGTTTAGTAGGTGGGCAACCCTCTGAATGTGCAATCGATCAAAACTTGTCGGTTAGATATACTCTTTGAAACATCAACCTATCAATCAATGCATAGAACGATTGATTGGACCTCTAACTTTGATCCACCAAATTAAAATTAATGTATTATGCTTAAATTTAAAATAATTTAATTTAATTTAGGATTTCAAAGGGGAATAGAGAGTGTATAACAGTTTCTAAATAATATATTAATATATATTTAATATATTATTTATTTAAATAAAATATTTTAGTGACTTAATATTTTTTTTTAAATCTGTCTATATAGATTAATAAGAAATTTTAAATATTTATAATATTTGAGACATTTTTAAGTTTAAATGATTTTTAAAAAAATTTAAAATTTTTAAAATTTTTTAAAATTTGTTCAACTGAAGAACCATATTAAATTGGATGATTGGTAAGTCAAGTTGACTAGTATATTTTTTATAATCATCCATATATATAATTCTTCTTCATCGATTGAGTAGTATATGTTTATTTTAAAAAACTTAAACCACGATATGTGCAGAAAAAATTTAAAATTTTAATAATTTTATGCACTATATAATCATCCAAAATTATTTAAAAATAAGATAAAACAAAGCTGATATGATAATCATAATTTATACTATTAAATCACAATATTGGATAAAGAAATAATTATGTTTGGCTGTAAAGGTTATAGAGAATTAACTAGAGATTGTTTGGATATGTGGATAAATTATCACATTGAACAAACACACTTTTTCATTGATCAAGTAATGCATGTCTGTTTTTTAAAATCTGAATCACAACATATAGAGAAAAAAATTCTAAACTTTTATTAATTGTATGTAATATATAGTAATTTAAAATAATTTAGAAATACAATCAAATAAAGATGAAAGCAGAATCATATTTTCCAATATATATGTTTAAATTAGGTAGAGATATTTTAGAAAATTTGAAATTAGTGTTAGTTCCATAATATTAATATATATGTAATTGTTTGGATGTATGAATAAGTATATAGGTGTTTGGATACAATGATTACTCAGTTGTACTTCAGTATTAATAGTATAATAAGATTCTGTTAGGTGATGAGTCTTTGTTTTTACCCATTTTTACCATTTAATTCATATGTCTTTATTGAGTTTAGAGTTAGGTTTTGTGTTCTTTTAGTCCGTTCTGGTGTTTTAACATGTTATTATTTCATTGGAGCTTAAATGGATGAAATGAGGCAACTTTGGACGTTCTTACACTTCAAGGAATTCATGGAGACGCTCTGGGATCGACCAAACCAGAAGAAGATCGACCATTCAAAAGAATCTATGAGGTGGCACGATCTGAAGAAGAAGATCGATCGATCCAAACCGGATTGATCGATCCCGATCACGAATATTCTACAAATCAAACATTTACTCTGATTTTTTTACCTAAAGACCTCCCTATATAAAGTGATCATTTCCTGAGCGGCTCAAAAGCCCTAGACACGATTGTTCACTATTTCTTTTGTATTTTCATTTCAGTTTCAGATCTAACTATTTTCTTATTGAATTATTGGATATATACTCTGTCTTCATCTCTTTCTTTGCATTTTATGTTATATTTCATCATAACCTATCAACCTATTGCCATGGCTGAGTAGATCTACTTGTTGGGAGATGAGATCTATTCAAAGAGATTTAATGTTTAATTAGGTTATCACTATAGATTAGGGTTATGATCATTAGATCTCTGTTTCTATGAAACTAATGCTTTTGTTAGGTTGACTTATGGGGTTTTATCAAATGATTTATAGGGTTTTATAATACAGCTAACGCATGTTTATTCTTCCAAGAATATGTAGTTTATAGGCTTGAGATTGTCAATCGATGAGAGTCGAGGTTGGATCTACAAGTGAACAATATAAAAACCCATTAATAAATGCTGGCATAAGATTCTAGCGGATTTATGACCAATATAATGTTCTCATATGAGGTGGTTTATTTGTTTATAGTGTTTTGCGTTCTAGATCTAGATCATTAAATTACTAATCCGGTTAAATATTATTTTTATTTAATTAAATCACCGTGATTTCCTAAATCCCAACAATTATTTTAAATTGATTTTTATTTCTATTTTATTATTTTCGGATTTTCTCCGTGACAACTATTTAATATTCTTCATCCTAGCTCTGTTTAGATCTACAGATCTAAAGTGCACTTTACTCTCTGTGGATTCGATCCCACCATTATAATACCGCGCACAACCGTGCACTTGCGGGAACTTTTGGTTTGGGTAAAACTTGATACCACATCAAATTTTGGGCGCCGTTGCCTGTGAGTAATAGTTACCTCTAGATATAAGTTTTTAGAACTAGTTTAGGATATTTTATTTTCTGTATTTTTATTTTTTGGTTTGTGTTTCGTCTCTGAGATCAACTGATACTTTTTGGATCGATCGATTCTACTTTGTGCACGATCGATCAATCCTACTTCTTTCGAGATCGACCGATCTACTCCAATATCGATCAATCCCAGAGCCTTTTAATTGGACCTAATTTTCTAACTTTTCTTATTTCCCAGGTGTATGCAATTAAGGAGTAAGAGTTCTAAAGATCTGCAAAACCTAAGTATATAAGAGTTGACAAGGAGAATTAGAGCCACCAAGTAGGCAAGAAAAAAGGTTAGTATGGCTGACCTAAATAATCAAAGAAACATTCCCGCAATTGTTGATGGCCGTGGCGGATCTAAGTGGTGATTAAGGCGGGCACTTGCCCCTGGTAAATTTGAATAGTTAATGTAAATTGTTCATATTTTAAATATTTCCCCTGTTGTTATTTGCTATTCTAACCCTAATTATTTAAGCAATTTCATTTCTGCCCCCCCCCTAAAATCTCTTTCTACATCCGCCCCTGGTTGATGGTGAGGGTGCATATGTAAGACAGCAGAAAGAGGGCTTGGCTGATCAAGAACCTCTTAATGATGCTGCAGCTCCTGGGTTGAGAGCAGATGCCGCACAGGGACATCAAGTTCCTCCGCGAAAGGTTACCTTAGGTGAGCAAGATGCCCCACATGCCTATTATAGAAACCGACCTGCTATCATACCCCCTGCTATCCAGAGGTAAGACTTTGAGTTGAAACCTCAGATAATTACTCTGGTGAAACAGAATCAATTCTATGGGCTATCTAAGGACCACATTGATATCTTTGAGGATATCTGTAGTACCACCAAAGCTAACGGAGTCCCCCAAGGCTACCTTCGTTGTAGGCTATTTTCTTTCTTGCTGGCTGATAAGGCTCATAGATGGCTGAAATCTTTGAGTCCCGGATCAATCAAAAGCTGGGGTGAATGCCGAGCTTCTTTCTTACAAAAGTTCTTCACCAAAGCTAGATCCGCAGCGTTGAAGAACAAAATAGCCACCTTCCGTCAAGCTGGTACCGAGTCTTTCTATGAGGCTAGGGAACGCTACAAGGAATATCTAAGGGACTGTCCTTCTCGAAGTTATACCGAATTGGACAGGATGAATTTTTTCTATAACAGGGTGGAAGGTGAATACCAAATGGCTATGGATACAGCCAGTATGGGAGACTTCATATGCAACATATTGGAGGAGGCAATAAAACTAATTGAAAACCTTGCAATAAGTAACTCAAACAGATGCTCTGATTATAACAGGAGAGTCAACCCCATTCTCATAAGTGATAAAGTCATAAAGGAGCTTATTGCTAAGGTAGACGTGCTTTGGAAGGTACATAAGAGATCTGTAAACATTTTGAGAGTAATGAGTTCAATGATGAGCAGGAACAAACTGAGGAGATCAAATTTCTCGGTGGACAAGAGAACTACAAAAGCCAGGGATTTAACCCTAGTTTTGGGAACCACCCCAGCTTGTCTCACCGCAATAAGGATGTTGAGAACCCTGGAGATCAGTTTTATCCACCTCGGAGTACTCAAAACTCAGGGAACTTCCAAAACAATGCTGGAAATGGTAAAATGAGGTTCAACCCTCAGTCCAAGGATACCAACTCTCTGGATGGGTTTGAACCTCTTTTCCAGCAAATTTTAGAAAACGGTGAGAAGTTTTGCAAAGAGATCAATAAAAATACTGATTTGATTTACGGGAAGATCAAGCAAAAATGTGAAACTTTGAAAGCTCAAGTTAAAATTTTTGAGGATAAGATCACCCAGACAAACGATGCGGTAAAAAACCAAACACCAGAACATGTTTGAGCCATAAACCTCCGAAGCGGGAACAAATTAGTGGGAAACCCACGAACATAAGAGTTTGATCGAACAAGGGTAGAAGTCGATCAGTCTGATGAAAGGATTTTAGATGAAATTGATAAAGGTGAGGACCAGCCGATCCCTTCAGGGATAGATCAAGCCCATGACCCTTTACATAATACAAAATCAGAAGTCCAACTTCATGAGGAACAAGAAGGACGAAATAATGAAAAGGAAACACCTTGTATCCGTCCGAGCAAATATGAACCAAAACTTCCATACTCTCCACGCAAAAGAGGAACAATGCAGAAGAAGAAAAATATCGTTGGTGATTTACAACTAAGACTACCTTTCATGGACGCCGTACAGATGATCCCGACTATAAAAAAATATATGAAGGACATCCTCACAAACAAACGAATGTTGGAGAAGGAAAACATGGTGTTGACTCACGAGGTTAGTGCTATATTGCTCGACAAGGTTCCCGAAAAATGTAGGGACCCCGGAAACTTCACACTCCCTTGTGATATTGAAGGGAAAATGTTTGACCGCTGTCTATATGATTTGGGAGCAAGCGTGAGTTTGATGCCGTTATTTTGTGCCTAGAAGTTAGGCGTGACAACCTTCAAATCATGCAAGATCTCATTGATATTAGTGGATCGTTCAGTTTTCCGTCTAGAAGGACTCCTGGAGAATGTGCCTGTCAAAGTTAGCGAATGTACGATTTTTACAGACTTCATCGTTCTTAAAATGAAAGTGGAACCTCGCGACCCAATAATATTGGATAGACCTTTTCTCGCAACTGCAAGGGCGATTATCAATGTGCAAAATGGCATAATAATTCTTCACCTCAGTGACCTTGTCATGAAATTCGATTTAGACAAAATAGCGAAAAGGCATGTTATAGAGGATCAAACTTTTTGGGTTGACACGATTGATGACATCACCCAGGAAATGATGCATGAAATGCATTCTGAGGATCCTCTTGAAGTTGTACTAATTCAAGCTGAAAGTGAATATGGCTACAGCAGGATGGAGACAACCGTATTTGCCCGCATACTTGATTCCACAGATCAAGTAAAAATAGTATCTTTCCCCGATCTCGAAGAAATCCATCTTGCCAAGCCTAACCCTCCAATCTAATATGAAAAATAAAAATTTCCGTGAAGATCAACCAATCCCACCTTGGAATGGGACGCTCCTCCACTACCATCGGAAAATTTTCCAAAGCTTGACAAAAACGCCAAAGGGCGAGGAATTGAAAAGCAAAAATTCCTGATGGAAAAACATCCTTCAAATTCTAAATATATTCCGCCTGGGCGTATGTGGGCCGAAGATCTGTCTACCACAAAATCCAAATATTCCAATGATCAAAGGAAAACCCGTTTGGTGAGGAACCCCGATGAGGATGATCTCAGACCTCAGGAAGGTTTCTGTTGAACCTCATAAGAACTTTTAGTCAAGTTAGTGACTCAAAACAAGCGCTACTAGGAGGCAACCAAGAGGTCATGTAATATATATATATATATATGTATGTATATATATATATGTATGTATATATTAATATAATAAAAATACTTTTTAATAAAATATTATCGGATCGACAGATCCAGGTAGGATCGACCACCTGATTGATCGATCCAAGCAGGATCACTTGATACCGACTTAAGGTAAGCGAGGATCGAGGTTTTATAAGAACGCGGCGGTCGATTTAAGAAAATCCTAAATTCTCAAAACTCTCTAACTCTCTCAATTCTCACTCATTTTCATCAATTCAACGTTCTAAACTCATCAGATTTTTATTCTCTATCTATTTTTATCATTCATTGCCTGATCTTCAAAGGTATAAAGCGGAAATCATGGATTTTGATCCAATTTTCAGAGCTATCCTTGAATTTTCTGTTTTCTCTCTTTTCATCTCTTGATTCTTTCTTATTTTGATGGATTGAGTTTATGTTGATGGTTAGGATGTTAGAGAAACCAATTTAGAAAAGGTTTGATCATAGAATTGGATGGAAATTGAATTTTAAGATAATTATCCTCTAATTGAGATTTGGCCGAGTTGAGGTTTTAGATTACACTTATAATGATCAATTGAGGATTATAGATGTTTGATGATGATGAATTGCGAATTGATTGAAGAAAATTTTGAGTTATTTGCGGTTTGAGCAACTCGAAAATTTCCACAGGGATCAATTGATCATGTGGTTTAATTTCTGAGCAATTTCCAAACTTTTTTGCGACCCAAATAATTTAAATACTCATCTATATCTCTTATTTTTGTTCACGGACTAACTTGTGAGATTTTCTTGTGGTTGATAAAATTTTTCAGGAAATGGCACCACAAAAGAGGATTAACAAGGATAAGGGGATAGTGAGTTTACCAGCCCCTGCAACAGAACAGGGATGGACCGATGCTGAAGCACATCTTGCGGGCCTTGTGAGTGCCTACACATTTCTCCCCACTTGGATGACCAACGAGGCGACCCTGGCCAGTCTTGGCATACGCAATACCTACTTCACGCTTACAGACGCTATCGGGCTCGAGAACCTTCCCCGCATGCAGCCCCATCTCTGCACCTCCCTGGCCAAGGAGGTTTTAGGTTCTATCCAGCTGCACTTTGACGATGTGCGATACCCTACCGCCAGTGAAGGGAGTCTCAGTTTCTTCGCCCAGGGTCAGCTGCGTACGATGACCCTCTACCAGCTCTGCGACACTTTCGGGTTTAGTCGCACACCGATCGTTGATATGTGCGAGGAGGATGATGCTGGATCATTATGGGAGCTGATAGCGCAGGGGCCCTATGTTTCATGGACAGCAAAGCAGTCTTTAGTCCGCCACCCCATGGTTCATCTTGTTGCCAGATTCATGAGTGTCACTTTGGGACTTAAATCTGAGGCAGCTGCTGTGGACAAACATGAGCTGTGGTTGCTGAAGAGTGGATGTCGCACTTTGACCATGACTCACCCTAGACAACATAGGGTGAACATGGGGTACCTCCTCGCCTCCGCCTTGGTCTTCGTGAAGAGTGATCATGCCACATCTTCCAAGAAGATGATTGCTATCGGGAGTCTAGTGACTCCAATACTCGGGCATTTGGGTATAGATCTCCTGCGACCTACTCCGGTGGAGTGGTGCAGCCTTACAGGCAGTATCTGAGTTCTTGCAGGTTTCTGTCCCAAACTTCCTGGTCTACTGCTTCCAGGATCACGACTCGCTCTACCGCTACATCCGACAATCGCATGAGGATCACAGTGCTCTATCCTCCACTAGGGACATTGAGTTCTTACCTCCTTCAGCAGCTCTATGCACCCGTGACAGGGGGTGGTCAAACTAACCCTCAAAACTACTCTCTTAAATTAAAAGATCAGTTATAGCACTTCAGGATCGAATCCACAAGGACTCTGAAAACTCACACAATAGAAGTACAAATTTGAATTGAGCTAGCTAAGTAAAAAGAAATTAAATAAGCAATGCAATGAAAGATAACTAGATGAACGGGATGTATACAGATGATACATAAGCTAGACCTAAGGAAGATCAATTAGGTGATACTCTAGAATGATGAACTGGGCGGTTTAATAATTATGATTCAATTGTTTGTTCGGTTCTTAAACTCACAACACAAATATGATATATATCCAACCCTCGCTGCGACGACAATGAAACATATATTTTTGGTGTATCTATATGAGCATGGAGGGTTTCAATTCCTCATTGTTGTTGTAATACATGAGGTGTCAATCCATAATGGGTTTAGTGCAAGCAATCACAATATATCAGTGCATAATAAGTTAAGCCAAATCAGAGATGATAGTTGAAACTAACAACCTAATGATTGTAAATGCAAATCCTATATATAATGGTTCAAGGAAACTCTCCAAAAAATGACACATCAGCTCTCCCAGGGAATGACACATCAGCTTTTTTTTTTCATATATATAATGGTTCAAGGAAACTCTCCAAAGAATGACACATCAGCTCTCTCATGGAATGACACATCAGCTCTTTTTTATTAGTACATTTATTTCTTCAGATGTGCAAATTATATAAGAAATTAATCTCATTTTTAATACAAAAAGTAACAGCAAATACATATTAATATATTTCCAAATATTATTCTATACATAAAACCATTATATTTATACCAAATATTATTTTATACATATTAATATATTTCCAAATATTATATTTTATACAAAATGGAAAATTGATGAAAATAAAAGTTTTAAGAATAAATAAATTTTTTGAAAAAGGTAAGAAAATTATATATATGAAAGCTAAGGGGGGCTCTCCCACAACTTGACACGTTGGATCACCAGAGGCTGACACATGTCTCCTATTTTCTGAATAATTAAAAAAAAACTTTCATTAAACGCCATTGTTTCATCTTCTCAATTTACTCTCCGTCAGCCATTTCTAACTTTATACCCACTCTCTCAATTAAATTTCTAACTTTATACCCACTCTCTCAGTTATATTCCCCTGTATTTATTTTTCCATCTCTCAATGACGTAGCCTATATTTTCCTCCTTATTTATGTGTTTAGTGTATTGCTGTTTCAGAGATTAATTTCAACAATCAAATCTCCACCGCTCACAACCGATCAGTTTCCATGGATGTTAGAAAATCTTTTCATCTTTTCAGTGCTGGGAGGGTCATTGGCGATGAACACCCCCATCAAATTAGGAAAAAACTTATGTTTCTCTCTCTCATCATCTGATTCTCTTCTTTTTCATTTCTATTTCTGTAATTGTTTTCCAAATCGACTGTGGATTATACAAGTGCCTACTCTTCTCTCGCTTTCTCCGTGATGACGACACGAGATCATTCGTAAAATATTCACATTGATCTCAGTTTTCTTTTGTTAATTGATTTTTAAACACATCAATCTCAGGTTGAAAATTTTGAATTTGGATTAGAACAGATAGTGACGGCGATGCTTGGTTCTGCTGGTAAAGAAATTAAAATCAGGTACACATTGTTTCACTGGTGCCTTTTGTTTTCTTTCAGTTGTTCATTATATTGTTTTGTTTCTGATGAAAAAGACCAATGGAGTCTGTCAAGTTCCAAAGAAGGTAAATAAGTTTGAGCATTGAGAACATTTTGAATATTCTCTTATTCCTTCTCCCCATTTATTTCTGTTTCGTGAGACTTTTATGTTTGTTTGATTCCAATGATTTTCCAGAGCGTTTGATGTAATTTGGGTTTCATTTTCTTAATTAGGTTCCGGTTTGGAGATTCTGCTATGCGATCTCCAGCTTCATATGTTTTCAAAGGAACGTTTTTTACTTCATATTTGGTATTGTCAATATCTCTGAGTTTTACCATCAGTTGGAGATTTTAGTCTGTTAGTGTCATCATATCTTATGTATCAATCGTGGTTGTTCCAGCTAATGTCTACCACCGAGACCTGAAACCAAAGAACATATTGGCAAATGCAAACTGTAAACTGAAGATTTGTGATTTTGGATTGGCAAGGGTTGCATTCAATGATACTCCCACAAAAATCTTTTGGACAGTACGTTTCACAAGATGGCTCTCTATGTGTCTTTTTATTCTTTTAAACTAAAGTTGGTCTACAAACACTTTGACATTATTTCTATCGAATTTACAGGACTATGTTGCTACCAGATGGTATAGAGCTTTGTGGATCTTTTTACTCTAAGGTGTTTTTATTTGTTCTGTATATAACACCTTTTAATTGGTGTATTATCGCCATATAACTTTTGATGGATTTTGCTTTGTAGTATACACTAGCAATTGACATCTGGAGTGTAGGCTTGTGCACTGAAGTTTGATTTTAAGTTACTTTACATTTTCATGTATCAAATGTAGTATTAGGAAATGTCTGTTACATGCTAAATGTATCTATACTATTAAAAGGGACACTTTAGAATAAACCTTTGAGTTCTAACAATAAAGAACAAAAGAAAGATAAAGAACTCTCATTAATGGCAAAAATATCATTGTATTTTAACTTAATATACATGTATCCAAACAACCTTCAAAATTAATTATCTTCTATCAATATAACCAAACATAATTAAAATATTTTTAACATTAATTAGAAACTTAAATATTTTCGTATAAAACTAATTTAATAATATTTTCTGTTTAAAAAATAGAACTATTTACTTAAATATTTAATATGAATACGTTTATAAGGAAAAATTATTATTTATAACAAAAAATTGTTAATAATAATATGTTTCTTCATATGAAAGTAATATACTTAAAGTTATTAATAATTATTGTTAAATTTACATTGCAGATATTATTTGATAATTCAAATATGAAATATATAAGAAATTTTAATATTTCTAATAAATTTTTTTTTAATTAAAATGATATGAAAAATACAAAAATAAATTTCATTTTTGGTTTTATGCTAATTTAAATTATCATTAAATTAAATTATAATTAAAAAAATAATATTTAAAATGTATTATAAATAATTATTATAGGTAGCCAATTTATTTTATTTTGAGCCAAAAAATATTTTATTCGTATCAAGTAAATTATTTCATTTCAAACTAAATTATTACGTGATTGTATGCTGACTTTCCCAACAAGCTTTTAGAATATATATTCTTCAAGATTTGGTTATTTTATTTTCCAAAATATATATAAGTAACTTTTTAAAAATAAAATATATTAAAATGAGAAAATCTAAGGGCTCAAAATCTAATTACACGAATATCTTAATTTTTATAACAAAATAAAACATGACGTAACTGAAATTAAATTACATCCATCTCTAAATATTTGTATTTGTCTCAAATACGTTTTAATCGTTTTTAATATTTTTATGTCCACTTTGATAGTTAGCGAGTTTAATACAAATCTAATCGACCACTGATTGGAGTCCGTCGATTTCGGTTTGACTGTTGGGTTAGTCTATGTTTCAATATATCTGCTACCATAGTTCAAATTTTAAAAACAAAGAAACGTAATCTAATATACAAATGAACCAAAAACATAATCAGAATAAAAAAATTCAATTATTTTATAATATTTTAAGGATTAAATACAAAAATGGATTTTTCTGAAAATTTATTTCCAAACAGGGACCCCTTCTGCTTCAAAAATTCTTCTCTGAGAACCCCGTTCGGAAATAAATTTTTGAAATGATCTATTTTAGACAATCACCCATATTATTATTATATCATATGATATATAAATATACTATGAATTATATTTGTGTTTGTCTCATACAGGAACTCGACAATTTAGGTTTCCTTCCCATATGCTACGGGAATTTAGGAACGAATATAGGACAGAATGAGTCATGACAAAACTGAAACTAAATTATGTCCATCCCTAAATATTTGTATTTGTCTCAAAGGAGTTTTAATAGTTTTTAAATGTTTTATGTCCGGTTTGATAGTAAACGAGTTTAATAGAAATCTAACCGACCACTGATTCGAGAACATTCAATTTTGGTTTGACTGCTGGGTTGGTCTATGTTTCAAACTACGCTGGTAAAATTATTATTACTTTAAATATTCAAATATTTATAAACTTAACTGAAACGAAACCAAAAATTAAATTGGTATGAGTTCAAGTTATACCAAATAAGATGTTTACAAATATAATCCTGCACATATGTATTTTGTTTTTTTAGTTCAGTTTTATCTTCCCACATTTATTCAGCAGTATTTAGTTTTTTAGTTTTCAAGTTTTCCTATTTATTCTTATAGACCTAGAATAATATATTGTTTTTATCATTTTTTGTTTTTAATTTAGTAGTATTTGCAATAATTAAAAAAAAAAAAACTTAAACAAAACAGAAAACTATTATTACTCCGAATTATGATTAATAATTCTAACATTCAAATATCGATTTATAACATATCAAAATACTAAACATGTTAACAAATACTAACATAAGTCCAAAATTTCTTCATCTACAAATTACAAAAAATAAAATGAAACAAATATAACCCCGCACGTAGTGCGGGTCCGAATCTAGTAATAGTAAAAGTAAAGATTTTTTAAAAAAAATTAAAAAAAATTAAAGAAAACTCGCGCATTTGCGCGGGTTCTCTCTTAGTACTTAATAATTAAAGCCATGAACACTTGAGATGTCAATTCAAATGAACAAAGAGTAAACAAACAAAGCAGAGAAACAAAACTAGAAAGCCACTCGATCGATACGGTCAAGTAGTGTGGTCTAGTTGAATTGTAAAGTCATAGAATCACTAAATAGAACGAGTAACTAAGGTTGTAATGCAATAATAAAGAGATATGAATCATAGGGATGAATCAATTGACTAAGGGATCACTTTCATAACCTGGGTACTTAACAAACACAACCTATGTTAAGGCTAATCCTTTGATGATAGATATCTAAACCAATCAAGCCCACTATCGTGATGAATGATTTCGAATCCAATGGCTCAGCATACCCGATTCTGCCAGAGTCAAGCCATTGGACAAGCAATAAGAACCAATCTACCTAAGCCAAAATAATTTCCTAACCATAGCTTTGAATATCATGGATTCTAAACGCCATTGAAGCATATTCTCCACTAGCTAGTGTAACTAAGTCTCTGGAAAAAGCCTATCAAACAACCTCAAAGCACTATCGTGAAGAGATCATCTAAGATCATATTCAAGTTGATCAGAAATGAATAAGCATTAAGCTTTCTCACCCAACAAGGATTTATAGCATTCAAGAACATAAAACTACCAGATTAATCAAGATCCCCCCTAATCTAATCCATCCCTAATAACCCTAAAGTTAACTACTCACTAATCATAATCATAACTAAATATGCAAACCCAGAAAGTTATAATTCTGACATATGAGATAGATCAGATTGAGATAAGAAGGTTTGCTGCAGAAAATAAATGCAAGTACTGATTTATTAAAAAGATAAAAAGTTTACAAAGATCTAAAATGAAGAACAAGAGTGAGAGTACTTAGGAGGCAGAGAGAGATAATATTCAGGTCTAAAAAACGAGCACACCCTTTATTAGGGTTAACACATGTGCTTTTATACTAAAGATAAGGTTAAGGATAAGACAAAATAAATATCCTACTAATCCGGAAATACCACTCGACCATAGTGATCGAGTGGCTGGTCGAGTAGGTTCCATCTTCTTTCAATCTCCTTCTTGAGCTGGTCTAAAACTCCTATCTAGCTCCTCAATGCTCCAAAGCTTCCTTAACATCCATTTTTACCTGTAAACAACCCACAATATGCAATATATATGCAATGCTCATGCAAAGGACCCTAAAACTCAAAAGGAAGTGAAATATGCATATAATGGTATAAACAGGGAATGAATATGCACTAATATGATGATGAATGTATGCTTAAAACTGGTAAAATGCTGTGTTATCAACTCCCCCAAACTTATCCTTTGCTTGCCCTCAAGCAAATAATTAATTGAATGGAGAAGTAGTTCGAAAATGGGGATTTAGAACCAATGACAAATGACTAAACCTCTAACCTCAATGCCATGGTTAACAGTTCTAGAATGCTATGCAGATGATCCATACTTAAAAACCTTAGCCATGCTCATCACAAAAGATTCAAAATTCATCCTATGCCGCAACAAGCATTCAAAGAACTCTATCCCTTTAACATTCATTAAGCGAGAACAGTGGATCAAATTAAACATTGGTTAAGAACTCATTTGGTTTGAGGGACAAGTTTTAAGAGACAAAAATGCTCTCTTCTTCCTCTGGTTTAAGCACATTAGTAACAAGGATCTCTCAATGAATGGATTGATCTTTGGGAGAATGCTAAAGGTTAAAACCAACTGATGTATCTACCCAAGAACACACAACTGATTCTACCTAAATATATCCTTATAGATAAATCATAGTTTTTCAACCTTTCTTTTTCTTTTCTCTCAAGGCAATACATTGTTTTTCACTCAACTTAGGATTATTTCTCTCTTTTTATTTTCTAAGGAAAGGATCTTTACTCTTTTAAACTCTTCTAGCGGATCTGGAAATTTCTTTTTCTGGGCTAAGGCATCTACTCGACCACTTGGTCGAGCTGTGTGATCGAGTCACATCTTTTCACTTTTGCTTATCTTATTATTTTTCTATTTCCTGAGCCTATCTTCATAATATAATCATCCAGATCCTTTACTAGACACTCATTATTGTATTTTTGGTGTTTAATCGTTTCCAAAGATTTTATAGCACACTTTTTCTCTCTTTTTACCACTCAAAACATCAACCAACCCCTAGTTCAAACTTCCTATCCTATTCTGGTCCAAAAATCATGAACCAGAGTTTACATGATAAGCTATTCCTGTCGGCTTATACCTAACACTTTCTCCTAAGTTCAATCCAGAAATAGGCCTCAACTCAAGATTAATTCATGGTTTGAAAAGAAGGTAGGTTTGGTGACTATTTGGAACTGTTCCAAAGATGGGAAAAGGTAATAAGAATATCCAAGTATTTTATGGTAGCCATTAGTTTATAACCAATTTTTAAGTTTGATAATTGAGATTTAAGATTAGGTTCTTATAATAATTAGGGATAAAGTTTCTTATTCACAGCAAGTTTCAACTTAAGTATGAATGGTGAATTTTAATTCCAAACATGATGCTGCCTTAGTTTTCAGGATCAAATGCAAGCATTGAAAAACTAAAAACCATGGCATTGAGATTAACATTTTAATTATGAGGCGGTTTAGTTTAAATTCATCATTATCCCCTATGCAATGCAAAAATCCTAATATGAATGATTCTAGACTCAATCCTAATTATGCAAATGAACTACATGACACTCTGTTTTTTAAAATTATTTTTCAGAAAGTTGTTTCAAATTTTTATTTTTTAAATGCACTTAGATGATGTGAAATTTGAATAAGAAAATAGAAAACATGATTAGATGAATCTTTCAGACTCTCCCCCAAACTTAAATTACATAGTTCCTTGTTTAATAAAAACTCAGAAGATTATTTTAGAGATTTAAAGACAAAACCTAAACAAACTAATATGCAATGGTTTGTACAATGGTGTTGGTTGGTTGTGGTACCTTATGGGGATGGATTCTCAAGGTTGTCGAGGAAAGGGTTGGACTGGCCTGGATGGAGGACTTGCAAGTCACCTGAGAGGAGGTTGTGGCTTTGCCTTATCCCTTCCAGCACACTTGAAGCATTAGCTGGTGTTCAGATTCTGTTCCCATTCTCATCATATCTACGCCTTGATTTAGGGACTTGTTCCTTGGGCTCAACCTTTACTATGGTTTTTTCTCAGGCTTCTTCTCTTTGTCTTCCATGGCCTTCTTCTTTGAGCTTCTCAAGGTTCTTGAAGAGCTTGACATCTTGTTTAGTTTCAAAGGAATCTGAGAAGAAGAGCTTAGAGATATTTTCTATATCAAAGAGGAGATTACGAGGATGAGTATGAGGGTAGAAGAAGGGATAGGGGATTTAAATGAGGGTTGGATATGGTTTTTGATAAGAAAATCTCGGAGGTCCCTACTTAATGTGCAAGTAGTATAAGTTTAACCTGGGACTCGATCAGTGTGATGGAGTCAAGTAGATTAGTAGTCGAGTACCATCCTTTCCTTCTTCTCTCTTCTTAATCCTCTATTGATCCGCATCACCTTTATCCTTTCTTGACATCTCAAACCTTAAAAAGAGACAACAGCATTAGATTATAAAATAAATAGATATTTACAAGGATAGTCATGGGATTTCCTCCCAAGAGAGCTTGTTTAAAGGTCCCTTAGCTTGACCAAATGCCTATTCAGTCTCTGGAGGGTTCATCTAGGTCAACTGAGGTCCCTTCAGGAAATACTCTATCTGCCAAATATAGCTTGACTCGTTGACCATTAACTGTAAATTTTGTTCCCCTTTCATTCTCCAATGTTATTGCACCATAGGGTAATACCTCCTTGATGATGAACAATCCTGACCATCTTGATTTCAACTTGCCAGGGAATAGTTTGAGCCTTGAATTAAATAGAAGAACTTGATCACCAACTTTGAAGTTCTTTGGTGATATTCTCTTATCATGAAAGGCTTTTGTTCTTTCCTTGTATACCTTGGAGCTTTCAAATGCATCTAGTCTAATCTCCTCCAGCTCATGCAGATTCATTTCTTTTTTCTCCTGAGCACTTTTGAGGTAAAGGTTAAGGAGTTTTGTAGCCCAAATAACTTTATATTCCACTTCCACTGGTAGGTGGCATGTTTTTCCGTATAGGAGCTGATGGGGTTCTTCCTATAGGGGTCTTGAATGCTGTTCAGTAAGCCCAAAGACTCTCATCCAATTTGGTTGTCCAGTCTGTTTTTGATATCCCAACTACTCTTGCAAGGATGGCCTTGATTTGTTTGTTGGAAACTTCCACTTGACCACTGATTTGAGGGTGATAAGGTGTTGCCACTTTGTGTTTGACTCCATATTTCTTCAAGAGTTTCTCAAACAGTTTGTTGATGAAATGTGATCCCCCATCACTTATAACTACTCTTGGAACTCCGAATCGAGGGAAGATTATGGTTGTGAACAATTTCAGGACCACTTTAGCATCATTTGTTGGTGCTGCGATGTCTTCTACCCATTTGCTTACATAGTCCACTGCCACCAGAATATATGCATTCCCATGTGATGGTGGATTGAAAGGTCCCAATGAAATCTATTCCCCACACATCAAACACTTCCACTTCCAAAATAGGGTTCTGAGGCATTTCATTTCTTCTGCTGATGTTCCCCATCCTTTGACATGCATCGCACTTAGAGATGAAGTCGTTGGTGTCCTTGAATATGGTTGGCCACCACAGTCCTGCTTGCAGAGCTTTCTGGACTGTTTTAAAAGTTGAAAAGTGTCCTCCATATGCAGACCCATGACAATGCTCCAATACTCCTCTCACATCTGTTTCTGGGATGCACCTCCTAAACAAACCATCTACACCTGTTTAGTAGAGATAAGGTTCATCCCAGAAATAGTGTGGAGCATCTCTGTAGAACTTCTTTTTCCTATATGGGTCCAAACCATCAGGATCCTTCCCAACAGCTTTGTAGTTAACCATATCTGCATACCAAGGTGATTCTTCTAACTGCTCGACCCCAGACTCCAGTAGTTTGATCGAATCCACTTCAATCCCCTTGACTCCTATTGCCATCAACTGTTCTTTTGTCATTGAATCATCAATAGGCATCTTTTCTTTCATTCTCATTATTGACAGATGATCAGAAACACCATTTTCTATCCCTTTTTTGTCTAACAACCTTGAAGTAAGAGAACCCATCTTAACAACCTTGGTTTGGTTTCTTTCTTGGCATAGATGTACCTCAAGGCTGCATGATCAGTGTACACTATCACCTTTGATCCCACTAAATAGCTTCTGAATTTCTCAAATGCAAAAACCACAGCAAGCATCTCTTTCTCTGTTGTTGCATATCTCCCTTGAGTCTCATCTAGTGTCCTGCTTGCATAATATATTACATGGAGCTTCTTGTCTATATTTTGTCCTAGAACAGCTCCAACAGCATAATCTGACGCATCACATATGATCTCGAATGGATAGTACCAGTTTGGAGCTTGAACTATTGGTGATGTGATCAAGGCTTCATTGATCAGGTGAAAAGCTTTCAGTCATTCTGCATCAAAGTCAAACTCCTTTTCTTTGCACAGTAGCCTGGTCAGTGGCCTTGCAAGCTTAGAGAAATCCTTTATGAATCTCTTGTAGAAATCAGCATGTCCCAGGAAGCTCCTTATATCTTTAACAGTCTTTGGGGGCTGTAACTGTAACATCACTTCAATCTTTGCCATGTCCACCTCTATTCCCTTTTATGAAATCTTGTGGCCAAGCACAAGCCCTTCCTTCACCATAAAGTGACATTTTTTCAAGTTGAGGATAAGATTTGTTTCCTCACACCTTGTTAGAACCCTGCAAAGATTAGATAAACAGGAGGAGAAGGATGATCCATAGACAGAAAAGTCATCCATGAATACTTCCACCATCTCCTCTATCAGATCTGAAAATATTGAGGCCATACACCTTTGAAAAGTTGTTGGTGCATTGCACAAGCCAAAAGGCATTCGCATATACGCGGTTCGATAGGGACAAGTAAATGTGATTTTTTCTTGGTCATTAGGGTGAATTGGAATTTGAAAAAAACCACTGTATCCATCAAGGAAACAGTAGTAGGGGTGGTTGGCCAGTCTTTCCAACATTTGGTCTATAAAGGGTAAAGGGAAGTGATCTTTTCTTGATGCATCATTCAACTTTCTATAGTCAATGCACATCCTATGGCCTGTTATGGTTCTGGTGGGTATAAGTTCTTCTTTATCCTTTTTAATTACAGTTATTCCATCTTTTTTTGGAACAAAATGTACAAGAGACACCCAAGTACTATCCGATATGGGCTAAATGATTCCTGCATCTAACAGTTTAAGGATCTCTTTTTGACAATTTCTTTTAAATTTGGATTCAATCTTCTTTGATGTTCAATACTAGAGAGCTCTTAATTTTCATGATGAATCCTATGTGTGCACACATTATCAGATATACCTTTAATATCATCCAGTGAATAACCTATTGCTTTCCTAAAGTTTTTCAATTCAGCTAGCAATGCATTTAGTTCATCAGGTCCTAATTTATCATTTACTATGACAGGGTATGTTGAATTTGAACCTAGAAATGCATACCTTAGTCCATATGGAAGTGGTTTGAGATCCACCTTTGGTGCTTTAAGTTCCGACCAATCGTTTGAGTCCATCCTCTCAGACTCGACCTTATGCTCGAGTACCGTTATAGAGTGCAGTGTGCTCGACCAATCTAATCGAGTGGTGTCGTCGAGTGACATTGCTTCTTCACTTGGGTAGATCAAATTTTTGAATTCATCCAGATTCTCAACCTTTTCCTTGGAGTCCATGATGGATCCATAATCTGAGGTTTCATTGTAAAGATATCCATCCTTGTCATCCTTTGTGAAAGCTATTTTCAACGGGTCTTCCTCTAATATCTCTTCTTGGATTTCTGCTGCAAGTACATCTGATTCCTCCATTCTGAAAAGTTGACCTCCTATAGTTGGTTTATTTCAGTGACTTGTTTATGTCAAAGTTTATGATCACATATTGCCCCAACTTAATGTCAATCTTTCCATTCTTAACATCAGTTAAAGCCCCAGCAGTTGCCAAGAATGACCTCCCAAGTATCAAGGGATCTTTTGGTTCTTCATCCATCTCTAGCACCACAAAATCTGTAGGAACCTTCACATGTCCAATTCTTATGGTAGATCCTCCAGAAGACCATGAGGGAGTCTTACTGATCTATCTGCTAGCACCAGAGAGATTTTGCCTTTGCACTATAGAAAAAGGCATTAGACTGACTGAAGCTCCCAAATCACACAGGCAGTTCTTGAAAACTATGAGACCCAATGAGCAAGGTATGATGAATGAGCCTGGATCTCCCAGTTTCTCTTGTACAATGATGTTCCTTTGAATAATGGCACTGTATTCATGTGTAAGTACAACCATCCCTTGAACTTCTTTTTCTCTTTCTGTAACGAGATCCTTTAGAAATTTCTGAGCAGGTGGTATAAGCATGAATGCATCCAATAGTGGCATTTGAACTTCTACGTCCTTCAAATGCTTAGCAAAGAGGGCTTTGTATTTGGCTGCCATATATTTTTTACATCTTCCTGGAAAAGGTAGGGATGGGACATATGTTGGTGGTTCATAAGCTTTCTCCTTTGTCTGACCTTGAATCTGTTTAGCTATTGGTTCTGCTCGATCGGTTGTTCGAGTAGGTTGGTCGAGTAGAACATCAGGAGTTGTTTGCCCTGATGTGCTATCAGTATTGATGAATCCCTCCCCGTCCTGCTCATCATAGTCCACTATGACTTCAGGGGCGCCAACTCTAGTGGGTAATGTTCGTCCACTCCTTAGGTTGATAGCGTTGGCAAACATGTTTAGGTTTTTTAGTCCCTTTCCTTGAGATACATCCTGATCTAGTGTTGACAAAGATTCCTTGTTACTGTCCATGGATACAGTCATTTTGTTCAGCTGGTCTATTCGGTTATGTAGAGCTTGGATATTGATGTCCACTTTGTTGTTAACTTCATCAAACATTGTTTTGGTCTCTTAGGCACTTTTATCCTGACCCAATAATATTTTCTGTAGCATGCTCCTGATGTCTATATCCGGAGTAGTGTTTGTCTGGTGGGTCTGTGAGCTGACAACATTTGATGGGTTACTGTATCTTGTTGTAGACATGCGCTGAGTTTGGCTATGTGGGAAGAAACTTCTGTTGAATCCTCCAGCATTCTGTAGGTAATTCATTTCCTCAAGTTCAGTAGTCTCCTCATCTTGATTTTGAATAAGATCCTCTGTGTGGGCAACTTGGACTGTTGCTTTTTGAGCTTGCAGAAGCTTATCTAATTTCTCATTCACCATTGTAGCTCTTGCTTGTGTGTTTCCTCAGTTGCTTTGTATTCTAGAGCGTTTTGTGTGTGGTCTTCATCATAGTTCCCATTTGACTGAGCTAAATTCTCCACCAATTCCCAGCCTGGATCAACTTCTTTAGTCAAGAAATTCTCATTACTTGCTGTATCAAGTTGTATCCTTATCTTTGGTTAAGATCCTCTGTAAAGTATACTGAGTAGAGTCTCACGAGTGAAACCATGGTGAGGGCATTTGATGGTGTACCCTTTAAATCTTTCCCAAGCATTTGAAAATGATTCTCCACTCCATTGTGTGAAACTAGATATCTTGATCCTGATGTTGAGTGTCCTTGATCTTGAAAAGAACTTGTTGATGAAAGCTTGCTTGCATTCTTTCCATGTTGTAATGGATCCTAGAGTGATGTTCTTTTCCCACTGATGTGCCTTATCCCCTAGTGAGAAAGGGAACAATCTTAGCTTGAAACTGTCTTCACTAACTCCAGTGATTTGTGTGAGACTACAGAGTCTATCAAACATATCTAAATGCTCCAAAGGATCTTCGGGTGGTAGACCATAGTACCTATTTCCTTGTACCATTGTGATCAAACTTTCTTTTATCTCAAAGTCATTCTGAACAGCTGGAGGTACACTACCCTGCCTTGGTGTGTGTGTTGCACATGCATCACCATTTCCGATGGTTTTTTGCATGGTTGAACTGTAGTGTCAGAATATATATATATGTAGATTGGACTCGATCAGTATGGTCGAGCAAGCAGTCGATTTGGCTACCTAATGCAAATAGAGGGAAAAAGCAAACCAAATCAGTAACCAAGTAAAAGTAACTAAAGAACTTAAGCTTAAAAACAAAGAAATTGTGAATGGAACACAAATAAACCCAAATGGCAACGTTGCCAAATTGAAACAGATATTTTTGGTGTATCTATATGAGCATGGAGGGTTTCAATTCCTCATTGTTGTTGTAATACATGAGGTGTCAATCCATAATGGGTTTCGTGCAAGCAATCATAATATATCAGTGCATAATAAGTTAAACCAAATCAGAGATGATAGTTGAAACTAACAACCTAATGATTGTAAATGCAAATACTTAATAATTAAAGCAGTGAACACTTGAGATATCAATTCATATGAAGAAAGGGTAAACAAACAAAGCAGAGAAACAAAAGTAGAAAGCCACTCGATCGATACGGTCGAGTAGTGTGGTCGAGTCGAATTGTAAAGTCACCGAATCACTAAATAGAACGAGTAACTAAGCTTGTAATGCAATAATAAAGAGATAGGGATCATAGGGATGAATCAATTGACTAAGGGATCACTTTTATAACCTGGGTACTTAACAAACACAACCTATTTTAAGGCTAATCCTTTGACAATAGATATCTAAAGCAATCAAGCCTACTATCATGATGAATGATTTTGAATCCAATGGCTCAGCATACCCGATGCCAGAGTCAAGCCATTGGACAAGCAATAAGAACCAATCTACCTAAACCAAAATAATTTCCTAACAATAGCTTTGAATATCATGGATTTCTAAACGCCATTGAAGCATATTCTCCACTAGCTAATGTAACTAAGTCTCAGGAAAAAGCCTATCAAGCAACCTCAAAGCACTATCGTGAAGAGATCATCTAAGATCATATTCAAGTTGATCAGAAATGAATAAGCATTAAGCATTCTCACCCAAAAAGGATTTAAAGCATTTAAGAACATAAAACTACCAGATTAATCAAGATCCACCCTAATCTAATCCATTCCTAACAACCCTAAAGTTAACTACTCACTAATCATAATCATAACTAAATATGCAAACCCATAAAGTTATAAATCTGACATATGAGATAGATCAGATTGAGATAAGAAGGTTTGCTGCAGAAAATAAATGCAAGTACTGATTTATTAAAAAGATAAAAAGTTTACAAAGATCTAAAATGAAGAACAAGAAAGAGAGTAATTAGGAGGCAGAGAGAGATAATATTCAGGTCTAAAAAACGAGCACACCCTTTTTTATGGTTAACACATGTGCTTTTATACTAAAGATAAGGTTAAGGATAAGACAAAATAGATATCCTACTAATCCGGAAATACCACTCGACCATAGTGATCGAGTGGCTGGTCGAATATGTTCCATCTTCATTTAATCTCCTTCTTGAGCTGATCTAAAACTCCTATCCAGCTCCTTAATGTTCCAAAGCTTCCTTAGCATCAATTTTTACCTGTAAACAACCCACAAGATGCAATATATATGCAATGCTCATGCAAAGGACCCTAAAACTCAAAAGGGAATGAAATATGCATATAATGGTATAAACAGGGAATGAATATGCACTAATATGATGATAAATGTATGCTTAAAACTGGTAAAATGCAGTGTTATCAGACATCTATCCTCTAAACAAAAGAAAACCAAATCTCTTTGTGAATCCAAATAAATAAAGTCTCCATGATTAACAAGTATGATATGTTTACAAAATTTCTAAACCAGATCTCTCTGCGAGAAGGCTGTTTGCTCATCTAAGATTAGGTTAGGATATCAATAGCACTCTCACGCCTACCAAAATTCCTATGATACCAGAATTAAGGTGACCAATCTCAAATCTAGTGTAATTATCAAATCTAGATGAAGAACATTATGAATATCCTAATATGTTTATGTCCAATTCAACAAACCATTATAAACCCTTGAAATCCCTAGATCTAACAAGGTGACTACTCAGACATAGAATAAGAAACACAAATCATTGTCTGAATAATACTCATAAAATAGAAAATAAGAAATAAGGGAGTTCAGAATCTTCTCTCTACAAAGGTGAGGTCTGATTCTTCTCTCCAATACAAAGTTCCTTGAAACTTACAATGAAAACTTAGCTTCTGATAAAACTTAGTCTCTGGGACTCTAAAACAAATTATTGACCTAAAACACGAACTGGACATGAATTATAAACATTAGAAACTTCTGGGGCCAAGTTGCAATTTTTGAAACTTGACAAACTCGAAGGCATCTTTCACGTTGGGTGTGTGTCGAGCGATACGGTGTAGGCCTGTCGATCGACATGGACATCAATATCCATCTCCAAGTGGTTTTGCTCAGCTACAAGCCTCCAAAAACTCCAAAGTGATCATCAAGGTCCATCTCGTATTTTTACCTAATAAGACTCAATATACAATAGAAAAGAGTCTAAAACCAATACATATGTCATGGCTTAAAACCATAAAATCCATAATATATCAGCCCGCCCAGTCCAGCCCACCTTGCCACCGGTTCGTCGCACCACAAGTCGAGCTCTAGCTCCAGATGCAATCCCATCTGACTACAACTCCAGCTCACAGCGCGCCTCGACATCATCTCAGCCGCGGACCTCCACTTCACCATTCCTGCCTCCGGACTTCAACGAGTTCGATCTGCCAGAGTTCCCAGGAGAGCCCAACACAGACTACGGGCGCTGGATGGTGGAAAACACTAGGAGGCAGCCCTCCATGTTGTGGAGGATGTGTGATTTATTTTGCAGGGTCTGTCCTTGCTGTCTCGCTCCACCAAGAGAGGATGAGCCTGGTTCCTGCATTAGCAGAGGAGGCGGAGCAGCAGCAGCTGATGAGCGAGAGGGATCATCCTCAGACGAGGGAACGCATCTGAATTGACGATGCCGGAGTCCAGACGCCTCCAATCGCGCTAGCTCTGAGGACTGATCCCATCGGTTATATTTCTCTTTTTCTTTTATTTTCATCTTGAACTATTTCTGTACTTCTATGCAACTTTGATACTTTAACTCATTATCTATTTTTATTTTTATATCTATACATGTGTTGTTTCGCAGCACCTTTTTCCTTTGATTTTATATCTGATATATTGATGTGGTACCAGGTTTTACCCAAACTAATGGTTCCCGCAAGTGCACGGTTGTGGGCGGTAGTATAATGGTGAGATTGAATCCATAGCGAGTAAAGTCCACTTTAGATCACTAGATCTAAACAGAGTTAGGATGAAAAATATAAAAAGATTTTGTCACAAGAAATCTGAAAATAAATATGAAAATAATTAAATAAAATAAAAATCAATTAAAAACAAATGTAGGGATCCTGGAAGTGGCAGAGATTTAATAAAATTAAAATGATATCGAACCGGATTAGCAGTTTAATGACCTAGATCTAGAACTCAAAACACTATGAACAAATAAACCACCTCTCATATGAGAATATTATCTTGGTCATAAATCAGGTAGGATCCTATGCGAGCATTTATTAGCAGGTTTTGATATTGTTCACTTGCAGATCCAACCTCGACTCTCGTCAGCTGACAATCTCAAGCCTATAAACTATAGATTCTGGGTAAAATAAACATGTGCTACCTGAATTATAAAAGCCTATATATCATTTGATAGATTCGTCAACCTAAGAAAAGCATTAGTTTCATAGAAATAGAGATATAATAATCATAAACCTAATTTATAACAATAACCTCATTAAACATTAAATCCCCTTGAATATATCCCATCTCCCAACAAGGAGATCTACTCTACCATGTCAATGGGTTGATAGATCATGATGAAATATCACATGCAATGCATAGAAAGAGATGAAGACAGAGTGTAGATCTGAAAATGCAATGTAAAATGGTATAGATCTGAGAAAAATCAAAGTAGAAGTTTACAGATCTGAAAATGAAATGAAAATACAAATTGAAATGATAAAAATCATGTCTAGGGCTTCTTGGCCGCTCAGGAAATGATCCCATTATATAGGGAGGCTTCTAGGTCAAAAATCAGAGTAAATTTGCGATCTGGAGAATATTCGTGATCGGGATCGATCAATCCGGCTGGGATCAATTGATCTTCTTCCTTTGGAACGCGCCATGTCATAGATTCCTTTGACTGACCAATTATCTTATGGATCGGTCGATCCTCTTCTTGCATGGTCGATCCTCTTCTGGATTGGTCGATCTCAGAGTGTCTCCAAAAACGTCCAAAGTTGCTCCATTTCGTCAAATAAAACACATGAAATCTATAGTAAAAATTGATGAAAATAAAGACTCATCAAATACCCCCATACTTGAATCCTTGCTTGTCCATAAGTAAGCAAAAAAAACAATGAAACAAGTTCAGAAGTATAGGTTTTGAAAAGCGGGAACTTACGCTTAGCTTTAGAATCCACCATGTTGATCATGTAAACCAATGAGAAACCTTGTGACAGGTTAATTGAACTTTAGCAGTACAAAATGTACTTTACCATAAGCATAGCAACCATTACCGTACTTTAGCATCCAAGATTCAAAGGAACTTCTGAAATCTTCATTGTTGGCCCTTTAATATTCATTCAGAGTTACGTCCAGTCTTACGAAAGGGAGTCAAAATCGCTAAGGGCTAGTAACGGGGGGCCAATTTTAGGGTGATGGTTAGGCATGATGAGTGAACTCCGGTGCAAGCCAATGCTTAAAATCACAGTGAGACGGTAGCCAAAAATGATGCACAACCTCCTGAACCTTGGATTTCAAGTAAGCTTTTATATAATGATCTTAATAGAGTTGCTATTGGTGCTAAAATAAACAAAAGAAACAAATAAATAAATAAAGGTTTTATTCTGGTTTCTTACTTTTTTCCCTTCTCTTTTTTCGTCTTTTTTTTTTTTTTTGAAAGAGAGTCTCGGGATGAGACTGGATTGATCGACTTATTATCTAAGAAGGGGAAGTTGGAACCAGTCCTAACCATACATTAATATACAATACAACTGAACCAATGGTCAACTCAAACTAATATAGATGAAGTACTGATACTTGAAAGCTTACTCGAATATCCTTATAACATTTGGTTGTACCGGCCTCCATACTTTGTAGTTTTTGCACTTGGTTGCACACGCTCCTAATGTTGCAAAAGAGGACTGGGGTCTGAATGAAAAAGGGTGTAAGGATGTGGAACCAAGCTAAAAATGAGCTTAGCCATCCGGAGCTCCAATAAGAAATCTAAGAAAAAAGGTTATGCGAAACAACACTGGAGATAATGAATTGTGAACACGGAAGCAAACCATAAACCGTGGAAGGAATTTTTACGACCAAAAGGGAGCATTGGTCTATTCATCAAACTGGTTTTCAGGTTTTCTCGTCTCGGGGATCGATCGATCTAGAAAGGATCGGTCGATCCCAGCATCCTGAAACTTCTTGAAATTTACATCTTCTGCATTTTGCACCTGTTTTCAGTCAAATCAACACAAAAACATCATCATATCTTATTGAAAAACTAAAATAAAGTAAAATAAATTAATTAATTTTATTAATGCAGAAATAAAAAAATAAAAAAAACATGTTGGGTTGCCTCTCAACCAGCGCTTGTTTTTAAAGTCATTAGCTTGACTTGGTTAATTTTTTGTTTTCAATTGGGGTCTGGGTTCATTGATGGAATGGTGTCTTCCTCATCTGGTGGTTGGTTCTCAGCCTTCGGCCTTGCAGTGACAGCCCTCATCATGTATTCCAGATTTTCTTCAGCAGCTTTGAAGTTAACTTCTGCTGGATAGTTACCACTATGGCTTCCCGGAGTCATGTTCATTGGATGAACAACATCAAAAGATTCAACATCATTCAAAATGAATGCTTGACCATTTATGGTGGGAATTCTGTTTATGGTCTCAACGTAGAAGGTCATGGGGGTGTTCTTAAACCTAAGTTTAATTCTCCTCTTGGGTATACTGATTGAGGCCCTAGTGGTTGCCAGAAACAGCCTGCCGAGTATAATTTCTGTCCATTCTTTATCAAGGGCAATGACAACAAAGTCGGCTAGTGCATAACTTCCCTTAAGCAGGACAGGAATGATTATGAGCTTCCCTACTGGCCTCCTTGTTGTTCCATCAGCCATCTCAAGTTCCATGAAATTGGCTTCATGGTGATCAATCCTAACTTCTTCACTTGACTGAGTGGCATCATGTTTATGCTGGCACCAATGTCAACTAGGCTGTTCCTATAGTGATACTGCCCTATGGTGATTGGGAGACCAAACTTCCCAGGATCTTCTAGTTTTTGGGGAAATTCCTCTGGAATCTTTTTGTTGTACTATTTCTGAAGGAAATCAGATGCTTTTTGAAGAGTAGTCCTTCCAGCAATAATATCGCCCATGTATTCCTTGATTTGCATTGATGCGACTTCCCTAAAGGGCAATCTCACCCTCATCTCAGTGCACACTTGATTTATCCTCTTCATCATGTCAGGACTTGATTTTTCAGGTGGATGTGGATCATCTTTTCCAATCCCTCCTTGACCTTCATCAGTGTTCATGTTCTTACCAACCACATCTTCCTCAGCAGAGTTCATCTTCCTATGTGGTTATGCAGCAGTTTTCTCAATCCCTCTCTGATTTCCAAACTTTTTTGGGGTTCTATTAATAAGAGGGGTCTGAAATCGCATCCGCGGGGATCGATCGATCTCAACCGGGATCAATCGATCTTCCCTGATTTTTGAATTTTCATCAAGGAAGTGGGAACGATTGATCTCACTTTGCGGGTCGATCTTCATAGGGATTGGATCGATCCTTTCGTCGAGAAAGCAGTAGCTCTCATCATTAGATCGATGGTTCCTACCCGCGGATCGGTCAATCTCAGCGGGATCTTTCATAAAGAATTCCTCATCTGAAAACACATCAATGTACTTCAGATATTCTCTGGGATTGGTTTCAGGCTTCCCTGGGAGAGTCCCTGGTAGTGCCTTAACCATTTCAGCTGACCTTGCTACCTCAGTTTCTAATATTCTCACCTGAACACCCAAGGATTCAAGCCTCCCATTTAAATCATTGTACATATTATCAACTTTTAAGTTGATTTCACCAACAAATTTCTTTTGCCCTTCCATGATTTGCTGGAAGAAGGACTCAATTTTCCCTTTGGAACCAGCATTCCCAGATTGACGGTTAAATCGTGTTTTACCATAACCAGCATATTTTTGGAAGTTCCCTTGGTATTGAGTACTCTGAGGTGGATAGAACGGATCTCCAGGGTTCAACATTAGTACTGCGGTAAGAAAGGTTATGATGGTTCCTAAAGTTAGGGTTGAAACCCCCTGTTTTGGTAGTTTCCCTGTCCACCAAGAAAGTTGATATCCTCAGTTTATTCCTCCTCATCATTGAACTCTTTTCTTTCCAAGAGATTCACATGTCTCTTCTCAGCTCTCATCAGAATGTCCACCTTAGCGTTGAGTTCTTCTATGATCTTATCACTCACTAGAGTGGGATTGACTCTCCTATCATATTCAAAAGATATATTAGAGTTATTTGCTGCCAGGTTTTCAATAAGCTCCATGGCTTCCTCCAGTTTGTTGCTCATGAAGTCTCCCCTACTGGCTATACCCAAAGACATTTGGTACTTCATTTCCACATCATTATAGAAAATTTTTATCATGTCGGACTCGGTATAGCTTCGAGGGGAACAGTCCCTTAGGTATTCCTTGTAGCGTTCCCAAGCTGCATAGAAGGATTCGGTACCAGATTTACGGAAAGTGGCTATTTTGTTCTTTAACAATGCGGATTTAGCTTTGGTGAATAACTTCTGTAAGAAAGTAGCTCGGCATCCACCCCAGCTTGTAATAGATCCGGTACTCAAAAGATTTCAGCCATCTATGAGCCTTATCAGCCAGCGAGAAAGAAAATAGTCTACAACAGAGGTAGTCTTAGCAGACTCCGTTGGCTTTGGTGGTACTACAGATCTCCTCAAAGATATCAATATGATCCATTGAGTTCTCATCAGATAGCCCATGGAATTGATTATGTTTCACCAGAGAAATTATATGAGGTTTATTCTCAAAGTCTTGCCTCTGGATAGCAGGGGGATTGATAGCAGATCGGTTCCTATAATACGCATGCGTGGCATCTTGCTCACCTAAGGTAACCCTTCGCGGAGGGACTTGCTGTCCCTGTGCGGCATCTGCTCTCAACCCAGGAGCTGCAGCATCATTGAGAGGTGGTTGACCAGCCACACCTTTTTATGCTGTCGTACTTCTGCATCCTCACCATCAACAATTGGGGGAATGTTTCTTAAATTATTAGGGTCAGCCATACTAACCTTTTTGATTGCTTTCCTTGTGGTTCTGATTCTACTTGTCAACTCCTCTATGCTTAGGTTTTGCAGATCTTTAGAACCCTTTCTTCTTAATTGCATACACCTGAGAAGAAAAAGTTTGAAAGTCAGATTCGATCAAAAAGGCTCTGGGATCGATCGATCTTGGAGCAGATCGGTCAATCTCGAAAGAAGTAGGATCGATTGATCAAAGAAGAATCCATCGATCGATCTCGAAAGAATAGATCGATCATGCAACAAGTAAGATTGGTTGATCCAAAAAGGATCGGTCAATCTCCGAGATGAAAATCTGAAACTTAAATAAAAAATGCAAAAACTAAATATCCTAGACAAGGTCTAAAAACATAGATCTAGAGGCAACACTTACTCCCCGGCAACGGCCCCAAAAATTTGATGTAGTACCATGTTTTACCTAAACTAATGGTTTGCGCAAGTGTACGATTGTGCGCGGTAGTATAATGGTGGGATCGAATCCACAGAGAGTAAAGTGCAGTTTAGATCACTAGATCTAAACAAAGCTAGGATGCAAAATAAAAAAAGATTTTTTCACAAGAAATCCAAATATAAATCCGAAAATAATTAAATAAAATAAAAATCAATTTAAAACAAATGTTGGGATCCGGAAAATCACAAGGATTTAATAAAATAAAAAGGATATCTAACCAGATTAGCAGTTTAATGACCTAGATCTAGAACTCAAAACACTATGAACAAACAAACCACCTCTCGTATGAGAATATTTTCTTCGTAAATCCGCTAAGATCCTGTGCCAGCATTTATTAGCAGGTTTTTATATTGCTCACTTCCAGATCCAACCTCGACTTTTGTCGGCTGACAATCTCAAGCCTATAAACTATAGATTCTGGATAAAATAAAAATGCACTAGCTGAATTATAAAACCCTATTAAAGATTTGATAGATTTGTCAACCTAACAAAAGCATTAGTTTCATAGAAATATAGATCTAATAATCATAACCTTAATCTATAACAATAACCTAATTAAATATTAAATCTCTTTGAATAGATCCCATCTCCCAACAAGGAGATCTACTCAACCATGGCAATGGTTTGATAGATCATGATGAAATATGAAATGCAATGGATAGAAAGAGATGAAGACAGAGTGTAGATATGAAAATGCAATATAAAATGGTATAGATCTGAGAAAAATCAAAGTATCTACAGAACTGAAAATACAAAGTGAAATGATAAAAATCGTGTCTAGGGCTTTTGGAACGCTCAAGAAATGATCCCTTTATATAGGGAGGCTTCTAGGTGAAAAATCAGAGTAAATGTGCAATCTGGAGAATATTCCTTATCGGGATCGATCAATCCGACTTGGATCGATCGATCTTCTTCCTTTGGAATGCGCCACATCATAGATTCCTTTGACTGACCGATCTTCTCCTGGATCGGTCGATCCTCTTCTTGCATGGTCGATCCTCTTCTGGATCGGTCGATCCTAGAGTGTCTTCAGAAATCCCATGAAGTGTAAAAACGACATTGAAACAAAGTTCAAAAGTATTTTGAAAAATAGGAACTTACGCTTAGCTTTAGAATCCACCATGTTGAACATGTAAACCAATGAGAAACCTTGTGTGAGGTTAATTGAATTTTAGCAGTACAACATGTACTTTACAATAAGCATAGAAAACATTACCGTACTCCAGGACCCGAAATCCAAAGGAACTTCTGAAATCTCCATTGTTGGCCCTTTAATATTCATTAAGAGTTGCATCCAGTCTCACGAAGGGAGTCGAAATCGTTAAGGGCTAGTAATGGGGGCCATGTTTAGGGTGATGGTTAGGCATGATGAATGAACTCCGGTGCAAGCCAATGCGCAAAATCACAGTGAGACAGTAGCCAAAAATGGTGCACAACCTCCTGAACCTTGGATTCCAAGTAAGCTTTTATATAATGATCCTAATAGAGTTGCTATTGGTGCTAAAATAAATAACAAAAACAAATAAATAAAGAAAATGTTTTAATCTGGTTCCTTCAGACTTTTTTCCCTTCTTTTGTTCGTTTTTTTTTTTTTTGAAAGAGAGTCTCCGGATGAAATGGGATCGATTGATCAAGACAGGATCGGTCGATGCCAGAGCTTATTTTTTGAGAAGGGGAAGTTGGAACCAGTCCTAACCATATACATCAATATACAATACAACTGCACCAATTGTCAACTCAAACTAATATAGATGAAGTACTGATACTGGAAAGCTTATTTGAATATCCTTAGAAGATTTGGTTGTAACAGCCTCCATACTCCATAGTTTTTGCACTTGGTTGCACATGCTCTTAATGTTGCAAAAGAGGACTGGGGTCTGAATGAAAAAGGGTGTAAGGGTGTGGAACCAAGCTAAAAATGAGCTTGGCCATCCGGAGCTCCAATAAGAAATAGGGAGTCTTCTAGGTAAAAAAAAGAGTAAATGTGCGATCTGGAAAATATTTGTGATCAAGATCGATCTTCTTCTGGATCTGTCGATCCTCTTCTTGCATGGTCAATCCTCTTCTGGATCGGTAGATCCCAGAGTTTCTCCAAAAATCCCATGAAGTGTAAAAACGTCCAAACTTGCTCCATTTTGTCCATTTTAGCTCTAATGAAGTAAAAACCTGTAAAGATACCAAAACGGGCCAAAAATACACAAAACCTAACTCTAGACTCAATAAAACACATGAAATCTATAGTAAAAATTGATGAAAACAAAGACTCATCATATATCAAGGATTTTATCATTTTTAGCCATGATATATGTATTGGTTTTAGAGTCTTTTCTATTGTATACTGAGTCTTATTATGTACAAATACGAGATGGACCTTAATGATCACTTTGGAGCTTTTGAAGGCTTGTAGCTGAGCAAAATGACTTGGAGACGTATATTGTCGTCCATGTCGATCGACACGCATATCTTGTGTCGGTCGACACACACTAGACATAATGATGCCTTCGAGTTTTATAAAGTTTCAAGAATTGAAACTTTACCCCAGAAGTTTCTATTGTTTGTAATTCAAGCCCAATTGGTGTTTTAGGTAATATTTTTGTTTTAGAAGTCTGAGAAGACTAAGTTTTCATAATCTAAGTTTTTCATTGTAAGTTTTAAGGAATTTTGTATTGGAGAGAAGAAACATACCTCACCTTTGTAGAGAGAAGATTATGAACTCCCTATGTTTCTTATTATATTTCATGAGTATTATTCAGACGTTGGATTGTGTTTCTTATTCTATGTCTGAGTAGTCACCTTGTTAGATCTAGGGATTTCAAAGGTTTATAATGGTTTGTTGAATTGGGCATAAACATATTAGGATATTTATAATGTTCTTCATCTGGATTTGATTATACACTAGACTTTAGATTAATCACCTTAATTCTAGTATCATAGAAATGTTAGTAGGCGCGAGAGTGCTATTAATATTCTGACCTTATCATAGATGAGCAAACAACCTTCTCGCAGAGAGATCTGGTTTAAAAATTTTGTGAACATATCATACTTGTCATTCATGCATACTTTATTTATTAGGATTCGGAAAGAGATTTGGTTTTCTTCTGTTTAAAGGATAGATGTCGTTGCAGCGAGAGTTGGATAGATATCATAGTAGTGTTATAAGTTTAAGAACCGAACAAACAATTGCATCCTATATATTGAACTGCCCAGTTCACATTCCAAGGTATCTCCTAATTGATCTTCCCTAGGTCTAGCCTATTTATCATCCGAATTGACATCCCATTCATCTTAGTTATTTCTATTGCATTGTTTATTTAATTTACTTATCTACTGTCTAGCTTAATTCGAATCAGTCACATCTATTGTGTGAGTTTTCAGAGTCTCTATGGAATCTGTTCCCTAAGTACTACAATGATCTCTTAATTTAAGAGAGTAGTTCTAGAAGTTAATTTGACCCCTATAAAATTTTGGCGCCATTGCCAGGAACTCCAAATTCACCATTAGATTTAAGTTAGAATTTAGTCTAGATTTTTCTTTCATTTTGTTACTTACATCTCTACTTTCTCTTATCTGAGGTGTATGAATCTAAGGACCAACAAGAACAAATAACTAGTTGCTATTGAAGAGATTGGAAAGTTAGAGAGAGCTATTCGCAGAGCACAAAGGAAATAAGAGATGGTTAACACTCTCGTGCTTGTGAGGGATGCTGTTGGGATCTTACATGATTTAGAGGGCAACCAATGCAATGATCAAGGTCAGAAACTTGATGCTAAGGGAAACCCAATGGTCGAGGTCGTCGACGAGGTCGGTCATGTCGACCGATAAGATGGTGATCGTGTTGGTCGACATGGTGCCAACGGACGCGGTCCGGTTGCTGTGGATGCAGAGGTTGATGCTCAGGAAAGAACATTAGCTGATTACAACAGGCCTAATGAGTTCTACACCAATGGTTATGCTATTTGTCCTCCTGCTTTTTAGAGAAATGATTTTGAGTTGAAAACTCCAATACTACACTCTTGTGGGGAAACACACTTTCCATGCTCACTGATGTGATGTTTTGTGCATCAAGTTTTACCCAACCAATGGTTCCCGCAAGTGCACGGTTTTGCGTGGTAGTATAATGGTGGGATTGATCCACAGAGAGTAAAGAGCACTATAGATCTGTAGATCTAAACAGAGCTAGAATGTAAAATACGGAAAGTTGTCACAAAAAAAAATCCGAATAAAATCCGAATATAATCTTTAAATAAGGAAAAAAATCAATTTAAAATAAATGTTGGGATCTGGGAAATTGCAGGGATTTAAACAAATAAAAAGGATATCTAACCGGATGACCATTTAAATGATCTAGATCTAGAACACAAACACTATACCAAAATAGATCTTTTATTAAAAGCAAATATTATTATAATAAATCTTTTAATTAAAATCAAATATTATTCTACCATAAATCCTCTAGGACCCTATGATAGCATATTTTGAGCTAGTTTTATAGAGTTCACTTGTAGATACAGCTTCAACTCTTAGAAATCTAGAAATCAAGCCTTCGGGTAGAATAACCAACGCTAGCTATATTATAAAATCTTAGAAATCGTTTGATACATTTGTCAATTCTAACAAAAGCATTAGTTTCATAGAAATATAGATCTAATAATCATAACCCTAATCTATAACAATAACCTAATTAAACATTAAATCCCTTTGAATATATCTCATCTCCCAACAAGCAGATCTACTCAATCATGGCAAAGGATTGATAGATCATGATGAAAAATAACATGAAATGCAGAGAAAGAGATGAAGACAGAGTGTAGATCCAATGATTCAATAAGAAAATTTTTAGATCTGAAAATATCAAAGGAAAAGTTTATAGATCTGAAAAGATGAAAAGAAACAAAGGAGAACAATGAAAAAGTGCCTAAAACGGCCTAGAGTTGTGTCTGGGACAAACTCCTCTTATTTATTGGGATCCACTAGGTCAAAATTGGAGTAAATGCTTGATTTGGAAAATATACGGGATCAGGATCGATCGATCCTGTTTTGGATCGGTCGATCCCAATGCATTCCCGCAACGGCATCGTTTGCCGTCAGATGGACATGTCTTAAGTAAAACGGTCATAACTCTTGCACCAGGAATGAGAATGACTTGAAACCGGTGCCAAATGAAAGCTAACTCAAATACATCCAACGAATATGAAACTTATCAAGCCTCTGCATTGCTCTGCATCTGAAAATCCTTAAATTCATCACAAATCATAATGTTTTGCCCCATTTTGTCCATTTTAGCTTCAAGGAAGTGAAAACCTGAAAAGACACTAAAACAGGCCAGAAAAACACAAAACCTAACTTCTAGATTCAATAAAACAAGTAAAAACAATAGTAAAAATGGGTCAAAATAAACACTCATCACACCCCCACACTTGAATCCTTGCTTATCCTCAAGTAAGCAACAAGACAATGAAACAAAGTACAGAAGTGGAAGTTTGAAAAATAGAAACTTACGCTTAGCTTTAGAAATCAATCATGTTGATCATGTAAAACAAAAATAAACCTTGTGAAAGGTTAATCGAACTTTAGCAGTACAACATGTACTTTACCATAAGCATAGCAAACAATACCGTACTCTAGCATCCGAGATCCAAGGGAACTTCTGAAATCTCCATTGTTGGCCCTTTAACATTCATTAAGTATTGCGTACAGTCTCACAAAGGGAGTCAAAATCGCTAAGGGCTAGTAACGGGGGGGGGGGGGGGGGCATTTTAAGGGTGATGATTAGGCATGATAGATGAACTCCAGAGCAAGCCAATGCGCAAAATCACAGTGAGACGGGAACCAAAGATGGTGCACAACCTCCTGAACCTTGGATCCCAAGAAAGATTCTATATAATGATCCTAATAGAGTTGCTATTGGTGCTAAAATAAATAACAGAAACAAATAGCTAATTAAATAAATAAACGGTTTTATTCTGGTTCCTTCAGACTTCTTTCCCTTCTCTTTTTTTTTTTTTTTTTTGAATTTGTTTTTTTTTTGAAAGAGAGTCTCGGAATGAGACGGGATTGATCGATCAATATAGGATCGGTCAATCCCAGAGCATTTTTTCTGAGAAGCGGAAGTTGGAACCAGTTCTAACCATGTACATCAATCGTACTAAAAACTGCCCCAATAGTCAACTCAAACTAATATAGATGAAGTACTGATACTAGAAAGCTTACTCAGAAATCTTTAAAACATTTGGTTGTACCGGCTCCCATACTCCGTAGTTTTTGCACTTGGTTGCACATGCTCCTAATGTTGTGAAAGATGACTAGGGTCTGAATGAAAAAGGGTGTAAGAGTGTGGAACCAAACTAAAAATGAGCTTGGCCATCTGGAGCTCCAATAAAAATGGGGTGAACTCCAGATGTATGTGATCCTTTTGCGATATCGAGCCCCTAAGTGAGAAAATAGTCCAAGTTAAAGGTCCAAGTAGATAGAGCCAACGCTGGATCATTCAGATTTTCAAATGATATGTCGCTTCGGGTAAAGGTGATCCACTGATGCTGTTTCCAATATTCATGAACTAAGTCCAATAAATGTCAACATAAAATGGAAACCAAGATAATTATAAAATCCCATGTTTTGACTCAATAGAATAACTCAAGAAAAATGAAAAAAATTTATTTATTTGAAATATTTTTGAAATTTTTTGACAAAGAAACAAAAGAAAACACAGTGTTAGTAACATATGAAAGGAGCCACCTCTTCCTCCAGACTTAAATTACTGTGTCCTGCTGTGATATAAAATCAAAAGAAAAAGGTGATGCGAAATAACACTGGAGATAATGAATTGTGAACAAGAAAGCAAACCATAAACCATGGAAGGAATTTATGACCAAAAGGGAGCATTGGTCTGTTCATGTACCGATTTTTAGCTTTTGTTGTCTCGGGGATCGATCGATCCGGGGAGGATCGGTCGATCTCAGCATCCTGAAACTTCTTCAAAGTTTGCATCTTCTGTGTTTTGCACCTGTTTTCAGTCAGCTTAACACAAAAACATCATAATATCTTATTAAGAAAAAGAGAAATAAATAAATAAAATAATGCAAGAATAAATAAAAGAAAAAAAAATATGTTGGGTTGCCTCCCAATAAGTGCTTGTTTTTAAAGTCATTAGCTCGACTTGGTTATTTTCAGATGGGGTCTGGGTTCATTGGAGGAATGAAGTCTCTCTTATCTGGTGGTTCTGGTGGACGTTGTTTGAGACTACGTGTGCTTGTTTTCATATTAAAGTATGGATCCTCTTGAGGAAAGTGGCCTTTTGGCAATGCAGTATTGATCTTCTTAAGATCCCCGCTCACTCTTTGTCCCGGCACAATGTACTTTGGAGCATCCAGCTTGCTCTGATGAGTACGTAAAGGATCTCCCCAACACAACTGAAGGCTTTTTGCACTCGGAATTGGCTTCAGGACCTCAGGATTATTGTCATCAGGATTTCTGATCAAACGGGCTTCCTCCTTATGCTTCTGAAAAAGCAAGGGCTTTGAGATCTGAGTTCTTATGGTATGAATGGTTTTCCCAGTAAGTTGTTGCTCATCCATCCTACGCCATGACGGAATATACTTAGAAGCTGAAAGATGTTTCTCTGATAAACATTTATGTTTATTAATCGCTGGCTTCTTAGAGTTTGGGTCGAGCCTCAAAAAAATTTCCGGTGGGGGTGGAGGATCTTCCTATCCCCAGGTGGGATCGGCTGATCTCCACAGAACTTTTTTTTGTTCATACCTGATTGAAGAGTCAGGTTCTGTAAGATGGATCTCATCCAAATCAGAGAACAAGACTTTCTTCACCTGATCAGTGGAGTCAAGGATTTGAGCAAAACCGGTTGTTTTCATTTAGCTGTAACCATATACACTTTCATCTTGAACTAGTGAAACTTCCAGAGGATCCTCAGAAAGCATTTCATGCATCATTTCTTGAGTAATCTCATCCACTGTATCAACCCAGAAGGTTTGATCTTCAGTGACAGGTGTTTTTATCATTTTATCTAAATCGAACCTCATGACAAGGTCACTGAGATGAAGGTTGATTATTACTTTCTGTATGTTTATGATCGCTCCCGCAGTGGCGAGGAAAGGTGTACCCAAGATAATTGGGTCGCGAGACTCCGCTTGCAGCTTAATAACGATGAAATCTGTCAAAATTGGACATTCGCCAATTTTGATAGGTACATTCTCCAGGAGTCCTTCCCGTCAATGAACAGAATGATCCGTTAATATCAATGAGATCTTGCATGGTTTAAAAGTCGTCATGCCCAAATTCTGGGCAACAGATAACAGCATCAAACTCACGCTTGCTCCCAAATCACATAAACAGCGGTCAAACATCTTATCTTCAATATCACAGGGAAGTGTGAAATTTCCGAGGTCGCTACGTTTTTTGGGGACCTTGTCGAGCAAGATGCCTTGGTGGTGAAATGGTAGACACGCGAGACTCAAAATCGTGTGTGAGCACCATGCTTTCCTTCTCCAACATTTGTTTGTTCGTGAGGATATCCTTCATATACTTTTTCAAGGCCGGGATCATCTTTACTGCGTCCACGAAAGGGAGTCTTAGTTGAATATCACCAATGATGTTTTTCATTTTCTCATACTCCTTATCCTTCACAGTTCACGCAGGTATGGGATTTTGGGCTCATAATGTTTTGGAGGGATACATGGTGCTTCCTTCTCGGGCGTCATTTCTTCTTGCTCATCAGGAAGTCGGATTTCTGACGTTATATCATGTGAAGGATCATGGGGTTGTTTCCGAAAGGGATTGGTTGCCCCTCACCTTTATCAATTTCATCCAGAATCATGTCATCAGTTTGATCAACTTCTCCCCTTGTCCAAATCAAACTCTGATGTTTTTGGGTTCCCTACTATTTGTTTCCCGCTTCGGAGGTTTATGGCTCCAATATGTTCTTCTGTTTGGGTTTTTACCGCAATGTTTGTCTGGGCGAGTTGTTTCTCCAAAGTGTTAACTCGGGCTTCCCAAGTTTCTCATTTTTGATTCATCTTTTCGTAAATCATATCAACCTTCTCATTGATTTTTTTGCGAAACTTCTCACTGTCATCCAAAATTTTCTGGAATAGGGATTCAAACCTATCCAGAGAATCGGTATCCTCATACTGGAAGTTGAATCCCATATTACCATAACCATCATAATTTTGGAAAATCTCTTGGTTTTGAGTACTCTGAGGTGAATAGAACTGATCTCTAGGGGTTTCAACTAGGGTTAAAACCTCGGGCTTGGTAGTTCCCATGTCCACCAAGAAAGTTGATTTCCTCAGTTTTTTCTCCTCATCATTGAACTCATTACCCCCCCCCCCCCAGAGATTCACATGTCTCTTTTGCGCCTTCAAGAGCATGTCCACCTTAGTAGTGAGCTCCTTCATAGCCTTATCACTCGTGAGAGTGGGATTGACTCTCCTATCATAGTCAGGGCATCTGTTGGAGTTACTAGCTGCAAGGTTTTCAATAAGCTCCATTGCTTCCTCCAGCGTGTTGCTCATGAAGTCTCCCCTACTGGTTGTATCCATAGCCATTTGGTATTCACTTTCCACTCCGTTGTAGAAAAAGCTCATCCTGTCCGACTCGGTATAGCTTCGAGGGGGACAGTCCCTTAAGTATTCCTTGTAGCGTTCCCAAGCCTCATAGAAAGATTTGGTACCAGCTTGGTGGAATGTGGCTATTTTATTCTTCAATGATGCGGATCTAGCTCTAGTGAAGAACTGCTTTAAGAAAGCAGCTCTGCATTCACCCCAGCTTGTGATAGATCCAGGACTCAAAGATTTCAGCCATCTATGAGCCTTATCAGCCAGTGAGAAGGAAACTAGTCTACAACAGAGGTAGTCCAGGGGGGGACTCCGTTAGCTTTGGTGGTACTGCAGATCTCCTCAAAGATATCAATATGATCCATGGGGTTCCGTTAGATAGCGCATGTAATTGATTCTGCTGCACCAGAGCAACTATATGAGGTTTAATCTCAAAATCTTGCTTCTTGATAGCAGGGGGTATGATAGCAGATCGGTTCCTATAAGACGTATGTGGGGCATCTTGCTCACCTAAGGTAACTCTTTGCAGAGGGACTTGTTGTCCCTGCGCATCATCTACTCTCACTCCAAGAGCTCCAACATCATTGAGAGGTCCTTGATTAACCAGACGCTCTCTTTGCCGGATTACTTCTTGATAACACCACTTTTATATACGTTTTTACCACCTTTTTATCATGCCTTAGCGTAGATTTCATCCACTGTTTATACCATTTCGTGCATTTATGCTTCATATAGGATGTTTCATATTTCTGTATAGGCATTGCATGCATTTTACATATTTGGGGTCTTATCAAGTACTTATGGAGCATATGGAGCATACTTGGATTTTGGCTCATGAAGTGAAGATGTGCAGTCGAGCCCTATGGAGTCGAGTGAAGATTGCAGAGAAGACGGATGGCTCACTCGACCAGACCACTCGAGTGAAGCACTCTCAGACAGGCACACTCGACCAGACCACTCGAGTAAAGCACTCTCAGACAGGCTCACTCGACCAAACCACTCGAGTGAAGCACTCTCAGACAGACTCACTCGACCAGACCACTCGAGTGAAGTTCTCTCAGACAGGCTCACTCGACCAGACCACTCGAGTGAAGCACTCTCAGACAGGCTATAACATATGAAAAGCTCAAGCTTTTCTGGGTTTCGGACCCCAGCCATGATCATAGTGTGTGAGTAGTAAATTTGGGATTTTTGGGGATGGATTAGGGTAGCTTCTCTCTGTTTTGTTATTGCTTAGATAGTTTGATCATCACTCAGTTTCGACTCCCTCTTAGGTGAGTGATTTTAATGCTTGTTCTCCCCTAATCAAGGAGAACATGATCTTAGATGGTCTCATGAGCACGAACCATGCCTTGAGCCATTGGATAGACTTTTTCCGGGTTTTAGAGTACAATAGCATGAGGGTGGATGCATCAGACATTTATTTATGTCACGACTCCACCTATTCACTTGTTATGAACTCTTATCAACTTTAATAGGCTGATTCTTCATGCCTGATCCGACTCCTTGCACTATGTTGACTAGGTTGGGTCTTGAGGCTCTCTACCACGAACCATGGATTGAGCTGGTTATGAAGTCTGTTGTCTATGGTGGTCCTGTGATGAAATTGCTAGTTGATAGCTGCAATAGAACAGAGTGTTTGCGATCGTGTGATTTCCATCCCTAGAATCCCTGTTTTTCCCCATAGTTTCACAGCTTGCTTAGCATTCCTTCACTGTAGCTTTTCCCTGTTTTTACTGTAGCACTCGACCTCACCACTCGATCAGTGTGGTCGAGTAGTCCTAGTACTGTTATTTTTCTCTTAAGTTCCATGATGTGCTAAAGTGTGACAGACTTTGGTATGTCTAGTATCAATTAGGTTTTTTAGTAGATTTCTTATTTAGACTGCTAGTACCACACCCTTTTGATAATTACATGAAAAGCTTGCCTTAATAATCAACTGATTCCTGTAGACCAGTTTTGATTGGTTTGACATTATTACTCTCAACATCCATTTACCACTATACTACAATTGATAAACTTGGTATTTGGTCTCTCTAGGCTTAGGTTGATTGCATTGTTGTATGTCTTTGCTTAGGGTATGCAAAATCAAAGTTTCTATTTGACTACCTCATCTACTCATCAGAAGAGAACCGGGCCAATGGGATTGAGATGCGAGAAGATAGAGCCTACACAGGGAACTCCATCGTTTTGGTGAGACACCTCATGAGCTACAGAGCTACGGCTGTCAAGAATGACAAGATGCTGAACAAGGCAGAGTTCACAGTGGGAGGGATTGTTACCCCGTTTTTAGAGGCTTCTGGAGTTGAGCTCATATCAACGCCCACACCATACGCTCTGATGGACTTGGATCACATGAAGGACAGTCAGACTATTGGTGCAAAGGTTGGGGAGAAGTACATCTACAACTTCTCACACCCCGGGAGCAGCAAGGCGAAGATTTTGCTACCTTATGGAGGTCTAGCCAAGCTCTACGCAGAGGACGGAGACCGTAGTGTCCCCTTTGTACCACCAGTCAGAGATCTCTACTTCTCTGATGAAGGAGTTAGACTCCAGGAAGATGAGACACTTCAAGACTTCATGGGGAGCGTGCAAGCTCCAGAGAGGTTTTATTTTGAGGAGACAGAGTGCAAAAGCCTCAAGGAGGCTAATCATAAGATCTCCACACTTCAGAAGTGGTGCAAGTGGCAGGACAAGCAATTTAGAAAATTCAAGAGTGGAATGAATGCCACAATGAAGGGGATCACCAGCCGCTTGGCAGCAGCTGAGAGGAAGTTGAGTGCTGGCTCATCTAGAAGAACTTCAGCTGAGCAGAAGGAGAGAAAGAGGCGCCTAGATCACCCTACAGAGGATCTAGAGCATTTGTCCCCAGATAAGGCCACTGGACCACCTAGGTCGAGTGAGCCACTCGAGTGCTATCAGGGTTTCGACCCAAGTGCACCTGTCGATCCATACCCACGTTATGATCAGGGCGCAGAGCTTCCACCTTACCCAGGGTACTACCAGAGCGAACCATTCGACCCCGCTGGATCGAGTGCACGTTACATGCTACACCACTCGACTGTTGGGTCGAGTGGACCACTCGAGTCACACCCTGGAGATGATCCTCTCACCACCACAGTTTTCGCCTACACTCAGGAGAGCATGGAGGCTAACACAGATGCCTTCTTCATGCCAAAAGAATGAGGTACCACCCCACTTCCTTATCATTGTTTATATCATCTCATTTTTTGTTCTCTTTTGTTTTAGTCTCTCAAATCATCTCTTGAATTTATTTTACACAAGGGACTGTGTAATTTAAGTTTGGGGGAGGGTTTGAGAGACGTATTTGAAATATTTCCTTATTTTCTTATTCTAATTTGCATCATCTATGTGCATTGAAAAAACATAAAAATTTTATTTCTTTCACCTTTTACCACTCTTGCTAATCCAAGTAGCTGTCTCAACCATTGAGACAGTTTCACAAAAACAAAACCCAAAACTTCATTTCAGACCATACATTATTCTTGAGTGAAGTGAGGCCTATTTTCAGATTGAATTAAAGAGAAAGTGTTAGGTGTTGCCAACAGGAGTAGCCTCTCATGTAGTCTCTGGTTCACAATTTTTGAACCAGATTTAGGCTAAGAGTTTGAATAAGTTGGGGTTTGAGTCTAGGAAAAGAAAAGAAAAGAGAAAAAGAGTTTGCTAAAAATCATAAACCTTTGGAGAGGATAGGTTCAAAAAAACAAAAATGAGTCTAATAAAGGATTTGGAAGAAAAAGATAAAAGTTGGCTCAGCAAAAGAAACAGAAAAAATCGTATAAGTAGCCACTCGACCAGACCACTCAAGTGAGTGGTCGAGTCATAGCTTAGTGAAAAATCATAAATCTCAAATCCGCTAGAAGTAAAAAGTAAAGTATCCTCTCCTTAGAAGAAAACAAAAAATCAGTCCTTGAGTAAAAAATAAATAAAAAAGAAAAGCTTTTAAGCACAAGGATAGAACTAGGATGAAGTTTCTGGGATTTTAGAGTTAGGGGAGTCATTTGGTTCTTCATGGGTAGATGATAGTCTATCATGTATGCACCAGTTGGCTCTACCTTTAGCATTCTCTTATAATTCAATCCATTTCATTGAGAGATCCTGATACATGCGCTTAAACCAGAGGAAGAAGAGATCATTTTTATCTCTTAAACCTTGTCCCTCAACCAAATGAGTTACAGTTATTGCATATCATGATTCACCAGTTCGTGCTTAATCAATGTTAAAGGGATAGTTTGCTTTGAATGTTTGCTTGTGGCTGAGTCTTAGTGTTGAATTTTATGTGATGAGTATGGCTAAAGCTTTTAAGTAGAATTTCTATGAATTGCATTCTAGAACTAATAACTGTGACATTGACATTAGAGGTTTGTTTAGTTTGCTTAGGTTTTGAGTCCCCACTTTTTCACACTACTCCTTTCATCTTATCCTTTCAATTTGCTTGAGGGCAAGCAAAGGGTTAGTTTGGGGGAGTTGATAACACCACTTTTATACACGTTTTTACCATCTTTTTATCATGCCTTAGAGTAGATTTCATCCACTGTTTATACCATTTCGTGCATTTATGCTTCATATAGGATGTTTCATATTTCTGTATAGGCATTGCATGCATTTTGCATATTTGGGGTCTTATCAAGTACTTATGGAGCATATGGAGCATACTTGGATTTTGGCTCATGAAGTGAAGATGTGCAGTCGAGCCCTATGGAGTCGAGTGAAGATTGCAGAGAAGACGGATGGCTCACTCGACCAGACCACTCGAGTGAAGCACTCTCAGACAGGCACACTCGACCAGACCACTCGAGTGAAGCACTCTCAGACAGGCTAACTCGACCAGACCACTCGAGTGAAGCACTCTCAGACAGGCTCACTCGACCATACCACTCGAGTGAAGCACTCTCAGACAGGCTCACTCGACCAGACCACTCGAGTGAAGCACCCTCAGACAGGCACTCTCGTTTTTAGGTTTTGCTCTCGTTTTTCTCTCTGTTGTTCTTGGTGTTCTTGACAGTTTTTCATTTTCCAGCAAATTTGTAACTTGGATATCTTTTTATAAAATCACTATTTACCTTAACTTTCTTCTCCAACCTTGCTCACTAGATCAAAGGCTATAACATATGAAAAGCTCAAGCTTTTCTGGGTTTCGGACCCCAGCCATGATCATAGTGTGTGAGTAGTAAATTTGGGATTTTTGGGGATGGATTAGGGTAGCTTCTCTCTGTTTTGTTATTGCTTAGATAGTTTGATCATCACTCAGTTTTGACTCCCTCTTGGGTGAGTGATTTTAATGCTTGTTCTCCCCTAATTAAGGAGAACATGATCTTAGATGGTCTCATGAGCACGAACCATGCCTTGAGCCATTGGATAGACTTTTTCCAGGGTTTAGAGTACAATAGCGTGAGGGTGGATGCATCAGACATTTATTTATGTCACGACTCCACCTATTTACTTGTTCTGAACTCTTCTCGACATTAATAGGCTGATTCTTCATGCATAATCCAACTCCTCACACTATGCTGACTGGGTTGGGTCTTGGGGCTCTCTACCACGAACCATGGATTGAGCTGGTTATGAAGTCTGTTGTCTAGGGTGGTCATGTGATGAAAATTTCTAGTTGATAGCTGCAATAGAACAGAGTGTTTGCAATCCTGTGATTTCCATCCCTAGAGTCCATGTTTTTCCCCATAGTTTCACAGCTTGCTTAGCATTCGTTCATTGAGCTTTTCCCTGTTTTTATTGTAGCACTCGACCTCACCACTTGATCAGTGTGGTCGAGTAGTCCTAGTACTGTTATTTTTCTGTTTAGTTCCATGATGTGCTAAAGTATGACAGACTTTGGTACCTCTAGTATCAATTAGGGTTTTTAGTAGATTTCTTATTTAGACTGCTAGTACCACACCCTTTTAATAATTACATGAAAAGCTTGCCTTAAAAATCAACTGATTGCTGTAGACCACTCTTGATTGGTTCAACATCGTTACTCTCAACATCCATTTACCACTATACTACAATTGATAAACTTGGTATTTGGTCTCTCTAGGCTTAGGTTGATTGCATTGATGTCTGTCTTTGCTTAGGGTAGGCAAAATCAAAGTTTCACTTTTGCATCCTCACCATCAACAACAGGGGGAATGTTTTTAATTGGGTTATTAAGGTCAGCCATACTAACCTTATTATTTGATTTCCTTGTGGTTTTACTCTTCTTTGTATCTTTGATCTTCCTTGCAGACTTCCTTGTCAACTCCTATATGCTTAGGTTTTGCAGATCTTTAGAACCTTTGCTCCTTAATTGTATACACCTGAAAAGTAGAAGAAGTTTGAAAGTCAAATCCGATTAAGAGGCTCTGGGATCGATCGATTTTGGAAGGGATCAGTCGATCTTGAGAGAAAAATGATCGATCGATCAAAGAAGAATTGATCGATCTTGCACAAAGTAGGATTGGTCGATCTTTAGGGTCGGTCGATTGTGCAAGAAGTAGGATCGATCAATCTTATGGGGATCGGTCGATCTCAGAGATGTAAATAAAAAATGTAGAAAATAAAATATTCTAGACTAGGTTTAAAAACTTAAATCTAAAGGCTACAATTACTCCCCAGCAATGGCGCCAAAAACTTGATGTGATGCTTTATGCATCAGGTTTTACCCAGCCAATGGTTTCCGCAAGTGCACGGTTGTGCGTAGTAGTATAGTGGTGGGATCAATCCACAGAGAGTAAAGAGCATTATAGATCTGTAGATCTAAAAAGAGCTAGGATGAAAAATATGGAAAGTTGTCACAAAAGGAAATCTGAATAAAATCTGAATAAAATCTTTAAATAAGGAAATAAAAATCAATTTAAAATAAATGTTAGGATCTGGGAAATCGCAAGAATTTAAATAAATAAAAATGATATATAACCGGATTAGCAATTAAATGATCTAGATCTAGAACACAAACACTGTACCAAAATAGATCTTTTATTTAAAAAAATATTATTCTAATAAATCTTTTAATTAAAATCAAATATTATTATACCATAAATCCGCTAGGACCCTATGATAGCATATTTTGAGCTAGTTTGATAGAGTTCACTTGTACATTCAGCTTCAACTCTTGGAAATCTGGAAATCAAGCCTACAAACTATACACTCCGGGTAGAATAACCAACGCTAGCTGTATTATAAAAACCTAGAAATCATTTGTTAGATTTGTCAATTCAAACAAAAGCATTAGTTTCATAGAAATAGAGATCTAATAATCATAACCGTAATCTATAACAATAACTTAATTAAACATTGAATCCCTTTGAATATATCTCATCTCCCAACAAGCAGATCTACTCAATCATGGCAAAGGATTGATAGATCATGATGAAATATAACATGTAATGTAGAGAAAGAGATGAAGACAGAGTGTAGATCCAGTGATTCAATAAGAAAATGTTTAGATCTGAAAATATCAAAAGGAAAAGTTTATAGATCTGTAAAGTTGAAAAAAAACAAAGGAGAACAATGAAAAAGTGACCTAAAACGGCATAGGGTTGTGTCTGGGGTGAACTCCTCTTATTTATAGGGATCCACTAGGTCAAAATAGGAGTAATTGCTTGATTTGGAGAATATACGGGATCGGGATTGATCGATCCTGTTTTGGATTGGTTGATCCCAATGTATTCCCGCAACAGCGTCGTTTGCGGTCAGATGGACATGTCTTCAGTAAAACGGGCATAACGCTTGAACCAGAAATGAGAATGACTTGAAACCGGTGCCATATGCAAGCTAACTCAAAGGTATATCTTGTGTCAAAATCTCATTTCCAGAAAATACTTAAAAGAGCTCCAACGAATATGAAACTTATGAAGCCTCTATATTGCTCTTCATCTCCAAATCCTTAAATTCATCACAAATATCATGTTTTGCCCCATTTTGCCCATTTTAGCTCTAAGGAAGTGAAAACCTAAAAAGACACTAAAACCGGCAAGAAGAACACAAAACCTAACTTTTAGACTCAATAAAACAAGTAAAAACAATAGTAAAAACCGGTCAAAATATACACTCATCACTCACTCTACTGAACATCCCATGGATCACATAGAGAAGTTTGAAGATTTGGCTTCTAGTATCAAAGCCAATGGAGTATCTGAGGACTATCTATTCTACAAGATCTTCCCATATTCTCTTGCTAGGGAAGCAGCTCGCTGGTTGAAGCAATTGAAACCAGGATCTTTAACTACATAGAAGGACATCAAGACAGCTTTTCTTGTCAACTTCTATGATGATGCTAACTGAGAGGACTTGAGGAACATGATCACTCAGTTTACTCAGGGACCTGCAGAGACTTTCAAGGCTGCTTGGTTGAGATTTAGAGCTTACCAAAGAGATTATCCACCCCATGGTTTTGATGAAATTCAAATCTTAAGGATTTTCTTTAGTGGAGTTAATTGGAGGTATCAGGTTGCTTTAGATGCTGTTAGTGGTGGAAACTTCAAGACCAAGAAATCTAGAGAACCTAGCAGGTTGATTGAGAACTTGGCGTCTAGTAATAGCACCAAGAATGCTGATTTTGAGAGGAAGAGGTTCGCTGCTGGTTTGGACAATGGTCAGATGGCAGAATTAAAGCTAAGCTTGATACTGTTCACAACCTATTAGTGAACAAGAAGTCAGTTTACTTTGCTCAAGAGGTTAAAATTTTTTAGGCTGAGGATGTGAACTTTGTGAATGGTTCCGGATACAATGGTCAAAGGTTTGGTAATTCTCAAGGCAACTTCAGTAATTACAGTGGTCAGAGGAACAGCTATGTGAGCAACCAGAACTCTTCTGGATTTGCGCATAAGACTGAAGTTCATAATGCTCAGAGCAGCAACAATGGTTTCACTAGGAACTTTGGAAATTCCTATAACCAGAATCCACCTGCTAGGACTCCAGATTCTGAGATGAAGTATATGCTTGACCAAATTCTAGAGGGACATCAGAAGATTACTGTAGACTTCAATGGTAAGATTGATGCTATGTATGCGGATCTGAATGGGAGGTATGAGACTTTGAACAACCACATCAAGAGGTTGGATACCTAATTTGCCCAATCTGCTGTGAACATCAAATGCCCTGATGTTCTCTTACCTGGAAGAACTGATGCAAATCCTAAGTATCAGTGTGGTGTTGTTATGTCCTGGGGTGATATGGTCAAGAGAGAACTCCCCAAAGAGATTCTGGTGAATTCTGATGCTAAGGAAAAGTTGAGATTCTCGTCACAAAGCTCGCGTCGATCAACACATCTACCTCGTGTTGGTCGACACTCCCCAAGATTTCTGAGAATTTGGTGAATATCATGACAAAGGACGTTCTTGATTTGACTCGCATTGATCAACAGGCACATGGCCGTGTCGGTCGACATGCACAACAACCTAAGGCAGTTTTTCTCTGAAAATTGCCTAAGTTGGAGGATCCTGGAAGGTTTTCTGTACCATGTTCCATTGTTAGAGTTAGACTCAATGATTCACTTTTTTATACTGGGTCTAGTATAGATCTCATGTCTAAGGACATTGCAACAAGGTTGGGAATTTTTGATATCAAGGGATCTCCACTTGGTATTACATTGGCTGATGCTTCAGTGAAGACTTCAACGGGGATTTTTGAGAATTTGCAAGTTCATGTTGGAGACTGTCTGCTTCACTGTTATTTCCATGTGGTTGAGATGGCTAATGGTACTAATATGCCATTGATTATTGGAAGACCATTCCTTGCTACTGCTGGAGCTTCTTTTGATTTGCCAAGTAGCAGGATTTCTCTAAAGCATGTAATCCTTATGTGTTCTATGATGCTGTCCCGGATGGATGTGTGATGTTAAGTCCTAAGGTTGTTGCTGAAGAAGTTGAGAAAGTTTGTAACCAAGAGGTGAATGGGATTCACTTTAAAGAATTCACTGCAAAGAATTTGAAAGCTGTGGTTAGGAAGAACAAACCACATAGAAGAGCAGTGACTGCAGAACTTCTTTTGAATTTGACTCATGTGAGACAATATGGTGACACAATTGAGTAAAGGCTTTAGTATGGAAGTGGTTCAAGACCATTTGCTAAGGTTAGAGCCATTATCACTCCTGAGTTTAAGGCTAAAGGTTAATCTGCGATGGATGAGATGATGCGCAGGATTCCGAAACCCAAGATGCTGAACCTCAGTGAAGATGATCTCAGTTCAAAGACTTCATCATCATCACCTTCGGATTATTCCCGAGACACTCCACCCATCTGATATCTGACAAAATCAAGCTAATGACTGAAAATAAGCGCTTGGTGGGAGGCAACCCACTGGTAAGTATGTGAATATGCTTTTATGTGTCTTGTTTTAGTAATTTTTCTATTTTATTATGTCTCAAGAACTAGTCGTGCTTAACGACAAGTTTGGAAAGGATTACTCATCATATGGAGGATTTTACATAATTTGTCGGCCAAGGAACACAAGGTTTGTGTCTGTGTCGATCGACACGACCACCTTGTGTTGGTCGACATGGACCCCAGGTTAGTATATATACCTGATTTTTCCTTTTTCATCTCCACTTGTCTTTTTTTCCAAAATTGCAAACCTCAGCTTCTATAAACCCAAATCACCAATTTTTTTATTCTTCATCAAATCATTCGATTTTTGTTTCTAAACTCAAGAGATTTTCATTCCCCACATTCCTATAACATCCATTATCTCAAAATCAAAGGTATGTTCTTCAAATCCCCGTCTCTAAATTTGAAATTTCCAAGGTTTAGATTCTCACTTTTGGATCCAATTTTGCTCTTAATACTTGCTGACCTTAGTTGGTTAGGATGAATTTAGAAGGATTTAAGTGCAGATTATTTTTAATTTAGGTTGAATTGATAGGAAAGTCATGAATTTATATTGATAATACTTGAATTTATTTTGACTTGAATTCAGAATTGAGATGTTTAGAATGATAGATTGATGTGGTATGGTGATTTTGATTGTTGATTGTGTTGATTACATGGTTAAATTTTGATTTGAACTTGTGATTGATTTGGGATTTACGAATTTTGACGCTGCTAACTACGATTTGGCACCGTGTCGGTCGAACTCGGACTTCAAACATGGATTAATTTTTGCGATTTCTTGTGCTTTTGCAGATGTCTACTAGGAGATCTTCAAGGAACAAGCATACCCGTAGAGAGGAGATCGATCTTACTGATGATGAACCCACTCTTGAGCCCACTCTACCACCATCATAGCAACCACACCCACTTCAGATTTTCCGGTTAATGCTCATGTCCGAGCTCCTTGGCCGAAGATTGAGGCTCACATGATTAGGATGAAGCGCCATTGGGACAGTGATCCGAATACTGAGACAGCCAGAGCTAAGTGCACTCATAGGCCTATTTCAGTGGATTAGGATGAGTATGAAACATTGTTCTATAACGCATGGCAAGATGTTGATATGAGACCCACTCGGTTGGAGGATCGCAGGGCTATGCTAGCTCTGGACATTAAGGGTGATGTCACCAATTTCACTTTAGCAATGGGTCTAGGCACTATGGGTTACATCCATCACACTCTATATCCTGACTTGGCACGCCAGTTCTTAGCTTCTTGCAGAATTTACTATGCTGATGAGAGTGCCAAGGTGGCATAGCAGGGAGTCCTCACCTTCATGTGTAAAGGTGTAAGGTACAGGATCACTCTCACAGATCTTTGTGACTTGTATGGCTTCAGGAGAGATGCTACTCAAAGCACTTTGGATACAGAATGGGGAGACATCAAGACTTTGTGGTCCCATATTGGGAATGGTGAGTATGATACTAGTTCTTCTAAGCAGACAGATGTCTGTCATACTGCTGTTAGGTATGCACTGCACCTCATTGCTAGCACTATCTTGTGCAAGTCTGATCCCACCACGGCCAGGAAGTCGGATCTTATGTTGCTTTTGCTTGGTATTCACCACATGTTTCCTGCTGAGACTTGGAAGTATGCTATACCCAACACTGATCTGAATTTCGGTGCTGTGTTTGCTCATCATTTGGTTTATCTGAAGACCAAAGATTTTCGCAAGAAGCAATTTTAGCATGTTGGGAATCTATTGACTCCAATCTTCGGTTACTTTGATATTGTTCTGTCCAATGCCACTCGCAAGTCTGATCACATCTTCATGGATCTTGAATATCTTAGGCATATGACTTGGATGAAGCCTAACAACATGTGGGTTTTTGCTGATGAGGATGGCAGAGTGAATACTGTAAAGCTCCCTAACATGTCATTCAGGATCAAGAAGGATCATACTCAGCTGTACTTCACACCAGATGAGTCACTGTTGACTCAGAGTGCAGGCCGTAAGCTTCGCCGTGGAGCTTCATCTACTGATGCGCCTTCAGCTGTTGAGGATGAGTTTGTGCAGCCACCTCCATATCCTTTTTCTCCAGATTTTGCTTTTCCAGAGCCTCCTGCAGGTTATGAGGATGATGGTCCTTTGTTTAGGAGATACATGGTGAGTACCATGAGGAGTATGTGGCATATAATAGCTTCTGGTGTTACCTGCGCTCGGCCTACTTCAGCATGTCAGCGCTCATGCAATCCTCCCCTTGACCCTCACACTCCTTAGACATCTGATGATGACTATATTTAGCCATGTTTTCAGATATTTGGTTCTTAGTTTTTCTCTTCTTTTTCTTTTCTTTTGAGACATTTTTATTAATTTTTTTGCTTTTGTATTCGTTTCTAATTAGCATTGGATATTGTTTGAACTTGTTATGATTATGCTATTATCTTGTTATTTGACTTGTTTCGGATCTCTTTAATCAGGATTCATTGTCAGAAAACGGATTGAATGACCCATTGAATGGTGTGAAAACTTCATTGTACGACCTTCACTCTCGTGTCGACCGACATACACATTGTGTGTCAATCGACTCCCACACAACTTTAAGGTCACGATTTTCAAACATAACTATTCACTCATATTTCTATTTTTATTTATTTGTCTCACCTTCCTTAAGCTTAATTACACTGGGGACAGTGTAGTTTAAGTCTAGAGAGGTTGTTACTAATTCTATTTATTCTTTTGAGAGTCAGTCCTAATTTTTCTTTTATTTTTGAAATTTTTTTGTTTTATTGAGTCAAAACCTAGTAAGAAACTATGAACTATCTCTTGGTCTATTGTCTTTGCTATGTTTTTCTGGTGACCATTGTTGCAGAACTTATTCAGATTCAACAAATGGAAAAACCCCAAGTCTGACCGGTTAACTTGAGACTCTCATACTTACAGCAGATGCCTGCTATAGTCTGAGCTAATTTATGTCAGTTCCTTTTACCTTATTGATGTGATTGGTGTCTAAGAGCTTGACTTTTCATTCATACCTGACTTGATAAAACCAAAGTAAGTTATGGTGTCTAGTCTCCCCAAAGTTATTAATAATAAAAGCCTTTATGGTTAAGTTTATGAATGACCAAATGATTCTCTGAAGTAAAAGAGGGTAAGAGAAATCTATGTCACCATGTTTTTACTTCTTAAGGAGATGATGAATATAGAGATTTCTGTGAGGGTAGGAATGATCCCATGACCACTATTCACTTTCATCTCTACCTTCATAAACAAAGAAAATAAAATCCCAAATAACAAAGGATTTAAGTGTGGGGGAGACGAAAATACCATTATTTTTGTGAGGTTTTTCTTGTTATGGAATAGGATGACAGCTGAATCTAGAAGGTTCTTAGAATTTAGATCAGAGATGAGACCCAGCAATGAATGGCTTACTTAAAGGGATATGTTGATAAGTTGTGGTTGGAATTAAGAAGACCGCGAGGGACTAAGATGAATGTACATGGCGGTTAGTCTCTGAATTGTTCTTGTACCATGTGGATTACATGATGACTGGTAAGCACAGTGTTCTAAAGAGTAGATGAGTTTTGTGATTTTCAAACTTCTTCCTCGATTCAGTTTTCTGTTTGCTTGAGAACAAGCAAAAGCTAATTCTGGGGGAGATATATCATGGATTTTATGGTGTTTAGCCATGATATATGAATTGGTTTTAGAGTCTTTTCTATTGTATATTGAGTCTTATTAGGTACAAATACGAGATGGACCTTGATGATCACTTTGGAGCTTTTGGAGGCTTGTAGCTGAGCAAAATGACTTGGAGACGTATATTGTCGTCCATGTCGATCGACACGCATATCTTGTGTCGGTACACACACCATAATTGCAACTTTGCCACATAAGTTTCTATTGTTTGTAATTCAAGCCCAGTTCGTGTTTTAGGTCATATCTTGGTTTTAGAAGTCTGAGAAGACTAAGTTTTCATAATCTAAGTATTTCATTGTAAGGTTCAAAGAAGTTTGTATTTGAGAGAAGAAACAGACCTCACCTTTGTAGAGAGAAGATTCTGAACTCCCTTTGTTTCTTATTATATTTCATGAATATTATTTAGACAATGAATTGTGTTTCTTATTATATTTCTGAGTAGTCACCTTTTTAGATCTAGAGATTTCAAGGGTTTATAATGGTTTGTTGAATTGGGCATAAACATATTAGGATATTTATATTATTCTTTATCTAGATTTGATTATACAGTAGACCTGAGATTGATCACCTGAATTCTAGTATCATAGGAATGTTAGTAGGCGCGAGAGTGCTATTGATATTCTGACATAATCATAGATGAGCAAACAACCTTCTCGCAGAGAGATCTGGTATAGGAATTTTGTGAACATATCATACTTGTCATTCATGCAGACTTTATTTATTAGGATTCACAAAGAGATATGGTTTTCTTCTGTTTAAAGAATGGATGTCGTCGCAGCGAGAATTGGACAGATATCATAGTAGTGTTATGAGTTTAAGAACTGAACAAGCAATTACATACTATATATTGAACCGTCCAGTTCACATTCCAGAGTATCCCCTAATTGATCTTCCCTAGGTCTAGCTTATTTATCATCTGAATTTATATCACATTCATTCTAGTTATCTTTCATTGCATTGCTTTATTTAATTTACTTTTTATTGTTTATCTTAATCCGAATATGTTACATCTATTGTATGAGTTTTTAGAGTCTGTGAAATTTGATCCCTAAATACTACAATGATTTCTTAATTTGAGAGAGTAGTTTTAGGAGTTTTTTTTACGCCTATCAACTAGGCATTAGAAATGAAATGGGGCACACCAAGCTCATTGTCTCGTTAAGAATCTACTCGGTAAACTTAATGGGAAAAATCCAAATAGGAAAAAAGAGTACAACTAGCTCGATGACTTGAGGGATATCTTCACTATAGGGAGAAATTGAAGACACTCTGTTCTTGCTTTCTAAAGCTGATTAAAGTCCAAGAGTATTCATGAAACCTACTAGAAGCTTCCGGAGCTGCACTTGGTTCACAGACGACTTCTTCTTTCTCCAAGACTTTTTGATGCTTGTGAGATGTAGGGTTGAAGTTGTGAGTCCCATACCTTGTTCTTGGCAGGCTGGTAATAGAGCATCCGGATGCTTGGAATGGTCCATGGAATGCTTGGTATGCTAGGATCCCATCATTTCTTTACAAAACCCAAATTTTATTTTGTTATAAAATATTGCATCTCTAGTGTGTGATCTTTAGTTTCCGTGAATCGATCCCAAAATATTCAACATACATGGGTTTATTTAATAGATCCGATTAAAAAACCTCTATTATCATCTCCTAAGGATTGGCTTGCTTTCCCTAATCTACTTGATGAGATCGGTCTGATCTGAGTTAATTTTCCTCTTTCTCACTTTCGAGTATTTCTTGCACTTTTAATCTTCAAACTGATTTCTTAGCTTGAACTTCTAAAATTTTAGTCTCTAAAATTTCCTGTATAAATTCTTACCCTCCATATTGATAGCAACCAACTACAGATTGTTTTTAGTTTAATATGTGGTTGAAAAAATTAACTTTTGCCAATTGATACAATCATTAATGAAAAAAAATAAAAGCTTGCTTTGCCCATTTAATTATTTAGTTGCGAAATATATTCGGGCATAGCTTTTTCGTATGTGGGACAACGTAATTTCCATATATATGTGAGTTAAACCTCCAAAGAGAGACCACACTCGGGGAAATTATAATTTCTTTGTCGTCATTTGTCATCCCTCAAGGTGGCAGATCAAGGAGAACACGAAGAGTCTAGGGGCAATGACCCTGACGGAATCAAATCAGTGGTTAATGATGTCTACAGTTTTGAAGATGATCCTGTAGTTGCTAGGTTTAATAGGTTCGGCACAGAGATGTCAGCGATGGTCTCTGCCCTGACACAAGTTGTTTCTGCTCGCTCTCAGTCATCTTCTTCAGTTGGAAACGATTCAGCTACTCCCTCATCATTTCCTCGGGTAGACTTTTCCCTTGGTACCATTGGTGAGTCTATATGTCAAATTCATTTTCTTGTTTAAAGCCATAAGACTAAACAAAATGCATGCATGATAGACTAAAATAATGCATTAAAGATTTATTATGTTTTTACATTTATTTTATTTTTCTACAATCTCTAAAAAACCATTTGGTCAATTACAGCACAATCATGTTCTGTTTGTCTACATTCTTTGTCCTTTGTGTTTATATTTTGCAAGAGTATTTTCTAAACAAATACAGTTCTATTTTAGATATCAAACAAACGTTTCACACATAAACAAACATATTATCATTTAAAACAATGGAGGTCTTAGTTGCTCTTTTGTACAGAAGAAACCACTAGCAAGGCGTTGTTACCAGCGGAAGCAAATGAGAAAAGGAGAAGATACAGAGGAGTACGGCAGAGACCATGGGGCAAATGGGCGGCCGAGATACGCGATCCATATAGAGCCGCTAGGGTATGGCTCGGGACTTTTGATACAGCCGAGGCCGCAGCTAGAGCCTATGACGAGGCTGCACTAAGGTTCCGTGGGAATAAAGCAAAGCTCAATTTCCCAGAAGATGTAAGGACTCTTCCTCCTCCTCCTCTTCCTCCACCAGCTGCCTCCGTGGCAAATAAAGCAGAAGAGGATCTGATGAATTATTGGAGTTACTCAAAGTTGTTGGAGAGTACTACTTCAGGCCCACGGTCAGTTTTGGGGATAGGACAAGAAGAGAGTTGTGACATATTAGAACATTCACCAATGGAAGAAGCTCTGCCTCCTACAAGTACTTCTGGTCCAAGTTCTTCTGATTTTTCTGGACCTTCCTCTACCTAATACATTTTCAGTTTTAATAAAAATTAGTAATAACGGTTTAGAAACAATTTAAATACATAAGATAAACGAAAAGGTTTGGCCTAATCTGTATACATTGTGTTAAGTAATTTCTAAACAAGATATATATTTTAATCTGTGTTTCGCTTAACTATTCACTTTCTTTCACTTCATTGTAGTAGAATGATCATTTATCATCATAAGTTTCGTATATCAGTCAATTACATCAATGCTCTTAACACCAATATATATACAGAATACTCGAAATATGTCCTCCTCTATAAGTTTAGTATCGAAGCAAGTCATGTATTGTGATCCACATTATATTTGTTGCAAGAAAAAAGAGAAAATAAAAAACAGAGTTAGGCCAGTGACAAAAATTAGGCACGATGCAGCATAAGAGTAGACACTAGGTTAGCTCCATGTCATGCACATTGTACATTTTTAGCTATCTTGACAAAATCCTTGCCATGATTCTTGTCTTGGACCCATATTTAATTTTTCTACTTTGTTGAAATTTGATTCATCATTCATGTTAAGTAACAAATGTTAGGCCATCGAGACGACGTAATCAACTTATGAATCTTGAGAATATATTTAGCAAAAGACTTAGAAATCATAAAGGCAAGCAAAAACTTTATATTTTGTCCTGGGCAGCACCAAAAACCGAATTAAAATATTAAATTCTTTGGCTGACCATCTATTTATCTATCATAACTATTGTATAACATAAGATACCTTCCAAACTAATACCCCATTATAGATATCTTTCAGATAAAAGTTGCCAACATAGATACCTTCAAAATAGATGTTTGAAACTTAAATCAACACAAGTAATAATGCAGTAGTATCTCTCAAATTATGACACCTTAGCTTTTTCAGAACATGTGAAGATATTATGTTAATAAATAAAAAAACTTCAACATCTAATAAAAAATATTTTAATTGGACACGTAAGCCTAACAAATTACACATACGCGCTATCACCTCTCTTCCGATGCATTCACCCAACTTCTGACTCTCTATTTTCTTTTCTCATCGCTTCAGTTAAAGACAGACTAAGACGAACAGTGGTCATTTTGCTGATCGGATTAAAAAGTTCGGTGAAGCGTTGCCGGAATTTATATTGCGGCTAACTACGAGATTGATTGTTTGTGTCATATTCATGTGAATAGATTTTCTCATTGTGATGTGAAGCTTGAGAATATTTTGGTATTTGGTGACGGAGATGTGAAGACTGATTTTGGATTACAAAACAGAGAAGTGAAATTGGGGGAGAAGATGAAATTATGGTTGAGATTAGAGGAACTCTTTTGTATATGGCACCGGAATCTGTAAATCACGGCGTCTCGGGCGGATATTTGGGCGTTGGGCTGCTCTGTAGTTGAGATGTCGAGTGGTGAAATGGCATGGTGATTACATGTCTGTTTTGCGCATAAGATTTTGAAATTGTTGGGCTTTGTTGTCACATGAATATTAAAATGATCAATCATAAAATCTTCTTCAGGTTTAGGAAAGTTGGATGCTTTGTTTGATTCTTAGGTTCATCTTGATCAGGTCTTAGCTTTAGCGGTACCAAAATTTGGCTTCTTTTTAGAATGTTCAAAGTTTGCTTCATAATTGAAAATGTTGGTATATTTTTGTGCTTGTCGTGATGATGAAATGGTTGTGCGTATATGTTGTTTCTTCTTATCAGATAAGCACTGTAATCTATTTAGCAGCCTTTTCTAATCCATCAGATTTGGTATATGCCAATCAATACTTTTTTATGAAGTTTGATGCTTTATTTTGCAGTGTTGTATAATCTTGTTTTGATCTGATTATGATTTGTTAACAGAATAATGAAGTTGATGATGATGAGTAAGAGGAGAAATTGAAGAAAGAGGATGTGACCTTCTTCTTAGCCACATTGGTATTTTTTTTTTGTATTCTGCCTGATTTGATTTTTTGATCTGGATGTAGATATAGAGATGGTGAACCTACACACAATGCAAAAAGATTCTACAAATGGTTCACCACCGTGAGTTTAATTTTTCTTGGCTTTATTAGTTAATTGTAATGTGAAGTTGTAACATGTTGTTTACAGAGGCATTGATCCTTATGTTTCTTTTCTCTGTTATTTGATTAGAGAATTGTCTCCCCATATTAGTTTGGTTGTCATCTCCCTCTCACACTTGCAATTTTAGTAGCCATTTTTTTGGTATTTCAATTAACTTTTTAAAATTCTGAAAGGAAAACATTGGTCCTATCCTACTACATGTGTTTTCAGACAACAGACCAATACAAAGCCATTGAAGTTACAACAAAAGAGAGGTGAGGTGACAAAGTCTAAAACAGTCATACTTTTTGGTAGAACGTAAGATTTGATTTGGTTTGTGACTTTGTGTTATATCATTAAAAATGAGGGCAAGTTTTGCATTATTCGAAGTTGAGAAAGCCAATATTCAGTTGGATAGCAGATATAGGATAATGTAATATTCCTTTCCAAAAGAAAATAAACGGTAGGTTGTCTATAGAACCAATTAACCAAACCGTACTGTTCATTGTTTAAGTCTGTCTAATTATTAAAGCAGTAGTACAATTTGTGTGGTCGTGTCTGATTTTTCAAAAATATAAAAACATTGGAAATAAACTTATTTGAAGACCGATCAAGGGTAGTTAAGATTAGAGAATGCCTTGGAATGCTTTTAGAGAATTTATATTTATAAAGTTGATTAGAATTAAAAACATTGGAAATATGTTTATTTGAAGACCGATTGAGAGTAATTAAGATTAGAGAATGCCTTGGAATGCATTTAGAGAATTTAAAGTTTACTAGAATACAAAAACAATTGTGAAACATGTTAACAGAAACCGAGTTTAGTAACCAAAATGAGTGTAGTTTTATAGGTAATTTTCGAAAATAACACTAAATTGTGAAACATGTTATCTAAACGAGATGCATTATTTTATAGGTAATTTTCAAAAATAATACCAAATTAAGTTTTTGTGTCATAAATAGTATATAATTTATTTTAGGATAAACTAATATTTTTATAAAAGGTAAGTTCTTTTATATAGCACAAATCTCATAACCTTATATTTTAGGGTTTAAAATTAATGGTTTAGGGTCCTAAACCCTAAATCATATTTTTCACCTCCTAAAAATTATATCCTAAATCTTAAAATACTAAACCTAAACAAAAAAAAAAAATTGTTATCTTTTATAAAATGATATTTTTGTTCTAAAAACAAATGTGTGCTAAATTTGACACAAAAGATTCATTTGGTGTTATTTTAGAGAATTTTTCTTATTTTATTGATAGAATAAATTTAATTTCTTATTAATATATTAAATAAAAAAATCATTTTTCTGTAACTCTAATTGCAAAAAAAAACAAATTGTAAATATAAACCAAAACAAATATTTTTTTATAAAAACAACAGCTGCCTAGCGTGGATCTAACCTAGTACCATAAAATATAAAGTTTGAAATCTAAAACCCAGAAACCCAGGTTATTGTCGGTTTACTGTTTTGAAAATACATTTCAACCAATTAAAACCATTTATAAACCGAATTATGGTTTGATTTCAAGATATAAACCGGATTGATACCTGATTTCAAGTTATTAACCATATCCCAAACCCAAACCTATTTTATCAAAAAAATTTCCCAAACTGAAGAACAAATCCCCAAATCTTATTCTTCTACTCATCAAAATTATGGTTGATCGAAAATGACCAATTGATCGGTACAACCGTAAGAGGCGAGTGGTTAGTAACTCTTTGAAGAAGATCACGAAACCCTTTCCCTTCGTAAACAAACCATACTACTTCCAGAACTCGTAAAGCTATCATTTTTATAAGGATATGGATCACAAACCTTTGAAACCAAATCATTAGAGACGGAATCATATTGAATTGATTTCCCAAGCTGAGTAAACAGATGAATCTTGTCAAAATGGCTTCTGGTTTAGACTTGTAAGCTCTCCTTGAATCACTCTTTTCGTCAATGTGAAGCTTTTCAGATACCGAAGAAGAAGCAGAATCAGATCTAAAGCTTGGTAATTCATTAAACATTGTGATCGCTAGTTGCAAAACACCATTGACGCCAATGTACTTCTTCTTGGTATGATGTGTAGCTTAGGACGGCTTACGATGCAACAAGATCGACCTACAATGCTACGAAAAGATCAACTTATAGAGCGACGAGGTTCGGCTTACCATGCGTTAAATAGATCTGCCATGTTTCTTTAGAGGTCGACTCTTTTCTGAGCGAAGCTTAAGGAGGAATCATCGTAGATCTGAGTAGGGGTATTTCTGGTAGAAATACTAGTATTTTTGTTGCTAAAAAAATGTAAAATACAGTGTTATCAGTGCATAACTTCCCTTAAGCATGACATGAATGTTTATGAGCCATCCTACTAGCATCCTTGTTGTTCCATCAGCCATTTGAAGTTTCAAGGTAGTTGGTTTCATGGTGAGTAAACCCAATTTCTTTGCTTGAGTAAGTGGCATCATGTTTATGCTGGCACCAGTGATAACTAGACTGTTCCTGCAGTGATATTGCCTTATAGTGAATGGGAGATTAAACTTCCCAGGATCTTCTAGTTTTCGTGGAAATTCCTCTGGCATCGCTTTGTTGCACTCTCTTTGAATGAAATCAGATGCCTCTTGCAGCATAGTCCTGCCAGCAATGAAATCACCCATATATTCCTTGATTAGAGAGGTCATTGATGCAACTTCCCTGAAAGGCAATCTCACCCTCATCTCAGTGCATACCTGATTTATCCCTTTTTCATAGCAGGACTAGCTTTTTCAGGCAGATGTGGACCATCTTTTCCAAGTCCTCCTTCCTCTTCATTAGTTTCATGTTCTCATCAATCACGTCTTCCACAACAGAGCTCATCTTCTTGTGTGGTTGTGTAGCAGTTTTTTCAATCCCTCCTTGATTCCCAATTTTTTTAGGTTTTTATTGATAAGAGGGATCCGTAACTGCGTTCACGGGGATCGATCGATCTCTACCGTGATCGGTCGATCTTCCATGATTTTTGAATTCTCATCAGGGAAGTGGGATCGATCGATCTTACTTTGCAGGTCGATCTTCATTGGGTCTGGATCGATCTTCTCATCAAGAAAGCAGTTGCTCTCATCGTAGGATCGATCGATCTCGCCCTCAGATCGGTCAATCTCAGCGGGATTTTCTCCAAACAATTCTTCATCTGCGAACAGATCCAAAAACTTTAGATATTTTCTGGGATTGGTTTCAGGCTTCCCATGAATAGTTCCTGGTAGTGCCTTAACCACTTCAGCTGACCTTGCTACTTTGGTCTCTTGAATTTTCACATGAGCACCCAAGGATTACAGCCTCCCATTGAGATCATTGTACATATTATCAATTCTTAAGTTGATATCACCAGCAACTTTCTTCTGCCCTTCCATGATTTGCTAGAATAAAGATTCAGTTTTTCCCATGGAACCAGCATTCCCAGATTGAGGGTTGAATCCTGTTTTACCATAACCAGTATTTTTTTGGAAGTTTCCTTGGTTTTGAGTACTCCGAGGTGAATATAACTGATCTCCAGGGTTTTCAACATTGGTACTGCGGTATGACAAGTTAGGATGGTTTCTAAATTTGGGGTTAAAATCCCGGTTTTGGTAGTTTCCCTGTCCACCGAGAAAGTTGATTTCCTCAGTTTGTTCCTCCTCATCATTGAACTCATCACTTTTCAAGAGATTCACATATCTCTTCTAAGCTTTCATTAGTATGCCCACCTTAGCATTGAGTTCCTCTATGACCTTATCACTCGCTAGAGTGGTATTGACTCTCTTATCATAGTCAGGGCATATGTTAGAGTTACTCGCTGCCAGGTTTTCAATAAGCTCCATAGCTTCTTCCAGCGTGTTGCTCATGAAATCTCCTCTACTGGCTGTATCCATAGCCATTTCATACTTCATTTCCACTCCATTGTAGAAAATGTTCATCATATCCGACTAGATATAGCTTCGAGGAAGACTGTCCCTTAAGTATTCCTTGTAGCGTTCCCAAGCCTCAGAGAAAGACTCGGTACCAGCTTGGCGGAAAATAGCTATTTTATTTTTTAATGCTGCAGATCTAGCTTTGGTGAAGAACTAACGTAACAAGGCAGCTCGACATTCACCCCAGCTTGTGATAGATCCAGGACTCAAAGATTTCAGCCATTTATTAGCCTTATCACTCAGCGAGAAAGAAAATAGTCTACAACAGAGGTAGTCTTGGGGGACTCCGTTGGCTTTGGTTGGACTACAGATCTCCTCAAAGATATCAATATGATCCATTGGGTTTTCGTTAGATAGCCCATGGAATTGATTCTTTTTCACCAGAGAAATTATCTGAGGTTTGATCTCAAAATCTTGTCTCTGGATAGCAGGGGGTATGATAGCAGATTTGTTCCTATAATAGGCATGTGAGGCATCTTGCTCACCTAAGTTAACCCTTGGCGGAGGAACTTGCTGTCCCTGCACGACATCTACTCTCAACCCAAGAGCTGCAACATCATTGAGAGGTGCTTGAGCAGCCAGACCCTCTCTCTGCTGGCTTACTTCTGCATTCTCACCATCATCAATTGGGGGAATGTTTCTCTGATTATTCGGGTCAGCCAGACTAACCTTTTTGCTTGCTTTCTTGGTGGCTCTTATTCTCTTTGTCAACTTCTCTAGACTTAGGTCTTGCAGATCTTTAGAACCCTTGCTCCTCAACTGCATACTGAGAATAAGAAGAAATTTGAAAGTTAGATTCGATTAAGAGTATCTGGGATCGATCAATCTTGGAGTAGATCAGTTGATCTCGAAAGAAGTAGGATCGATCGATCAGAAAAGAATCGATCATTCTCACAAAAAATATGATCGGTCGATCTCAGAGATGTAGGATGCAATTGTATGACCGGTTCTTAAACTCATAACACAACTATGATATCTAGCCAACTCTCTCTATGATGATATCTATCCTTTAAACAATAGAAAACCAAATCTCTTTGCGAGTTCTAATGAATCAAGTATTCATGAATGACAAGTATGATATGTTAACAAAATACATAAACCAAATATCTTTGTGAGAAAGCTGTTTGCTCATCTATGATTAGTTCAGGATATAAATAGCACTCTCGCGCCTACTAACATTCCTATGATACTAGAATTCAGGTGATCAATCTCAAGTCTAGAGTATAATCAAATCTAGATGAAGAACATTATGAAATATCCTAATAAGTTATTCCCAGTTCAACAAACCATTATAAACCCTTGAAATCCCTAGATATAACAAGATGACTACTCAGACATAGAAGATGAAACACAAATCATTGTTTGAATAATACTCATAAAATAGAATAAGAAAATAAGGGAGTTCAGAATCTTCTCTCTGCAAGGTGAGTTCTGATTCTTTTCTCTAATACAAAACTTGAATCCAAAACTTGCTTAATGAAAACTTAGTCTTCTCAGACTTCTAAAACATAGTTATACCTAAAATACAAAAAGGATTTGATTTACAAATGATAGAAACTTCTGAGGCAAAGTTACAATTCTTTAAACTTGATAAAACTCGAAGGCATCTTTTACGTCTGGTGTGTGTCGACCGACACAGGGTATGCGTGTCGATCGACGTGGACAACAATATCCGTCTCCAAGTCGTTTTGCTCAGCTATAAGCCTCCAAAAGCTCCAAAGTGCTCATCAAAGTTCATCTCGCAATTGTACCTAATAAGAGACAATATACAATAGAAAATACTCTAAAACAAATGCATATATGATGGCTAAAAACCATAAAATCCATGATATATCACCTCCATCGCCCCAAAACAAAAAATATTTGTTCTTCATCAATTTTGGCCATTCAGAAGCCAAATCTTCTTAGGTTTTTCTTCTCTATCCAAATCTATAGCTCATCTACAAAAGCAAAGGTATGCTTTGCAAATTTCCCAATTTTATTTTTGGCACTCAAGGTTATACTCTTCCAACTTTACTCCTTTTAGCTTGAACTTATAAGCTAAATTTCACATATTTAGGTTGTTAGAGAATATATATTACTTTGGTAGAGGCAATATCGATTTCTTCATGAAGATTGTCCTTAAATTTTTGGTTAATACTATTTTGTCTTCATTGTTTGAATATTCGGAAAATTGGGTAAATTATGAACTAAAATTGGTGCAGTTTGTTGTTGATTGATCTCAATTTGAAATTTGTGGCACCCAATTTGCATCAGCATTAATTTGATCTTGTGTTGGTCTTTGATTTTTGGGGTTTAATTTTTTTTTTTTTTGCTTCTCGTAGATGCCTCCACGCAAGAAACCATGCAAACGCAAAGCTACACCATCGACCTCGTCAACAAGAACACCACCACCATTACCATCTTCTCCAACCATACAAGACGCCACACCAAGCATTCCACAAGCTAGGATTCCCACCACTACTCGCAACATCCTTGGCCCAAACCGAAGAGCCAACGAATCTGATCACCAAGAGTTTGTGATGATGATAAAAAAACTGAGACCGAAAAGTTGGCATGCCATACTCGCCCTATCTTGGAAAATTGGACGACTATGACACCTTATTCTATAATGCATGGTTGAGTTTTCCGTTGAACCCGACTATGTTGCTTGGTTATCCAGCTCTGGACTCCTTGGGAATTACTGACAATGTGACTAGTATCTTGGAGAATATTGGTATCGGTTCTATGGCCACAACAAAACATATCTTGTATCCTGATTTGGCACGTTAGTTTCTATCTACTTTTCGCTGACAGGGGGTCAAACTAACCCTCAGAACTACTCTTTAAAATTAAGAGATAAGTTGTTGCACTTAGGGATCGAATCCACAAGGAATCTGAAAATTCACACAATAGAAGTACAAATTCGAATTAAGCTAGATGAATAAATAAGTAATTAGATAAAGCAATGCAATGAAAGATAACTAGATGAACGGGATGTAAATTCAGATGATAAATAAGCTAGACCTAGGGAAGATCAATTAGGGGATACTCTGGAATATGAACTGGGCGGTTCAATAATTTGGATGCAATTGTTTGTTCGGTTCTTAAACTCATAACACTAATATGATATCTATCCAATTCTCGCTGCAATGAGATCTATCCTCTAAACAAAAGAAAACCAAATCTCTTTGCGAATCTAAATAAATAAAGTCTGCATGATTAACAAGTATGATATGTTTACAAAATTCCTAAACCAGATATCTCTGCGAGAAGGCTGTTTGCTCATCTAAGATTAGGTTAGGATATCAATAGCACTCTCATGCCTACAAATATTCCTATGGTACAAGAATTAGGGAGATCAATCTCAAGTCTAGTGTAATAATCAAATCTAGATGAAGAACATTATAAATATCCTATTATGTTTACGCCCAATTCAACAAACCATTATAAACCCTTGAAATCCCTAGATCTAACAAGGTGACTCTACTCAGACATAGAAGGTGAAACACAATTCATTGTATGAATAATACTCATAGAATAAAAATAAGAAACAAAAGGAGTTCAAAATCTTCTCTTTACAAAGGTGAGGTTGATTCTTCTCTCCAATACAAACTTGCTTGAAACTTACAATGAAAAATTAGCTTATGATAAAATTAGTCTCTACGACTCTAAAAAAAAGATATGACCTTAACACAAACTGGGCCTGAATAATAAATATTAGAAACTTCTAGGGCAAAGTTGCAATTCTTAAAACTTGACAAACTCGAAGGCATCTTTCACGTCAGATGTGTGTGGACCGATACGGTGTAGGCCTGTTGATCGACATGGACAGCAATATCCGTCTCCAAGTCATTTTGCTCAGCTACAAGCCTCCAAAAGCTCCAAAGTGATCATCAAGGTCCATCTCGTATTTGTACCTAATAAGACTCAATATACAATAGAAAATACTCTAAAACCAATGCAAATATCATGGCTAAAAACCATAAAATCCATGATATATTAACTCCCCCAGACTTAGCTTTTGCTTGCCCTCAAGCAAATAGAAAAAAGAATCAAGGAAGAAGTTTGAAAATCGCGAAACTCTTATCCTCATCAGAACACCACAATCACATTCACTATAGTAAGGCACTAGAATTTCTTACTTGACAAGATCCATACCACCATGTACTTCATCGCTAGCACTCGCAGCATTCTTAATTCCCACCAAAATTTAATCAAAATAATCCAACAAACAACCTTCATCGATGTACTCTACCCCACCGATGGTTTCAATGTCAAGGATCTTCTAGATTTGTAACCGTACTTCACTTCAACAAACCAGCCATTAGTAATTTTATTAGTACTCTTTCAACTCCCCCAGACTTGTTATTCATTCACTCTTTTACTTTTTTAGGGGGTAAATTTATAACTTCAAAAATATTAAACAAATGGTCATCGGAATTTTCTTCCTACCGTTTACAACCCTCGTGTGATCTTTTCATAAAAATAAACAAATGATCATCAAAAGTTTCTTCCTACCGTTTACTATAATGACAATCATCTCACCGTTATAAATTTTAAATTAGGGACAAGGGAGAGGAGTACCATATTTAAATCAAACAGGCCAGTAATGTTGAGCTTATACGAAAAATCAAACCCAACAGAAATCAATACCATCGATAAAATAAAACACTTAGTTCAGATCTAGGACATTGGAATATGGGGATCTTAAGCTATCTGACTGGCCGTTGAATTTTCCATTAGTCTTGGATTCATGTCAGGAGAGAATCAAATGGTCACATGAGAGCTTACTGCAAAGTGTGGTTGATTCCTCGGCAAAATTATTATTTCTGGACAAGGTTTTGACTCAATAAAACAAAAGTTTTGAAAAATAAAATAAAAATTAGGACTAACTCTCAAAAGAATAAATAGAGTTAGTAACAACCTCCCCCATACTTAAACTACAATGTCCCTAGTGTAATTAAGCTTAAGGAAGGTGAGCAAAATAAATAAAATTGATCAAAGAGTGAATTGTAAAGTTTTGAAAATCGTGACCTTATATTGGTGTGCGTGTCGATCGACACACAGATTGTGTGTTGGTCGACATGAGTGTGAAGATCGTTCAATGAAGTCTCACACCATTCTTTTGGTCCTTCAATCCGTTTTCTGACAATAAATCCTGATTAAGAGCTCCAAATCATGTTAATAACAAGATAATATGATAACAAAACAAGTTCAAACATTATCCAAATCAAATCAAAAACAAAAACAGAAGCAAAAGCAATACTAAAAATGTCTCAAAAGGAAAGCAAAAGAAGAGAAAAACTAATCTTTTTCACTAGCCGGGTCTGAGGTCTGAGATGGAGTGGGGATGGGGACTGGTCTAGGCTGAGCTGGAGGTACTGCATCAGTGCGACGGACACAGCCGCAGCAAGAGAGAGAAGCCATCACATTCCAGACACTCTGGAAGCTATCCACCATGTACCTCTGAAATACTGCACTCTCCATAGGGATAAGAGGTGTGGGAGGAAGCGCATACTAATGTGAATGCTCAGGTATAGGATCATCCTCTTCATCTGTAGGAACAGCCTGTGAAGAGGCTCCTCTCCTTCGTCTAGTCTGAGGTGCATGGCGATGGAGTGTGTGGTGGGGTTGGAAAAGGAGACGTGCCTGGGTGCCTGTAATGCTAACAAGCTCGCGCTGTGGAAGCTTAATGGTGTAGTCTACATCCTCACTGCGAGAACACTAAATCCAATCAGGCTTAATCCAACCAGCACTCTTGAGAAATGCCTAGTTGATATATCATGGATTTTATGGTTTTATGACATGATATATGTAATGGTTTTGGAGTCTTTTCTATATATATTGAGTCTTATTAGGTACAAACACGGATTGGACCCTGATGAGCACTTTGGATGCATTTGGAGGCTTGTAGCTGAGAAAATCAACAAGGAGATGAATATTTCTGTCCACGTCGACCGACAGGCTCTACCTATGTCGGTTGGCACAACCTAGACGTGAATAACGCCTCCGAATTTTATCAAGTTTCATGAATTGCAACTTTGCCCCAAAAGTTTCCAAAGTGTATACTTCATGCCTAATCGTGCTTTTTAGGTTCAAATATGTTTTAGAAGTCTGAGAAACCAAGTTTTTGTCATTCTCTAAGTTTTTGAGAAGTTCTAAATTTATCATAAGTTTCAAGGAGATTATTGGAGAAAATATTAAGATCTCAAACTTTGTAGAGAGAAGAATTATGAACTCCCTTTCTTTTCTTATTTTCTATTTTATGAGTATTATTCAGACAACGATTTGTGTTTCATATTCTATGTCTGAGTAGTCACCTTGTTAGATCTAGGGTTTAAAAAGGGTTAATGAAAGATTCTCGAATTGGGCATAGTCTTGTTAAGTTATCTATTATGTTCTTCATCTAGATTTGATAATTACACTAGTCTTAAGATTGATCACCTTAATACTGGTACCGTAGGATTATTGGTAGGCGCGAGAGTGCTATTGAGGCGCGAGAGTGCTATTGATACCCTGACCCAATCTTCGATGAGCAAACAGCCTTTTTGCAGCGAGAGTTGGTTTAGGAATTTTGTAAACATATCGTACCCGCTAATCATAAAGACTCTATTTATTGGTATTTCGCAAAGAGATTTAGTTTGCTTTTGTTTAGAGAATAGATGTCATCGCAGTAAGAGTTGTGATGCATTCCTGGTTGGGCCTAACAATGAAAATCAAGGAATAGACCATAACAAGGGTTATATTCATGCCACATTGGTTTTCGATACATGTCCAAAATGGCTAAGGCTTTGGCCGTATGATCCACTAGCACTCTTTTTCCCTTAGTTCGGTTTTGTCCCAATGGGTTTTCCGAACAAGGTTTTTAATGAGGCTTGTGACTCATATGTTCATCTTTGCCAACCCTTAGTGCGATCCATTGCATGGCCCGTCTACATCTTTTGGCGTGGCCCATGATCTCTTATCTTGCTATCTTTGTTTGAATTTGAACTTGTGTTTATTGCATGGTCTTTGAGTGTTCACAAGGCATGTTTCGAACTCTCCTTGCCTTTATCGTTTTGTCTCTTCTCATTCTCGCCTCCTCTCCTTTATATTGAGGCTGAGACTCATTGTATCACTTATCTATCTTTTTAATCAAAAACCCTTTCAAAATATAGATCATTGTTCATTTTTTTTTGTGTGATTCGAAGTAGGAAAACTCTTAGGTCAATTCGTGTGATTCGATTGACCAACCCGTCTTATCAAAAGGCTATTCCGCATCCATCTGTGGTGACATTCGATCCGTTAAACAGCAAGGTGCTTGTTAATCAGGTCTTGCAACCCCTCATATTGATCTCACCCTCTTGTTGTCGAAATTGGGAAGTGTTTCCTCACGAGGAACACATCATGTGGTATCAGAGCTGCATCGAGAGTTTAGTGATTTTTCTGTGTTATTGTTTCAATTTTCATAAATCGACTACTTATGCTAAAGTTATGAAATTAATTGGATCTGAACCTAGATTGAGTCAAGTATTTGTTAAAATTGATTTGGGAATTTTTAGAGTTGATTTGATATTTTTCGGAATCAATCTTATAAGGTAGTCGCGATTTGGGTTTATCAGAATTTGATAACTCATTTTTGTGTTCTTGTTATTTTCGATTGTTTATTTTCAAAAGAACATTTTACGGGTGTAGTTGTGTTAATCTTTCAGGTACCATGTCAGAAGAAGTGGAGTCAAGCAACAAGCAACTGATCGATACCCTCACTAAAAGCTTTGAAGCCATGATGAATGAAAAGATTGGCATGCTACGTGAAGAAATCTTACCAGTGCTGGCCGATGTAATGTCTAACAATCCACGGAATGCTCAAGCTCGACATCATGAAGGCAACATAGATCCTGAAAGGCAACAAGGTGATAACAATGGTCGGGTATTACCTCTAGAAGACCATCTCCGGGAATTACCTCGTGAGCACTGCGATCGAGACTCCAAGGCCTACTATAGCCAGTCCTCTCGTAGCAATTCCAGAAGATATAGGAGAGATCGTGAAGACCGAAGACCACCTCAAGATAGTTTTGGAAGCTTAAAACTACGGATCCCTCCGTTCCAAGGGAAAAGTGATCCTGATGTATATCTCGAGTGGGAAAAGAAAATCGAAATGGTTTTCGATTACCAATACTACACGGAGGCGAACAAGGTCAAACATAAACTACCAAGTTCGGTGATTATGCTCTATGTTGATGGGATCAACTCATTATGTCTCGAAGAAGAAACTTTGAACCAACACTAGACACCTTGGCTGAAATAAAAGCGATCATGCGACGACGGTTTATTCCTATTTACTACCATCAGGAGCTTCACAACCATCTTAGAAAGCTTGTGCAAGGCACAAGAAACGTGGAAACCTATTACCAAGAGTTGGAAGCCCTATTGATCAAGGCTGATGTTCGTGAAGATCGAGAAGCTACCATGTCCTGATTTCTTGGTGGATTAAGACGTGAAATACAAGACCGGCTGGAAATGCAGTCTCATGTTGATCTACAAGAAATGTTACATCAAGCCATCCTGATTGAGCAGCAAATGACAAGAAGAAGTTCTACACGAACTTATCATGGAAGCTCATCTCTTACGAGAAATGGGGGAAAGGATGAGGATACCAGCTAGTAGCAACCCATCTAATACTACGCGTATTGGGGGTAAACCTCTTGGAGCCCAACCAGAAGAGAAAGCCAAGGTGGTCACCAGAACTAGCAATATCAAGTGCTATAAATGTCATGGAATAGGACATTATGCGAATGAGTGTGTTAACAAATGAGTGATGATACTCAAAGGCGATGGGGAAGTAGAAATAGAAGAAGAGGAAGGAGACACTAGGACAAAAGAAGAAGAAGTGGAGAAGGAAGTAATCGAGTCTCCAGTTAAAGGGGAGCTACTTGTAGCTATGTGCACCTTAAGTCTCAAATCCAAAACGGAAGAACAGGCCCAACAAGTTAACTTGTTCCACACGCAATGTTATGTAAAGGGAAAGGTGCGTAGTTTAATCATCGATGGTGGAAATTGTACTAATGTGGCTAGTGAGACAATGGTGAATAAGCTAGGATTGGAGATCAAGAAACATCCTATGCCTTATGACCTTCAGTGGATCAATGAACAAGGAGAACTAAAAGTGAAGCATCAAGTAGAAGTACCCATATCCATTGGAAACTATGAAGATGAAGTTCTATGCAATGTTTTACCCATGGAGGCTGGTCATATATTACTTGGGAGACCCTGGCAGTCCGATCGAAGAGTGATACATGTTGGTTACACCAATCGTCATACTTTCTAATTCAAAGGACGCAAGACCACGCTTGTACCAATGACCCCTCATGAAGTTTATCTTGATCAAATACAACTCAAGGGAAAGAAAGGTCCAGGTAAGAAGCCTACACTTTTTACCATGAATGGAAAAACATTGTATGATGATCATTTTAAACCCAAAACTTATATCTGTCCCAATGTTGTTGCTTGTTATACTAACCTTGCACTGGCAATACCGAGTGATTTACAAACTTTGCAGGAAAGGTTCAAAGGAAGACATGCCGAGCTGGAAACCAAGCATCATCATAGAACAGGGCTAGAAGACACTCAAGAGAGTCGAAAGCAACATGTTGCTTTCCCAAAGGAGCAAGCCTCACCAAATGCCAAACACTTTGCTTATGATGGCGAGAAGACTATTCGTCTTCAAGATCTTGGATGAGCACCAACTTGGAACTGCCTTTCATGTCCAAGCCATTGACATCACTAACCATCAGGCTTTTCTAAACTTTTCAAAATCACTCATAATGGTTTTAAGCAGCTGATAGTACAATCCGGTTTGGTTACTGATTTACTTTGTACTAACTTGGAAACACCTCCTTGCTTTTATAGCAAAAGAGAAAATTTAACTAGCAGGACTTCAAAGCTCCAATCATAGGACATGGACTTGCTTAACAGAACAAAGGAACAACAAGGCTCCATTCACAGCACATCAAGACTCCATATGACTTCATCTAGTGGAAGTTGCTTAAAGTGGGATGTTCTTAATAATTACTTCCGTAATGTTAAGAATATTGACCAAGGAGAAGTGGATCACCAGTGTGATCAGAGACTTATCCCGATCGCTCCTAACCATCCAGCCAAATTTCCATTGAAGATTTCCGATCATTCATTTTGATTATGTGTGGAAAACTCAGACTAACTTGAGGTTGTTTTTGGCAGGATTAGCAGAGTTGAGGACAAATCTTTTTCAACCCCGGGAGGAAGATGCGTTCCTGGTTGGGCCTATTAATGCAAATCAAGGAATGGACCATAACAAGAAGGCAATGGACTACCAAGGAACAAGAAGAAACCAAAAACTGAATCTGGGAACAAAAAGAAACCGGAAATAGAATCTTGGAACAAAAAGAAACCGGAAACTAAAGCATGGAAGCTCCGAAACATTGCAACTCATGCATAAGGTCCGGAAGAAAGTGTGTCAAGGAGTGCATGGGAGTCGCCAAGTATCCATGGGTTTCTTCCTGGCAAAAACATTTCATCAAGACTTACGAGTGTCCTTATCATCCAAAGGTACTCAAGAGGATCACTTGGACCTTAAGCGTTGTATTCATGCCACATTGGTTGTGATACATGTCTAAGATGGCTAAGGCTTTGGCCATATGATCTACTAGCACTCTTTTTCCCTTAGTTCGGTTTTGTCCTAATGGATTTTCTGAACAAGGTTTTTAGTGAGGCTTGTGGCTCATATGTTCATCTTTGCCAACCCTTAGTCCGATCCATTGCATGGCCCATCTACATCTTTTGGCGTGGCCCATGATCTCTTATCTCACTATCTTTGTTTGAATTGGAACTTGTGTTTATTGCATGGTCTTTGAGTGTTCACGAGGCATGTCTCGTAACTTTCATTGCCTTTATCGTTTTGTCTTTTCTCATTCTCGCATCCTCTCCTTTATATTGAGGCTGAGACTCATAGAATCACTTACCTATCTTTTTAATCAAAAACCCTTTCAAAATATAGATCATTGTTCATCCTTTTTTGTGTGATTCAAACTAGGAAAATTCCTAGGTCAATTCGTGTGATTCGATTGACCAACCCGTCTCATCAAAAGGCTATTCCACATCCTTTTGTGGCGACATTAGATCTATTAAACCGCAAGGGGCTTGTTAATCAGGTCTTGCAACCCCTCACATTGATCTCACCCTCTCGTTATCAAAATTGGGAAGTGTTTCCTCACGTGGAACGCATCAAGTTGGATGAGATATCACATTAGTGTTACAAGTTTTAGAATCGCACAAACACTTTAGACTTGATTTATGAACTGCCCAGTTAACTTTCTTGAGTTTTCCTGATTGATGTCCCTAGGTCCAGCGTTTTTAATCACTTGAATCAACCCCGTTTAATTACTATTTTGTTTCTTGTTTTGTTTCTATTAGTTTCCTATTTATTTAATCTAGCTTAATTCAAAATTTTTCGTCTATTGTGTGAGTGTTCAGATTCCTTGTGGATTCAACCCCTAAGTACTACATTGATCTCTTAATTTGTGAGAGTAGCTTTTAGGGTTTAATTTGAAACCAATCAAATTTTGGCGCCATTGCCGGGGACTCTAAATTCACCACTAGATTTCAGTTAGAGTTTAGTCTAGATTTTTCTTTTATTTTGTTACTTACATCTCTAATTTCTCTTATCTCAGGTGCATGAATCTTAGGAGCAACAAGAGGAAAGACTTAGTTGCTACTGAGGAGATTGGGAGGTTAGAGAGAGCTAATCGCAGAGCACAGAAGCAATCAGAGATGGTTAGGACTGTTGTGATTGAGAGACACACTACTGGGATCTTACGTGATAAAGAGGGCAACCTGTATAATGATCAAGGTCTGAGACTTGATGTTGATGGAAACCCAATTGTCGAAGCTGTCGACAAAACTGGCTATGTCGACCGACATGGCAACACTTGTGTCGGTCGAGATGTTGGCGACGAGAATGGTCCGAACAACTTGGATGCTAGGATTGAAACTGTGGGAAGAACACTTGCTGATTTCAACAGACCCAATGAGTTTTACTCCAACAGGTCTGCTATATGTCCTCCTGCTTTTCAGAGGAATGATTTTGAGTTGAAACCCCAATACTACACTCTTGTGGGGCAACACACTTTCCATGCTCATCCTGCAGAACATCCAATGGACCACATAGAGAAGTTTGAAGACTTGGCTTTGAGTATTAAAGCCAATGGAGTGTCTGAAGACTATCTATTCTGTAAGCTCTTCCCATACTCTCTTGCTGGGGAAGCAGCTCAATGGTTGAAACAGTTGGAACCGGGTTCCTTAACCACTTGGAAGGATATCAAGACAGCTTTCTTGAATAACTTTTATGATGATGCTAAGACAGAAGACTTGAGGGATTTGATTATTCAGTTTACTCAAGGACCTGTAGTTGTCCACACCATGCTATTGATGAAGTCCAGCTCATTAGGACTTTCTTTTGCGGAATTTGCTGGAGGTATCAGGTTGCTTTGGATGCTGCAAGCAAGGGAAATTTTGAGACTAGAACACCAGTGGAAGCTATTAAGTTGATTGAGAACTTGGTGATTAGTAATAGTACCAAGAATGCTGATTTTGAGAGGAAGAAACTAGCGGCTGGAGTGGACAATGATCATATTGGAGAGGTTAAAGCAAGACTTGACTCTATGCATAATCATCTAGTCAACATGAAATCAGTCAAATCTGTTCAAGATGTTAAAAGCATGGAACAAGAGAGTAACTGCAAAGAAGAAGATGTGAATTTTGTGAATGGCTCTAGGTTTGGTGGTCAAAGGTTTAGAAACTCCAGAAATTTTAGTGGTAATGGTCAGAGAAATAGTTATGGAAGCAATCAAATTATAGGCCTGCACCAAGACAAGATCTTCGCAAAGAGTTTCAAGGAAGGAGTTTCACTGAGAACTATGAGAACACCTTCCGTCCGCACCCTCCTGCTAAAACTTCTGAGGATGAGATCAAGGTCATGCTTAAAAAAATCTTGGTAGGACAACAACAGCTGAAGACAGATTTTGATGGCAAGATTAATGCCTTATATGCAGACTTGAATGGGAAGTTTGAAATTTTGGATAGTCATGTCCAAAGATTAGATGTTCGAACTTCACAATTGGATAGTTCTTCCAAAGTGATTGAAGAGAGACCTGGTTCACCTTGCCATGCAGTTACCTTGAGAAGTGGGAAACAACTAGAACATGTGCTGAGAAAAGGATTGTCATCTGAAGAGATAATAGACCTTGAAGAGGTGGAAGATGAGGAATTTCCCGAGACAGTCGTGCCCGCGTCGATCGACTCTGAACTCCCATATCGGTCGACACACATGGGGAACCTGGCCATAAAGATTTTGGAAAATAAGAACAAAAGTGAAATCCCTACTCCTGTCAACCGACAACCCCATGCCTATGTCGGTCGGCACACTGCCGAGACTACTTTGATCTTGCCTAATCCTGCTTCGAAACCTGATGAGAGAGTTTATAAACCCAAAATTCCATTCCTTAATAATCATAATATGACACAAAAAGAGTAGGAAGATGCTAGATGCAAGGCTATCATTGATAAACTAATTGTTGAGATTCCACTCATTGACGCTGTTAAGACATCCCCTATGGTTAGGAGATGTTAAGAGAATGGTCACGAATAACTTGAGTACAAAGGAAGGGGTTATGTTGATTTCAGCTCAAGTCAGATCTGTGATTCAGAATAGGATTCCAGAGAAACTTTCAGATCCAGGGAGTTTTGTTATAGGATGCACTATCTTTTCTGGGAAGTTTGGTAGATCTCTTTGTGATCTTGGTTATAGTGTGAGTTTGATGCCTAGATCAGTTGAACTGAAGTTGGGTATGAGAGATCTTCAGCCCACGAGAATCACTCTTATACTTGCTGACAGATCAGCTCGGATTATCGATGGTGTTCTGGAGGATGTTCCAGTCAAGATAGGTAATTGCCTTATTCCCACAGATTTTGTGGAACTTCAGTATGAGGAGGAACTCAAGGACCCATAGATTTTGGGAAGACCCTTGTTTGCCACTGCTGGCGCTATGATTGATGTGAGAAGAGGAAGAATTGGTTTGAATGTTGGTGATTTGGTGATGAATTTTGATATGAACAAGCTGATACAAAGACCAACCATAGATGGACAGACCTACTATGTGGATACACTCACCAACCTTGCTGAGGATATATTCAAGGAGATTCATCAGGATGACCCACTAGAGAGAGCTTTGGTTGCATTCAATGAGGAAGCACATTATTTGGGTATTAAGGCTGCCGGTTATGCTAAACTATTGGATGACAATGCACAAGTCATGTAACTGGTTACTACAGAACCTGATGGAACCCGAGTCGTCCGAGACCCCAATCCGGACGTTGACAATGACTCGGACGATCGTGAGGTTGCCTCGGTTGTGCCCCAAATTGACCCAGGTGCCATTACGAGAAGTCGGACCGCATCCCGAGCATACATGCACAATTTTAACACGTTTGCCCAAGCTGCCATCGAGTTTCTCGACCATGACCCAGGCGGTGCACCCGCAAGTCCGCTGACAAGCCAAGGCAACGTGAAGACTATGACCGGTTGGAAAAACCATGATCAGCTTGTGTTCACCATTACCCAAAGGTGAAAACAACCCGTTTAAGATGTCAAGATGTTATACTCTTTTTCTCCTGTTGAGTTTTGTCCCAAATAGGTTTTCTCGATAGGGTTTTTAACGAGGCAACCATTTTGATGCCCGTGGAGTAATTTCCATGCATAGTTTACTTAGAAGCTTTCGTGGATAAGATAAACTATGCATTTCTTCCTGAATCTATCCCGGGGAGGACCCACCAATTAAAACTCCTCTTTTCTTATCTCTTTACCTTGTTGCTTTGACTTTACCGGATGATATGTTTTTAGTGCGAATGTAACTCGCGTCTTTACCCCACTTGTTAGGGTTTCCTTTGCTTCCTTGTATCGCCTATAAAAGGGCTGAACCTCTCTCATTTTGAGGTTACGCTATTTTTATAAACAAACCAGTTAGAGACTTTTCTCCTTAGTTCTATCGAGCTGTCGTCTCTGGATCTAGGTTCCCTTCAAGACTCTTGAGCCAGGCTTGAATCTTTTTGGTTCCACCATATCTGGAGCCTCTCCATAGTTTGTGTGTCGTATCTTGGTCCATACTCATCCCTTCCGCTTGTCCCGAATCGAGTTCCTCTTCGGTCACAGCTCCGCATTGGTTCCCATCGCTTTCCGGTCACTGGGCTCGAGTTTCTCGCCGTGTCTTTGGTCCATCTGTCCGTGTATCAGTTATCCGGACCCTTTGGTTCGTAACAGCTGGTATCAGAGCACAACTTCCTACAAGGTTGTGTCTTTCTATCCTTTACGTTTTTCATTTAAACCATAAAAACCCATAAAAATCATCTCTTTGCATCTAAGACTTTAGCTCATCTCTTTTGCATCCGCAAGCTGAAAATGGACCGCTAAATATTTAGTCCTTCATCCACATTTGTATTTTTGTTGTCGTTTCCATGTTATTTGCCTAGGTTCTATGCGTGTTCATGTTGATAGAATCATCTTAGCAATTGTTAGGATCCACCGAGTTTATGTTGAAGACGTGTGCAGTGTAGGACTGAGTTGCTTTTTGTGTTTTGTCTTGTTATCGAGGAATTTTTGAAATTCCTTTTGCATTCGCTTGTAACCATACCATTTGTCTTATTTTGGTCAAATCCGAACGTTGTGATTAAGGCTTATCTGTCTGGTCTCTTGTGACGTAATATTGTCAGGGTTTACCACGTGATTACCCGAGGAAATTACCGCGCCTGATCCGGAAGTTACCGCATTCACCACACGAGTCACTCAGTACTTGGGCGTATCACAGGGACTCGTCCCGCAAGCAGCGCTCCCTCAAGGAACCGCCTCCCTCACTGGCCAGATGTGTATTCTAACCACCGGGAACGCATCTCCGACCATCGTTAGTCGCCGGCAACACAGCTGAGCACCAGCGGACCTCCGACACTGGTGTTTACTCACCACCGTCCGTACCAACGATCCATCCATCCGTATCTCTGGACGCCGCCAAATTACTCTGGCTAATCACTGCCGGAACTCTTGCTCCGCCGCCTGTACTTCCGGCCTGCGCCGTCCGTACTCCGACCAGCCACCATTGGCCCTTCTAGCGCTGCCGTCAGTACAACCGGACATGTCCGTACGGATTGTCCGAATCCGACATGGATGACCCGCCTGCCCCACCAGATATGGGAGGTGTACTCGCCGCCATTCAAACGTCCCTGACTCAATTAGAGGAACATTTGGCCGAATGGAGGATCGACCTTCACCACCTAGACCCGTCCCACCCGGACCCGTGCCTCCCGCACCCATCAAACACAAACCGGTTGAACCTCCATACGAGGATTACCCCGAGGCACATCCAGAGCCTCAGAATCGTCACATGCGAGCTTGCCGAGCCGGAGATGGTCATGAATATCCCCAGCAGCATCCCACTGTACCGGACCTCCGACTCACGGCTCCCACGTTTGCCGGTAAGGTCGACCCCGAGAGCTATCTCGACTGGGAACGCCAAATGGATCACATCTTTGCTTGTTACGCTTATGACGAGCCTCGGAAGGTCATGTATGTAGCGGCCCAATTCATGGGACATGCGCTTACATGGTGGGATCGCGATGTGGCCGAGCGAATCCAAAATCGGGAAGATCCTGTTCCCTCTTGGGAAGTTATGAAGTTCGCCATGCGGAGGCGATGTGTCCCACCCTTGTTTCACCGTGATCTCCAGAAGCATTTCTGACGACTCACCCAAGGCTCCAACTCCGTGGAAGAGTATTTCGAAGAGTTCAAACATCTCCGCAACCGGCTACAACTTGACAAGACCGAGGAAACCCTCATGGCTAAGTTTCTCGATGGTTTGAAAGATCACATTGCCCGGAAGGTCAAAAGGCAAAGCTACGATTATTTCGATGAAATACTCCACCTCGCTAACTAAGTTGAGCAACAGATCAAGATCAAAGCGTCCCACACTCCTTGGCTCCGAGCTCAAGTGGCCCCGACCTAGTCATCGAATTATTCCTTAAATTCCTCTCCGGCTAATAATTGATAACCGCTTCAAGCCCCAAACGTCTTGTGGACTGCAATGGGCTGAGGAGGAAATTTGGGAACCTGGAGCTAAGATGTAAATTTTCCAAGTGGTTTGCCAAGCTGGCGACTTAGCTGAAGTCCTAGTTGTTGATGTTAGCGGTGGGTATTCTTGGTTTTGTTGTTTCAGCCATTGTAGCCATTTATTGTCAGTGTTTCTGAACATTGTACTTTTCATCATTATTCAATAATAAGGCGGAGATCTTTATTGAATATGCTGTTATTGTGTATACTTAATTTGGCTGTGGGGATCATGCCGTATTGATCCTAATACTTGGTTTGGCTGATTAGGACATTGTCCTAATGTTGTTTGATGGGATTTCGTGTTGTGGAATCTCATTGTTGTGTGGTGTTTACCGGTCAGGTTTCTGTGTGATTCCTGATGCTGTTTTCGGTAAGCCACTTCAGAGATCTTACGATCTTGCTGGACTCAGCTGATCGGGTCACGCTGGACTCCGAGATGATTTGTCATTCTTACTGCGCTGAGCTGTTCCGGAGATCCGGTAGGCGCATATTTATTCAAACCAAGTGGGGTCTTGTGGTGTCAATTCAGGAAGTATTTGAACCGAGTATAGACAATGATGTGTTGTGCTGATAGTCGAAAAGACTATGATGTGTTGTGTTGATAGCCCTGAAGGCTATGTTGAGTTGTGTCGTTAACGGTGGAGATACGGTTCAGCTGGCTGTTGGTTGTAGTTATGTTAAGGCGTGCTGTTGGCTATAGTTTATGCTGAGCCGTGTTGTTGGTTCTAGTTTATGCTGAGTCGTGTCGCTGACATAGAATTATGCTGAGCTGTGCTTTGGATGTGGAGTTATGCGGAGCTGAACTGTTAGTCATCGAGTATGATAAGCTATTGATCGGGGCAGTAGCCGAGATCATGTTGAGCCAAGGAGAACAATAGATCTTAATCAGATTGACCTACCCAAAGTTGTTGTTGGTTGTAGTTGATATTTTAGTTAAGAATATGTTGTGTTTGATATTCTAAAGATTGGAATATGGCGTGCTGATATTTTTAAGAGCAGAATCAAATGTGGTTGTGCAACCTTGTGAAGTCAGGTGGTTGGGAATTAGAGGGCCAGAATGGTTCTTGGTTTCTGAAAGTTAATATATGGTTCTCTTGGAGGGTGGATTATCTGTCACTCAAACGATAGCTGGTTCCGAAAGTGAGGGAACAGGTCGTGAGCTGATTAGTTTGGAGTTGAACTAAGTGGGATCTTGTGGTGTTAGATTCTGGGAGTATTAGACAAAGTACAGACAATGTTGTGTTGTGTTGATAGGCGAAAGGTTATGCAGTGGGGGTTGATAATCGCAAGGCTATGCAGTGATGAATAATAACTGGAGAGCTATGTTGGTAGCCAGTTGTGAGAGTTTCCAAGCTGTACTGTTGGTCAAAGTTAGCAGATTCATGGACGAATCTATGTTAGTGGGGGATTTGGATTTACCACTTTGCGGATTTGGATTTGAGTTGATATCTTAAAAGTTATTTGCATTTTCCTGAGGTGCTCTGTTTAAGACGCGATTTAGACCAACGTGGATTGAAAGAGAGATCCTGAGTTCATCTATAGTCAGATCATCACGAAACTTTGAGGTTAACTTCAGGACATCTTTGGGTTGAGGTTCAACGGTGCAGATTGGAATTGGACGGTTAGATTTTGATTCGTGACTCAATCTTTGAGGCTGATCGTTTATATTATTTTCCAGATATTTCCAATTTAGTTAGAATGATGTTTCGTAGGTGTGATTGGCTGAAGGGTGAGAATGAGGAGTTGTGGTTGTGTTGTTATAACCTTTAAGAAACCATAGAAGTTCCAGAAAGTCTAGATCTTGTGAGATTGGTTGGTTGTGTTGTCATGAAACCGCGAAAAGACTAAGGTGAGTGCAGTACCGTAACTTATCTGAGTTTTACAGTTTATTCCTAGTATAATAGAATTGTGCTAGGGATTTATGTGATGTTTTCTTAATTGGCTGATTTGATGTATTTGTTGAGTTTATTTTTGTGATGAATTATTTTAATTAATTAATTGCTGAGAATTAATTAATTGATGTGAATTAAATTGCCGAATATTTCTGGAATTGATTTATGTTGAAATAAATTGCTGAAAATTGTTGAAATTAAACATATGAAGTTATTGCTAAATTTTTGCTGAAATTAATTAATTAATTGATAAAATTGTTGATGTGTTGGTTGCTGAATTATGTAAACATATTTATTATGCTAAGAAACTAGTTGTTGGCCTGTGTGTATAGCTGTGAGATGGGTTGATCGCCTCATTCAGTATTTATTAAATACTGATGCATCTCTTCATAATGATGCAGAAAAAGTTTAGCTAGCTGGAGCTTGTGGAACCAAGGCTGCGGAAAGGGGATGACATACCGGGGGTTGTTGTTTATTTATTTTATTGCCGGTTTTGTTTTATGGTGATGAATTGTTGTGAATTAGTTGATATTTATTATATTGAGTTAATTAAATTAATGTGGTTTCGTGACTTGTTTAATCTAGTCGTGCTGAGGGATTTTAATATTTATGGGAATATTATTTTTTGCAAAAAAAATAAAAAATGGGTTAGGTTGTTTCAGTAGTCATCCCAATACTCAACGATAGGCCTATGAGCGCAAGCTGGTTTCACAACCTCTTGTCGTAGAGTCCCTTATATCTCTAAATGAGACATGACAGGTGTTCCCTCTTCCCGAGGCCAAGGTGGATGGTACCTACATACGGGGTTGGAACTCGAAGCTCCAACTGTTATCTGATTCGTTCCTCTACTAGTCATTTCTAACCTGAAAGAGAAAACAAGAGAAAAGCAAAAAAAATAGCAAGAAATATGAAAATCGGGTATCTGTGTCAACTGACACGACCAAACCATGTCGATTGACACGGAGCTGAATGCGTGTTGGCCTAATGAAAAATTCGAAAATATGTCAAACCAATTCACATTTCATCAGTAAATCAACACAAACAAGGATCAAAATCATCCTATCTACTTTAATCCATCATCCTAAGCATCTCTAAATTTCAAATTCAAATCAAAACAATTTTCAAGTTTTATCAATAGAAATTCATGACTTTCCTATCAATTCAACCTAAATGAGAAACGATCTACACTTAAATCCTTCTAAATTAATCCTAACCAACTAAGATTAGCATGTTTTAAGAGTAAAATCGGATCTAAAAATGAGAATCTAAACGTTTTAAATTTCAAATTTAGAGATGGAGATTTGAAGAACACACCTTTGATTTTGATAAAATGGATGATAAAGGAATGTGGGGAATGAAAATCTCTTGAGTTTAGAAACAAAAAATGAATGATTTGGTGAAGAATCGGAAAATCGCGAATTTGAGTTATGATGGGCGGAGGTTTTCGCGAAAATGAGAAATAGAGAAGTGGATAAGAAAAAGGAAAAATCAGGTTTTATACTAACCTAGGGTTCGTGTTGACCGACACAAGGTGGTCGTGTCGATCGACATAGACACAAACCTTATGTTCCTTGGTCAATTTTTTTCCGCAAAATCTCCACAGGATGAGCGATCCTTTCCAAATTTGTCCTTTACCACGACTAGTTCCTGAGACAAAAAAAAAAAGAAATTAGTAAAACAAGACACAGAAAAACATATTCACAGATTTACCGGTGGGTTGCCTCCCACCAAACGCTTATTTTCAGTCATTAGGTTGACTTTGTCAGAATTCAGATAGGTGGAGTGTCTCTGGAAAAATCTGAAGGTAATGATGATGAAGTATTTGAACCGAGATCATCTTCACTGAGGTCCAGCATCTTGGCTTTCAGAACCCTATGCATCATCTCATCCATTGCAGCTTGTCCTTTAGCCTTAAACGCAGGAGTGATGATGGCTCTAACCTTAGAAAATGGTCTTGAATCACTTCCATACTGAAGCTTATACTCAATGGTGATATACTCAATGGTGACACAATCTTGTCTCACAGGAGTCAAGGTCACAAGAGGTTCTTCAGTCACTGCTCTTCTCTGCAGTTTCTTCTTCTTAACCACAGCTTTTGAATTCTTTGCAGTGAATTCCTTAGAGTGAATCTCATTCACCTCTTGGTTACAAACTTTCTCAACTTCCTCAGCAACTACCTAAGAACTCCACATCATATATCCACCAGGGATAACATCATAGAACACATCAGGATGAACATGTTTCAAAAAAATCCTGCTACTTGGCAAATCAAAAACAGCCCCAGCAGTAGCAAGGAATGGTCTTTCCAAAATCAATGGCATATCAGTACCATTAGCCGTCTCAACAACATGGAAATCACAAGGAAACAGACAGTCTACAACCCGAACTTGCAAATTCTCAATCAGACCTGTTGAAGTCTTCACTGAAGCATTGAAACATGTATTTTTCTCAGTGGTAAATATGCATGGAGGGTTTCAATTCCTCATTGTTGTTGTAATACATGAGGTGTCAATCCATTTTGGGTAAAGTGCAAGCAATCACAATATATCAGTGCATTATAAGTTAAGCCAAATCAAAGATGATAGTTGAAACTAGCAACCTAATGATTGTAAAAATGCAAATAACTAATAATGAAATCGATGAACACTTGAGATGTCAATTAAAATGAACAAAGAGTAAACAAACTAAGCAGGTAAACAAAAGAAAAGAGCCACTCGACCAGTATGGTAGAGTTGTATGGTCGAGCTAAAATGTAAAAGCACAGAATCTCAAAATCAAACAAATAACTGAACGTTTAATGCAATAATAAAGAGATAGGGATCATAGGAATGAATCAATGGACTAAGGGATCACTTTACATAACCTGGGTATTCAACAAACATAACTGATAACACCACTTTTATACACGTTTTTACCACCTTTTTATCATGCCTTAGAGTAGATTTCATCCATTGTTTATATCATTTCGTGCATTTAAGTTTCAAATAGGATGTTTCATATTTCTGCATAGGCATTGCATGCATATTGCATATTTGGGGTTTTATCAGGTACTTATGGAGCCTATGGAGCATACTTGGATTTTGGCTCATGAAGTGAAAACGTGTGGCAAGCCCTATGAAGTCGAGTGAAGATTGCAGAGAAGAGGGATGGCTCACTCGACCAGACCACTCGAGTGAAGCACTCTCAAAGCCGTTGCAGATTATAGGCTCACTCGACCAGACCACTCGAGTGAAGCACACTCAGACAACACTCTCAAATAGGCTCACTCTACCAGAGCACTCGAATGAAGCACTCTCAGAGAACAGTCTCAGACAGGCTCACTTGACCAGACCGTTCGAGTGAAGCACTCTCAGGCGAGCAGTCTCGACCTCAGCATCACAAGAGCACTGGACTTCATCACCACCAGCCTGCTCGAGAGACCCACTCGAGAGACCTACTCGAGACATCACTCGACCACACCACTCGACTGCTACGTCGAGTGGGCCATTTTCTCTCTTTTCCCTTAAAACTCGGATTTGTTTTTAAGACTAGGTATAAAAACCCCTGATTAACCTAAACTCGAGGGTACGCCGCATTTTATCCTCTTAACCTAGTTTTAGACTTTCTCTCTCTAGTTCATCTTTTGTTCTTGATTTTTCTGAGATTAAGTCACTTTGTACCTTGGATAACTTTTTATATAATTGGTATTCGGATTTGATTTCTTCTACAAAGTTGTTCATCACCCCTTTATTTATCACATATGTTGAATTTAGAATTTCTGGGTTTGAATGGATCGACATGAATTATTTGTGTGAGTAGTTAGATTAGGGCTATTAGGGGTGGATTAGGCTTGTGATGTTCTTGATCGCTTTGGGTGTCTAAGTTTGTTTGCAAATTTGTGTTTTCCCTCTTGGGTGAGTGATTTTAATGCTTGTTCTTTTCTGGCCAGTTAGGGCATGATTTTAGGTGTTCTCATGAGCACGAACCATGCCTTGAGCCATCAGATAGACTTTTCCGAGGTTTAGAGTACAATAGCATGAGGGTGGATGCATGAGACATTGATTTATGTCACGACTCCACCTATTCACTTGTTATGAACTCTTCTCGACTTGAATAGGCTGATTCTTCATGCCTGATCCGACTCCTCACACTATGCTGACTGGGTTGGATCTTGGGGCTCTCTACCACGAACCATGGATTGAGCTGGTTATGAAGTCTGTTGTTAAGGGAATCCCTTATTGATTGAGCATGTTAGCACCTGAGACTTTCTAGAGCATTCACTAGTTGGTTAATTCACCTCTACGATCCCTATAGTTTTAATATCGTTTGTCTCACCAGCTTAGATCTTTTGAGTAGTAATCTAGTAGTTTATCTTGCCCACTCGACCATACCACTCGAGTGACTAGTCGAGTGGCTTTGTCAGTTTTAAGTTTTCTGTGTTTTTGCGTCTCTGGCTACTTACTAAGGTGTGACAGCCTTTAGTGAGCTTAGTCTTTAGTTTCATCTTTTATTCTGCACTCGTTTAGGTTGATAGATTTCACCAAACAACTTTCATATTTGGCTTGAATTAATTGCTAATGTACACATCCTTTTTGCTTAGTGCTATTCACCCAATGGATTGACTCATATCTATACTATGATTGATTGAAAAACATGTGTTCTGTTTGCATGCTCTGTTTGATTGTTTTCATTCTTAGCATATAGACAAAATACTTGTTTCAATTTGGCGCCGTTGCCATTTGGGTGTTTTTAGTACTACAATTAGGATCTCATTGCTTTTGAGATCAAGTTCTTTTTTCTTTTTATTTTGGATACTTACTTTGTTACACTTAAAATTTTCGCAAGTACTACTAGTGCTCTCTACTCGAGCGTACTACCATACCCAATGGCAGGATCAATAGGTGCTCACGAAACTCCAACTCACCAAACACACAGAGGAGGCATAGTTGCACCGCCTGTGAGTGATGATTTCAAGATTAGGAGAGGAGTCATCACTATGGTTCAAGACAACATATTCCTTGGTAAGCCAGAGGATGACCCCATCGCGCATCTTGATAGGTTTGAAAGGATATGTAGCCTCACAAAGATTCAAGGAATCACTTAAGATGGTTTCAGATTGAGACTTTTTCCATATTCATTAGGAGAAAAAGCTGCCCACTGGGAATTAAATCTTCAACCTGGCTCCATAACATCCTGGGATTCTTGCAAGAGGTCTTTCCTTACCAAGTTCTTCTCATACAAAAGAACAGCAAAGTTTCGTCAAGATATCGCATTGTTTTGCCAGCTAAAAAGTGAAACACTATCAGACGCTTGGGAAAGATTTACAGACTACACAAGGCAATTTCCACACCATGACTTCTCCAGAGAATCCCTGCTATGCATTCTATATAGAGGAGTACTCCCAATGGTCCGGGTATGCCTTGACACTGCAAGCAAATGAAATTTCCTTAATACTGTTGTACAAGATGGATGGGAGTTGGTAGAAAATTTGGCTATGTCAGACAGCATTTCAAATGAGGAACATGAGCAGAGTTTTAGGGATTCCAGAATGTCTGATAAAGGCGCCAGAGCTGAAATCAAGATACTTTCTGAGAAGTTTGATATGATGTTGATTCACACTAAGAAGAATCAAGAACAGGCTGCACCTGATATGGATATCAAATTATTGTTACAGCAACTCATCCGTAGTCAAGAACAAACCACTACTGAATTGTGATCCAATAAGGTCACACTTCTTGACATCACACAGCAGATCAACACCCTCCACTCTAGAGTTCATCACCTAGAGACCAGCCAACTAGTCAAACACATTCAACAACCAAAAAAGCCCATGCTATCACCTTGAGGAGTGGCAGACAGCTACCAGCATGAGAGCCTGCAAAAATCACTGAGGACAGTGAGGATCAGGGTGGGGAGGATCTCAGTCAGGAAGAATTGGAACCCAAAAAAGCTGCAGAAGAGAGCTCACTCGACCACACCACTCGAGTGAGTGTTCGAGTGGCTGCAAGCCCAGAAAAAAATTCAGCACAACCTAAAGGGAAAGACAAATTTTCTGAATCATCCCCCTATGAACCTCCTTTGCCTTTCCCAGGAAGAAATAAGAAGCAGCAGGCAGTTAAGTACAAGAAGTTATTCGAGAAACATCTGAAGGACGTTGAGCTTCACATACCTCTGTTGGATGCTCTGATGCTAATACCCCCAGCCCAAAAGTATATCAAAGATATGGTTATGGAAAAGACCAAGGAAGCACAAAGTATGGTACTCCTCACTCATGAATGCAGTGCTATCATCCAGCATAAAGTTATATGCAGAGAAAAGCTCCAAGACCCAGGCTCTTTTACTCTACCATGCTCTATTGGACCACTCAGTTTCAAAAATTGCCTCTGTGACTTAGGAGCTTCGGTGAGTCTCATGCCACTATCAGTAGCACAGCGATTAGGATTCACAAAGTTCTCCCCTAGCAGAATCTCTTTAGTATTAGTAGACAGGTCTGTTAGGCAACCACACGGCCTGTTGGAGGATTTGCCAGTTAGGATAGGACGTCTTGAAGTCCCTACAGATCTTGTTGTCCTAGAAATGGAAGAAGAGCCAAAAGACCCTTTGATCCTAGGAAGACCATTTTTGGCAACTGCAGGAGCCTCCATAGACGTCCAGAGTGGTACAATCGCTTTGAAGCTAGGAAAGGAAACCATGCAATTTAACATCAAGTCCTCAATGAAACAGCCCATGATGCAAATATTTGGAGTTGGAGAGATAGATGACTTGGCGGAGGAATTTTTTAGAGAAGCAGTGGAGAAAGATCATCTGAAAACAGCGCTGATCAAGTGTGACGAAGGAGGATACGTTCACTCTGAGACCTCTGACTATGAAACAAGTTCGAATGTGAAAGAACTTCCAGGGGTTGAGAATGTTTTCGAAAGTCTGATAAAACCAGAAGGGATAGCAGCACTCGACCAAGTCACTCAACCACAGCACTCGAGTGACCTAGTCGAGTCAGCAACTTCTGCAAAAAGAAATCATGGAACACCACTCGAGCTCTGCACAGAGGAAATACCACTCGAGTGGTCCGAGCTCAAGGCACCAACCGTTGAACTCAAGCCACTTCTAGAAGGGCTAAGGTACACTTTCTTAGGAAGTAAAGATACTTACCCTGTAATAGTCAATAACAAGCTGAACCCTGATGAACTTGAACTATTACTCAGTGAATTGTGAAAATTTAGAAAAGTAATAGGTTATTCCCTAGAAGATATTAGGGGAATTTCCCCATCTCTCTACACTCATAGAATTCATCTTGAGAATGAAATGCATTCTAGTGTTGAGCACCAGAGGAGATTAAACCCTAACTTGAAAGAAGTAGTGAAAAAAGAAATCATTAAGCTTCTAGATGCTGGAATAATCTACTCTATTTCTGATAGTACATGGGTGTCCCCTGTAGATTGTGTACCTAAGAAAGGAGGAATAAATGTGATTAAAACTGATAAAAATGAACTGATCCCAACAAGAACTATAATTGGTCATCGCATGTGCATTGATTATAGGAAGTTAAATGTTGCATCTAGGAAAATCATTTCCCATTACCATTCATAGACCAAATGCTTGAAAAACTAGCTAATCACCCATACTACTGTTTCCTTGATGGGTATAGTGGATTTTTCCAGATACCAATACACCCTAATGAACAAGAAAAAATAACCTTCACCTGTCCCTATGGCACCTTTGCATATAGGAGAATGTCATTCGGTTTATGTAATGCCCCTGCAACATTTCAGAGATGTATGACCTCTATATTTTCGGATTTAATAGAGAAGATGGTGGAGGTATTCATGGATGATTTTTCAGTCTATGGCCCCTCTTTCTCCTCCTGTTTGTCTAATCTTAGCAGGGTACTATCAAGATGTGAAGAGACAAATTTAGTCCTCAACTGCGAAAAGTGCCATTTCATGGTTACAGAGGGTATAGTTTTGGGCCACAAAATCTCTGAAAAGGGTATAGAGGTAGATAGGGCGAAAGTTGAAGTTATGATGCAGCTGCAACCTCCAAAGACTGTTAAAGACATAAGAAGCTTCTTGGGTCACGCTGGATTTAACAGGAGGTTCATCAAAGATTTTTCAAAACTTGCAAGACCCCTAACAAGGCTGCTGTGCAAAGAAACCAAATTCAATTTTGATGCAGAATGCCTTAAGGTTTTCCATATGATAAAGGAGGCGCTGGTATCAGCTCCAGTAGTTCAAGCTCCAGACTGGAAGCACCCTTTTGATATAATGTGTGATGCTTCAGATTATGCAGTAGGATCAGTGTTGGGTCAGAGGATAGACAAGAAGCTGCATGTCATCCACTACGCTAGCAGAACCCTGGATGAAGCACAAAGCAGATATGCTACAACAGAGAAAGAGATGCTTGCTGTGGTATTTGCAATAGAGAAATTTAGGAGTTACTTAGTGGATCAGAAGATTATAGTGTACACTGAGTATGCCGCACTTAGGCACATTTGTGTAAAGAAAGACACCAAACCAAGGCTTATGAGGTGGATCATCCTACTGCAGGAATACGATTTGACAATAGTAGACAAGAAGGGCATAGAAAATGGAGTTGCTGATCACTTGTCTAGGATGAGAATAGACGACCCGGCACCAGTGGATCATTCTCTGCCTGAGGAACAGATCATGTCCATTGAAATTCTCACTCGACAGCTCCACTCGACCTCTCACTCGAGTAAGGCTCTCGAGTCAAAACACTGTGAGACGCCTTGGTACGCAGACATGACAATTTACAAAGCCACTGGTTACAAACCCCTACACCTAGATCCTCACCATAGAAAAAAACTGTACAGAGATGCAGGACACTATTTCTGGGACGAGCCCTGTCTTTACAAGAGAGGTCCAGACAGTTTATTTAGGAGATGCATCGCAGAGGAGGAAGTACAGGGAGTGCTTGAACATTGCCATGGTTCTTCTTATGGTGGACATTTTGCTATCTTCAAGACCATGCAGAAAATCCTCCAAGCGGGTTTATGGTGGCCAACAATGTTTAAAGATACAAAAAATTTCATTGCTCAGTTGATGCGTGCCGGAGGATAGGCAACATTAGTAGGAGAAACGAAATGCCACAAAACCCAATCTTGGAAGTGGAAGTTTTTGACTGTTGGGGGATAGACTTCATGGGACCTTTCAACCCACCATCTCATGGAAACAGCTATATTTTGGTGGCTGTTGATTATGTCTCCAAATGGGTGGAAGCAATAGCATCCCCAACCAATGATGCCAGAGTAGTTTTGAAAATGTTCAAGACTATCATCTTCCCCAGATTTGGAGTGCCAAGGGTTGTAATAAGTGATGGTGGTTCCCATTTCATCAATAAGCAGTTTGAGAGCCTATTAAGAAAGCATGGAGTGAAGCATAAAGTTGCAACTCCTTACCACCCTCAGACAAGTGGTCAAGTTGAAGTCTCCAACAAGCAGATTAAAGCAATCTTGTCTAAAGTTGTGGGAATTTCCAAGAGAGACTGGACAACTAAACTTGATGAAGCTTTGTGGGCCTATAGAACAGCATATAAAACGCCTATAGGTAGAACTCCATTCCAACTCCTATATGGTAAATCCTGCCATCTGCCTGTGGAGATAGAATACAAAGCCCTCTGGGTGACCAAGCTGCTGAATTTTGACATTAACTCCGCCCAGGAGAAAAGGAGGATTACTCTGCATGAGTTAGAAGAGATAAGGCTGGATGAATATGAAAGCTCAAAGGTGTATAAGGAGAGGACTAAGGCTTTTCATGACAAAAGAATCACATAAAAAACCTTCACCGCAGGAGACCAAGTCCTCTTGTTTAACTCCAGGCTAAAACATTTTCCTGGAAAATTGAAGTCAAGATGGACAGGCCCATTCGAAATCAAAGAAGTTCTACCCTATGGAGCAGTCACTTTGATTGACACTGATGGTAAAGAATTCACTGTGAATGGTCCAAGAGTCAAGTCATCCATGGCAGATCAAGGTACACCAGGAGACATCTCAATAGATGTGGGTGATCCTGATAAAGCCTAAGGTATGAAAGTCAAGCTAAGAGACTTTAAACAAGCTCACTTGGAAGGAAGTTCCATGTTTATCAATGTACATATTTTAAATTCTTTTCTTCCTAATGTTTTTATGCTTTCACTTTTCTATTTAGAGTTATGTTATTTCAGGAGGGTTATATAGGCAAAATCAAGAATTTTTGGCCCAAGCACCACACCACTCGACCACGCCACTCGAGCAGGGTGGTCGAGTGCCCATTCGAGTGGGCCAGGATAAGCTGAAAAATCACATGCGATCTGAGCTTGAGATCTGAGCGTCTATCTCATCTTATCCACACATACCTACCAACCTACTCGACCTATAGTACTCGAGTGTTTCAAGAACTATCATCTTTATCCCATCTCTTCCCTATTTCACTTCGTTTTTATTCCATATATTATCTTTATCACTTGCAAAAACGTTTTCAACTAAAAAAAATCTTTGAATCTTTCAAAAAAAAAAAAAAAAAATTTCATTGCATTTACACTCATTGTCAAGTCCGGAAATCATGTCTAGGAGGGGTCATTTCGTTCAGTAAGTGCATGATATTGAATTTTTGGTTCTTTGAAAGCTAGGGTTCAGATCTATAGATTTTGAGTTTATTATTTAGTTCGAAGTCTTGGTTTCCTTTCACACCCTTGATGATTTCAAAATTTTGATAGCTCCTTAGCCCTTTGCTATTTAAAACGCATAATAAACCGAATTTTCTTTTTGATTCTAGCATTTCATATTTTTTCTCGGAAAATGGGTAGTTGGAGGCTACTGTAGAGATTTAAGGAATTACGTGTGCACACTAAAGCAATCCACTCGAGAGGACCACTCGAGTGAATCTCCCTCCACTACTAAATTTTCAAAACTCAATTTTTCTCAGGTTAGCAGAGCCACAACCAGCTGCAGTGGTAGCAAGGCGCCTAGCAAAAGCAAGGCGGTCTCTTCAACACAGAGGAGAATCCTCTCTCGAAGATCAAACTCCCGCTAGGCAAGACAACATGATGTGTGAAGAGACACCAAGATTTCAGAGAGGAATAGCCCGAAGTTCGCAGACCGTGATACAGAGTGACGATGAAGAGCCTTAACCCATGGAAACAGATGAAGTAACCGAACTAGGCGCCCAGCGTGCCTCAGAAGAAACAGAGGAAAAGCTGATCAAAATCTTGAAAACCATGAATTTCCGAGGTACTAGGTACCCTCACCGTGAAACAATGGAAGCACTTGGAATAAGAGAAGAGGTGGAAGCTTTGATAGAGGCGGCCAACCTTCAAGTTCTGATGAAGCAAAGATTTCCTACCTATAAGGATGAAACTTGCCAATTTTTGGCAACAATGAAGATTCACCCCTATGTGGAGAACTACCCCATGGTCTCGGATGGAAGTTTGGGATACATCTATTTCAAGATATATGGTGTTGATTACACAATTAGCTTTCGGCACCTGGACTCTTTGTTTGGCTTTAGAGAGGGATCAGGCCAGAAGCCAACTTTTGACACCGCCGAACTTATCAGCCTTTGAGAGACCCTAGGAGGAAGATCAACTTTCAGGACTTCCCAGTCTAAGAGTTCTGACATCAGACACCCTGCCTTGAGATATTTTCACCGAGTGGTTGCAAGCACTATATTCGCGAAGAAGAGTCTAGGGCCTGTGAATGATCAAGAGCTGCAGATGATTGATTTAGCTCTCAAAGATTTCCTTGTGTATGCCTCGCCAGAGGATATGGACTGAGGGATAACTATGAAGGGTGACATGGGCAACGCAGGGAACACTGCACTCTTGCTAGCAAGTCTCTCATACTGCAAGGCTTATGCATTTACGCTCCAGAAGAATAACCGCCGAGGTGACATCTCTATTGGAGGATTGATAACACCAATCCTGCTTGCATGCGAAGTTGATTTGAGTTTGACTCTAGAAATTGAACCATTGTGGTTGGACATCCCTCACTTACAAAGCTCTAAAATTATGGGTTCCCGCATGGTTAGGGACAAGTACGTTTACAACTTTGGACATCCTTTAGTTGGGAGAGCCAAAGTCCTCCTCCCACTTCATGGAATGCTAAAGATTACACAAGGAGAAAGTGTAAATTTCGTTCCACCACCAGAGTTGCTCTACACCACTAAGGCTCAAAGAGATGCCCTACAAGCTGAGATAGAAGAATAGATAGATGACACCATACCTGAGCCAGCGAGGTATGACTTCGGTGATGAAAAATGTTCAAACTTGAAGCAGGTAAATAAGAAGTTGAGTCTTGCAACGCGGTGGTCTAAGTGGCAAGACAAAACCATAAAGACGCTCTCAGGGATGGTAAAGGAACTCACCACAGCAGTGAAGGACTTGACAACCAGTGTCAAAGATGTTAGGAAAAATCACTGTGGTTCCTCACCCTCCGCTCCCACTCACGACCCAAGGAGTCTAACAAAGACAAACTCCCTCAACACGCATCACAGACAGACACGCCCAAGCCAACCTAGGCGTCAATCATCACTCGAGGACAACCAAAGAAGGAGAAGGACTTACATCTGAGCCCTATCCTCAGATGAAGAGGAACACTCACTCGACCAGCCCACTCGAGTACACCAGTCGAGTGAGCCTTTCGAGTCGACACAGGGGAGGGTGAACAGTAGGGTATCAGACAAAGCGGAAGAAGAACCTGAGGAAAGACGCCTCGTCCGGCGTAGGAGTACAAGAAAACTCATTCGAGCTGGGCACTCGAGAGAAGCAGTCGAGCAAGCCACACCACTCGAGACAGCACAACTCCAGCCAGCATATCCAAGCGATCCCTCCTACACAGCCCCACCCGCTTACACGGCAGAGTCCGTGGACGACTACCTCAGTGCTTACTTCTCATGAGGTACCACCCCAAATTCACCATCATTGTATATATCATTGCAATTTTTGTTCTTTTTTTTTTTAGTCTCTCAAACCATCTCTTGAATTCATTTTACACAGGGGAATGTGTAATTTAAGTTTGGGGGAGGGTTTGAGAGACGTATTTGACATATTTTCTTATTTTCTTATCCAAATTTGCATCATCTATGTGCATTGAAAAAAACCTAAAAATTTGAAAATTTTCAGAAAACCATTTTACAAAAACAGAGTGCCATGTAGTTGCATTATCATTTTAGGATTGAGTTTTTAGAATTTCGCTTAGGATTGTACATATGCATAGGAGATGATGATGAGTCAAACCATAAAAAGCTTAAGAACCAAAAATATAATTTCATTGCCACAGTTATAAGTTGTCTAATGCATTCGCCTAAGCTTGAAAATTAAGGTTGCACCTTGCTTGGAATTTAGATTTAGCACTCTCACTTGGTTGAATCTTACTGTGATTTGTCAAACTATCCTTATCAATTAGAACCTAATTTGAAAATTTTAATTATCATGATATGCTCTAAAACTTTAATTCATGGATACCTCATAATACTTGGATTCTCTTTCACCTTTTACCACTCTTGCTAATCCAAGTAGCTGTCTCCACCATTGAGACAATTTCACAAAAACCAAACCTAAAACTTCATTTTGGACCATACATTATTCTTCAGTGAAGTGAGACCTATTTCCGGATTGAATTAGAGAGTAAAGTATCCCAAATCTGCTAGAAGGAAAAAGTAAAGTAAAGTATCCTCTCCTTAGAAGAAAACAGAAAATCAGTCCTTAAACCAAAAAAAAATAAAAATAAATAACATGATCATCTCAGAAAAAAGAAAAGCTTTTAAGCACAAGTGTAGAACTAGGATGAAGTTTCTGGGATTTTAGAGTTAGGGGAGTCATTTGGTTCTTCATGGGTAGATGATAGTCTATTTCTGTATGCACCAGTTGGCTCTACCTTTAGCATTCTCTTATAATTCAATCCATTTCGTTGAGAGATCCTGATACATGCGCTTAAAACCAGAGGAAGAAGAGATCATTTTTATCTCTTAAAACTTGTCCCTCAACCAAATGAGTTACAGTTATTACATATCATGATTCACCAGTTCGTGCTTAATCAATGTTAAAAGGACAGTTTGCTTTGAATGTTTGCTTGTGGCTGAGTCTTAGTGCTGAATATGATGTGATGAGTATGGCTAAAGCTTTTAAGTAGAACTTCTATGAATTGCATTCTAGAACTAATAACTGTGACATTGACATTAGAGGTTTGTTTAGTTTGCTTAGGTTCTGAGTCCCCACTTTTCACACTACTCCTTTCATCTTGTCCTTTCTATTTGCTTAAGGGCAAGCAAAGGGTAAGTTTGGGGGAGTTGATAACACCACTTTTATGCACATTTTTCCCACCTTTTTATCATGCATTAGAGTAGATTTCATCCGTTGTTTATATCATTCCGTGCATTTACGTTTCATATTTCTGCATAGGCATTGCATGCATATTCCATATTTGGGGTTTTATCAGGTACTTATGGAGCCTATGGAGCATACTTGGATTTTGGCTCATGAAGTGAAGACATGTGGCAAGCCCTATGAAGTCGAGTGAAGATTGCAGAGAAGAGGGATGGCTCACTCGACCAGACCACTCGAGTGAAGCACTCTCAAAGCCGTTGCAGATGATAGGCTCACTCGACCAGAGCACTCGAGTGAAGCACTCTCAGACAACACTCTCAGATAGGGTCACTCGACCAGAGCACTCGAGTGAAGCACTCTCAGAGAACACTCTCAGACGGCTCACTCGACCAGACCACTCGAGTGAAGCACTCTCAGGCGAGCAGTCTCGACCTCAGCATCACAAGAGCACTGGACTTCATCACCACCAGCCTGCTCGAGAGACCCACTCGAGAGACCTACTCGAGACATCACTCGACCACACAACTCGACTGCTAGGTCGAGTGGGCCATTTTCTCTCTTTTCCCTTAAAACTTGGATTTGTATTTAAGACTAGGTATAAAAACCCCTGATTAACCTAATATCGGGGGTACGCCGCATTTTATCCTCTTAACCTAGTTTTAGACTTTCTCTCTCTAGTTCATCTTTTGTTCTTGATTTTTCTGAGATTTAGTCACTTTGTACCTTGGATAACTTTTTATATAATTTGTATTCGGATTTTTTTTCTTCTACAAAGTTGTTCATCACCCCTTTATGTATCACATATGTCGAATTTAGAGATTTCTGGGTTTCAATTTATCGACATGAATTATTTGTGTGAGTAGTTAGATTAGGGCTATTAGGGGTGGATTAGGCTTGTGATGTTCTTGATCGCTTTGGGTGTCTAAGTTTGTTTGCAAATTTGTGTTTTCCCTCTTGGGTGAGTGATTTTAATGCTTGTTCTTTTTTGGCCAGTTAGGGCATGATTTTAGGTGGTCTCATGAGCACGAACCATGCCTTGAGCCATCAGATAGACTTTTTCCGAGGTTTAGAGTACAATAGCATGAGGGTGGATGCATCAGACATTGATTTATGTCACGACTCCACCTATTCACTTGTTATGAACTCTTCTCGACTTGAATAGGCTGATTCAAAGATGATAGTTGAAACTAGCAACCTAATGATTGTAAATGCAAATAACTAATAATGAAATCGATGAACACTTGAGATGCCACTCGACCAGTATGGTAGAGTTGTATGGTGGAGCTAAAATGTAAAAGCACAGAATCTCAAAATCAAACAAATAACTGAACGTTTAATGCAATAATAGGGATCATAGGAATGAATCAATGGACTAAGGGATCACTTTACATAACCTGGGTATTCAACAAACATAACTGATAACACCACTTTTATACACGTTTTTACCACCTTTTTATCATGCCTTAGAGTAGATTTCATCCATTGTTTATATCATTTCGTGCATTTAAGTTTCAAATAGGATGTTTCATATTTCTGCATAGGCATTGCATGCATATTGCATATTTGGGGTTTTATCAGGTACTTATGGAGCCTATGGAGCATACTTGGATTTTGGCTCATGAAGTGAAAACGTGTGCCAAGCCCTATGAAGTCGAGTGAAGATTGCAGAGAAGAGGGATGGCTCACTCGACCAGACCACTCGAGTGAAGCACTCTCAAAGCCGTTGCAGATGATAGGCTCACTCGACCAGACCACTCGAGTGAAGCACACTCAGACAACACTCTCAGATAGGCTCACTCGACCAGAGCACTCGAATGAAGCACTCTCAGAGAACAGTCTCAGACAGGCTCACTTGACCAGACCGTTCGAGTGAAGCACTCTCAGGCGAGCAGTCTCGACCTCAGCATCACAAGAGCACTGGACTTCATCACCACCAGCCTGCTCGAGAGACCCACTCGAGAGACCTACTCGAGACATCACTCGACCACACAACTCGACTGCTAGGTCGAGTGGGCCATTTTCTCTCTTTTCCCTTAAAACTCGGATTTGTTTTTAAGACTAGGTATAGAAACCCCTGATTAACCTAATATCGGGGGTACGCTGCATTTTATCCTCTTAACCTAGTATTAGACTTTCTCTCTCTAGTTCATCTTTTGTTCTTGATTTTTCCGAGATTTAGTCACTTTGTACCTTGGATAACTTTTTATATAATTGGTATTCGGATTTGATTTCTTCTACAAAGTTGTTCATCACCCCTTTATGTATCACATATGTTGAATTTAGAATTTCTGGGTTTGAATGGATCGACATGAATTATTTGTGTGAGTAGTTAGATTAGGGCTATTAGGGGTGGATTAGGCTTGTGATGTTCTTGATCGCTTTGGGTGTCTATGTTTGTTTGCAAATTTGTGTTTTCCCTCTTGGGTGAGTGATTTTAATGCTTGTTCTTTTCTGGCCAGTTAGGGCATGATTTTAGGTGTTCTCATGAGCACGAACCATGCCTTGAGCCATCAGATAGACTTTTTCCGAGGTTTAGAGTACAATAGCATGAGGGTAGATGCATCAGACATTGATTTATGTCACGACTCCACCTATTCACTTGTTATGAACTCTTCTCGACTTGAATAGGCTGATTCTTCATGCCTGATCCGACTCCTCACACTATGCTGACTGGGTTGGATCTTGGGGCTCTCTACCACGAACCATGGATTGAGCTGGTTATGAAGTCTGTTGTTAAGGGAATCCCTTATTGATTGAGCATGTTAGCACCTGAGACTTTCTAGAGCATTCACTAGTTGGTTAATTCACCCCTAGGATCCCTATAGTTTTAATCTCGTTTGTCTCACCAGCTTAGATCTTTTGAGTAGTAATCTAGTAGTTTATCTTGCCCACTCGACCATACCACTCGAGTGACTAGTCGAGTGGCTTTGTCAGTTTTAAGTTTTCTGTGTTTTTGCGTCTCTGGCTACTTACTAAGGTGTGACAGCCTTTAGTGAGCTTAGTCTTTAGTTTCATCTTTTATTCTGCACTTCTTAGGTTGATAGATTTCACCAAACAACTTTCATATTTGGCTTGAATTAATTGCTAATGTACACATCCTTTTTGCTTAGTGCTATTCACCCAATGGATTGACTCATATATATACTATGATTGATTGAAAAACCTGTGTTCTGTTTGCATGCTCTGTTTGATTGTTTTCATTCTTAGCATATAGACAAAATACTTGTTTCAATAACCTTTTTCAAGGCTAATCCTTTGACGATAGATATGTAAACCAATCAAACCCCCCGTCGTGATGAATGATCTCGAATCCAATAACTCAGCATACCCGATTTTGCCTGAGTCAAGCTATTGGACAAGCATAAAGAACCAATCTACCTAAGCCAAAAAAATTTCCTAACAAGAGCTTTGAATATCATGAAGCAATCGCCCATTTAAGACTATTCTCCACTAGCTAGTGTAACTAAGTCTCTGGAAATAGATGGATCAAACAATCTCTTAGTACCGTCGTGAAGAAACTATCTAAGATCTTTTTCAAGTTGATCAGAAATGAATAAGCATTAAGAACTCTCACCCATAAAGGATTTAAAGCATTTAAGAACATTAGATACCCAGATTAATCAAGATCAACTCTAATCTAATTCATTCCTAATAACCCTAAAGGTAACTACTCACTAATCATAATCATTACTAGATATGCAAACCCAGAAAACTCTAAATCTGACATATGTGATAGATCAGCTTGAGATGAGAAGGTTTGCTGAAGAAAATAATTGCAAGTACTGATAATTTAAAAAGATATCAAAATTACAAAGTCTAAAAATGAAGAACAAGAGAGAGAGTAATTAGGAGGCAGAGATAGATAATTTCAGGTCTAAAAACGAGCACACCCTTATTAGGGTTAACACTTGTGCTTTTATACTAAAAGATTAAGTTAAATAAAGACAAAAAAGGGAAATCCTATAAATCCAGAATACCACTCGACCAGAGTGGGCGAGTGGGTGCATCCTTCTTCAGTCTCCTTCTTGAGCGGATCCAAAGCTTCAATCCAGTTCCTCAGTGCTCCATAATATCCATAACATCCATAGCATCCATTTTAACCTGTAATCAAATCACAATATGCAGTATGTATGCAATGCTTATGCAAAGGACCCTAAAACTCCTAAGTGCGTGAAATATGTATATAATGGTATAAACAGGGAATGAATGCAAATTATAATGATGATAAATGCATGAAAACCATAATGATGATAAAATATAGTGTTATCAACTCCCCCAAATTTATCATTTTCTTGCCCTCAAGCAAATAAAAGATTGATTGGAGAAGAGGTTTAAAACTGGGGATTCCGAACCAATGCCAAATGAACAAACTCTTAACCCCAGTGTCATGGTTGCAGTTTTAGAATGCTATGCAGATGATCAATATTTAAAAACCTTAGCCATGCTCATCCCAATAGATTCAAAATTCATCCTAAGCCGCAACAAGCATTCAAAGAAATATATCCTTTTAATATTCATTAAGCGAGAACAGTGGGTCAAATTAAACATTGTTTAAGAACTCATTTGGTTTGAGGGACAGGTTTTAAGAGACAAAAAATGCTCTTCTTTCTCTGGTTTAAGCGCATTTGTAACAAGGATCTCTCAATGTATGGATTGAACTACAAGAGAATGCTAAAGGTTAAAGCCAACTGATGCATACAGGAGTAGACTCTCATCTACCCAAGATAACACAACTGACTCTACCTAAATCTACACTTAGAAATATATATCCCAGTTTCTAAACCTTTATTTTTCTTTTCTCTCAAGGCATACATTGTTTTTTCTCTCAGCCTAGGACTATTTCTCTCTGATTTGTTTCTAAAGAGAGAATCTTTACTCTTTCAAACTGTTATAGCGGATCTGGGAAATTTTCTTTTTCTGGGCTAAGACTCATACTCGACCACTTGGTAGAGCTGTGTGATTGAGTCACATCTTTTCACTTTTGCACATCTTTTATTTTTCTATTTTCTGAGCCTATATTGATGATAACTCATCCAGATCCTTTACTAGACACTTATGAATATACTCTTGGTGTTTTATCCTCTCCAAATACTTTTTTAGCACTCTTTTTCTCTCATTTTCTCTCATTTTACCACTCAAAACATAAACCAACCCCTAGTTAAAACTTCCTATCCTATTATTGTCCAAAAATCGTGAACCAGAGTCTACATGAGAAGCTATTCCTGTCCGCTTATACCTAACACTTTCTCCTAAGTTCAATCCAGAAATAAGCCTCAACTCAAGATTAATTCATGATTTGAAAAGAAGGAAGGGTTGGTAATTATTTGGAACTGTTCCAAAAGTGGGAACAGCTACTTGGATAAGCAAGAGTGGAAAAAGGGAATAAGAGTATCCAAGTAGTTTATGGTAGCCATGAGTTCATATGCAATGTTTAAGTTTGATAATTAAAATTTAAGATTAGGTTCTTATAAATTAGGGATAGAATTACTTAGTCACAACAAGTTTCAACCTAAGTATGAATGGTGAATTTTAATTCCAAGCATGGTGCTGCCTTAGTTTTCAGAATCAAATGCAAGCATTGAACAACTAAAAACCATGGCACTGAGATTAAATTTTTATCCATGAGGCGGTTTGGTTTTTAATTCATCATTATCCCCTATGCAATGCAACAATCCTATCATGAATGATTCTAGACTCAATCCTAATTATGTAAATGAATGACATGACACTCTGTTTTTAAATTATTTTTCAGAAATTTTTCAATTTTTATCGTTTTTATATGAACTTAGATGCTGACTCAAGTATCTAAAATTTGAATAAGAAAATAAAAGATGATTAGATGTATCTCTCAATTTCTCCCCCAAATTTAATTTACACAGTCCCTTGTGTAATAAAAATTCAGAGAATTATTAGAGAGATTAGAAAATAAAGATAAAAACAAACTAATATGCAATGGTTTTATACAATGAAAAGGGTTGATTGGTGGTACCTTATTGTGGTTGATCTTGTTGAGTTGGAGCTGTGAAAAAGCCATCCACCTGAGCTGCCATAGACTACTGAGTGTAGTTTGCCTCCATAGGGACATGAGATGAGCCTGGTTGCTCTGGATCGAAAGTGTGATCTGCTCCGGTGTTAAGCTCGACCAGTGGACTCGACTCATCTGGTCGAGTCGAGGTGTGAGCCTCCAACTCCTCAGCTGTGAGATCCGATCTTCTCTTCTTTAGCCTGTCTTTGCGAGATATCCTTTCCTCAGATGAGGACTTGCTTCTCTCCTTTGCCCTAGAGGATTCACTCTTCTTTTGCTAGCTCTTGAGCTGTCCTGAGATGGCTTTGACAGTCTTTGCCATGGACTTAATGGCCTTTTCCTGGAATTTGTTCCATTGCTGGAGCAAACCTATCTTCTTGTTAGCTTCCTTCAGAGTTTGCTTCCATCCATTCTCCTAACAATTGGTCATATGACTCTTCATTATCTCTGGATTTGTATAGGAAACTGATGGGAGGAATGCAATCAGCTTCCCCTCCTTGGTGTAGCTTAGGGAACTCATCCAATGGTAAGAGGATTTGGGCCCTTCCAGCTTTAGGGTGATTGAAGTTGTAAACAGGTTTCTCCTGGACCATATTCCTCCCTATGATAAAGGGGTTGTATAAATACTCCAGATCAATCCATTGGTGTTCAAGTCTCTTGCCCTTTAGCTCAAGTCCAGCTACTATCAGAATTGGTGTGACAATGCCACCGACTGGCAAATCTCCTTGTCTCACTATCCTTTTTATCTTCAAAGTATACTCTTTATAAGTGAGGAGTTGCCTGACCAGCACAATGGTGTTTCCAGTGTTAGCTCTATCTGCAACCATTCCACTATCAAGCCTCTGGTTGTTTGCTGTAGTGTAGACTATAAAACCTTCAAGCACTTTGTCAAGCATCTTAATCTCCCCATCATTGACTCCTCCAGTGATATTTCTCGCAAACATGGTGTTGGCAATGGCTTTATGCAAGTACCTGATCCCTGGACTCCTTATCTCTGAGCTTTTGGACCTTGAGGAGCTGTGCTTCCCTTTCCCTCCTATTAGCTTCCAGAGCTCATCTAATTCTCTTCTCCTGTAGTCCTGGTGCACCCCAGGTCCTTGCTTGAAACCATATAACAAATCGAGTTGTCCCAACTCCATTGTGAATTCTTGGTTTCTAACCTTGAAGTATATGTACCCTAACTCACCATTTGCTTCAGTTTCTGGTTCATCCTGGTACAATCTCAGCTGGAGGGTGCTAAGAAAATGGCATGTCTCCTCTTGGTAGCCTTCCCTCGGATTAGACACAAGTGTAAGCAGATCATTGTGCTCAAGTAACATCTCAACTTCTCTTGTGATGCCCAATGCATCCATTGTTGGCCAATGTGGTTATCTTGTTCCCATAAAGTTCATTCCTTTGAACAAGCCCAGAAGCATTTCCTCATGGCCTATTTGGCTCAATCCCTCATACTCGCATTCCTCAGGCCCTTCTCCACTGTTTCTCTCCATATCCTCAGTCTCTGTTCTCTCGTCATCCTCTTCTTCATGTTGCTCTCTCTTCCCTTGTGCAATTTGCTCTCTCTCCCTGGAAAATTCCAGCTCACGAGCTACCTCTGCAGATCTCTTCCTTGTCACTCTGTTGTTGGCGAATTAGTGTCCCTGAAATAATGATTATAGAAGCTTAGCTACACATTTCTCTCAGCCTCGACCACTTACTCGACCATAGTGGTCGAGTGGTATTTTCAACAATTTTCTCATTTAAATCGAGTCATATGGTCGAGCTGAATTTCAATCAGGGTTTTCAGAGGAAATGCAGAAGTATGAATCCTGGGCAGTCATTAATTCGAAGATTTAACAACAACAGTTTTCAACATAAAGAGATATTAAAATCGGATATGAGTTTAATCAAGCCTCTATAATTTAGATTCTTGTTCCAAATCAACAATGTATTTTAACAGAGGTGGTTAGTGTTTCGAATGAAACTACATGTGATGCAAACCTCATTCAAAGTTTTATAATTTCTAAATTTTCAAACTGAAACTTCAAGGACAAAAATTTTCCAAACCCATAAAATTTTACCCTTGAAATTTGGATAAATCTACCTTCTTTAAACAGTCTATGTTTCTTATGAATCGATTTCATGGTACATGCATCAAGGTTCATTAAAAGATTTTAGAGTTTTAGAAATCGAACCCAAAGTTCTGAAGAAATCGATTTGGAGAATTCTGGGAACTTACATGGTTGAGTCAAGAGGGTTTGAGTTAGCAGACATAGTTGCAAAACTGAGTTGTTTGTATTGAAAATTCAGAAAACTATAGAAGGAAATATCAAGATTCTTGCTTCTGAGAAATTTTGAAAATTGCAAATGAGAGAGAGAGTTCTGAAGGAGACGAGCTAGAGGGGTTTAAAAAGTAGGGTTTAGATCAGATTTAAATGGATGGCTGAGATAAAAAGTTGAAAATTTGAAAATCAACCCGGCCACTCGACCTCGGGGTTGAGTGGTGTGGTCGAGTCCGTTTCTGAATCACTTTGATCATCCTTTTAATCTTCATGCTCTTCATTCAGCTTTGATAATGAAACTCTTCCACTGATCCCTGGATTACAAAACACTAGATAAAAGCATTAAAATACCAAAATAAATAAATTGCTCAAAAGAAAATTTGTATATACAAGAGATAGTTATGGAATTTCCTTCCAAGTGAGCTTGTTTATAGTCTCATAGCTTGACTTGCTTACAGAGCTTAGATAGGTGGTGGATCAGGGACAGGCTCTAAGGTCCTCTCCTTGTTGTCCTTTGGTGGTTTTCCATAAAATGAGGCTAGAGTTGCTATCTTGAACCACCTTTTGTTATCAGCTTTACTCAAACCTGTGGAACCATACTCGACCCTCATGAGCTCTATAACCTTTGTCTTGAGATAGTCAACCTCTTTGATCAAAAGTCCAACAGCAGCTCGTAAAGAAATGATAGCCTTGTCTTGAGCTATGCTGATTGAATCTGGTGATGTGTTTCCTGAATAAGATTCAGCATCACTGAACTCTTTCACACTCTCCCTTGCTGATTCATTCAACTGGTCCTCATCACTTTGGTAATCTTTCTGATTTACCCGAGATAAAGATTCTGGTGGTGGACTTGGGGTTTCTATCTCACCACTGAAAGGAATGTAACTGGGAAGACCTTCCATTATCACATCAAGTTCTTGATAATAATCCTCAATAGCAAACAGCTGCTTCAGACTAGTATGATCTCTGGGTCCTCGATCAATATCAAACCTCATCACTAAATCTTTTTCAAACTTCAAATCAATTTTTCCTCCATTAATATCAATAACTTCACCAGCACTAGTCAGGAATGGCCTTCCAAGAATCAGGGGATTCGTTGGTTCTTCATCCATTTCAAGGATTATGAAGTCTGTGGGCACTTCAATGTGGCCTATCCTTACTGGTAAATTCTCAAGCATGCCATAAGGTCTTCTGATTGTCCTATTGTCTAACCTCAGAGAGATCTTACATGGTTTGAAGTCTTCAAATTCAAGCCTTGTTGCAACAGTTAAGGGCATTATGCTCACAGATGCGCCAAGATCACACAAGGAGTCACCAAAGACTGTTTTTTTGATGCAACAAGGGGTAGTAATGGTTTCTGGATCATCAAGCTTTTCCTGGACTATTACTTCCTTCTCAGTGACCATCTTGCATTCATGATCCTTTGCACCTGACTCTACCTCGTTCTGAGTTTCTTTCACCAATGTTTTCTCCAGAGAGATCTACGGTGGATCAATCTCTTTACCCACATCTTTCAAAGATGCCTTAGCTTCTTTCTCTTGCAACTGATCCTTAAGAATATCTTCATAGGTTGCTGCTATATATTTCTTGAACCTTCCAGGATATGGACAAGATAGAAGTTCTTTAAGGTTGGCATGTCTTTTCTTGAGTGGGAGATGAGAATCTGGCTTTAAAGATACATCATAGACAGTTGCCTGATCCTTTGGATTCTGCACTGATTTTCCAGGTAGTTGCTCTTGTGTCTTTGCAGAAGCTGGTGAAGCTAATGTTTCAAGATACTTGAGTCTTGAATTCAGGGATTCCCTCTTGTTGTACAGATCATTGTAAGAGTTGTCAATGTGTTGCTTCAGTTCAGTAAGCCTCTTGTGCTGTTCTATGACTCCATTTGCTTGTCTTTGCATGATCTGTTGTAACATGCTCTTCACATCAACATCAGGGTCTATGGGATTTTGCTGAGATGCAAATCCTGGTGGTGGATTCATAGGAGGAGCTTGTTGCTGGGAACCAAGCTGTTGTTGCTTGGGAACATACTGCTGGTTCTGATTGTATTGAACAAAAGGTTTGTTCTGAGTTTGTTGCTGAGTAGGGTATACTTGGTCATGTGGGTTTGCCACATTAGTATTCATGTAAGAGAGGTTTGGATTGACCTTGTAGTTGATAAATCCTCTGTTGTAGCCATCTTGATTCTGGATATAGCCTATTTCCTCTAACTGGTCAGCCTCCCCATCTTGAATCTGATACTGCTCTTCTTCACCAACAAAATGCACTCCCTTCGGATTGACTAACAACAAACGATCAAGCTTTTCATTCAGGAGCTTGATGTCCTTCTTGTGTCTATCATCACTGTCTACATATCCTCTTGTGGTCCGGTCATATTCCTCGGAATGGTTTTCATCACCTGAGCTAAAATCTCGATAAGCTCTTTCCCACTGTCCACATCTCGATTCAAAAAATTACCATTGCTGGCTGTATCAAGAAGAGTTCTGATGGAGGGTAGTGAACCTCTGTAGAGAGTACTGTAGAGAGACTCATCTGTGAAGCCATGATGAGGACATTGAGATATATAGCTTTTGAACCTTTCCCATTCCTTTGAGAATGTTTCCCATTCTTCTGTGTGTAGCCTGAAATCTCATTCCTGAGTCTAGCTGTTCTTGATTTCGAGAAGAATTTGTCCAGAAAAACTTTCTTGCACTCATCCCATATTGTAATGGATCCATTAGGCACGTTCCTTTCCCACTGATATGACTTGTCGCCAAGTGAGAACAAAAATAATCTGAGCTTGAAGGCATCTTCACTCACTCCTTTAATCTTTGTGAGACTGCAAAGGCGATCAAACTGATCCAAGTGTGCTAGAGGCTTCTCCATTGGTAAGCCATGAAACTTGTTCCCTTGTACCATGTTGATAAGGCTGCCACGGATTTTAAAGTTGTTGTTCTAAACTGGTGGTGGAACAATGCCTTGTCTCTATGTGTGCGTACTAAGAGCATCTCCAGCCCCAATGACTCTAGGTCTCGGTTGTGGTTCAGCCATTGCAACTGGTTGAACATGTCTGACTCTGTCCTGAGGTGTTCTAGGTTATAGACGATTGATGTGATCAAGATAGTGTATGAGATTATGGCTGCCTTGAGATCTTGTATGCATTCAGTAGGTTGTATTGAATCGATGAAATCACCCGACCAGTGTGGTCGAGTAGGCTATTCGAGTCGAGGACCTGAGACAAAACAGAGGGTAACAAGCAAACCAAATTGGTCACCAAATGAATGTAACTAAAGAACTTAAGCTTAAGAGCAAAGAAATTGTGAATGGAACACAGATAAACCCCAAATGGCAACGGCGCCAAATTGAAACATGTATTTTTCTCAGTGGTAAATATGCATGGAGGGTTTCAATTCCTCATTGTTGTTATAATACATGTTAAGCCATCAGAATATATCAGTGCATTATAAGTTAAGCCAAATCAAAGATGATAATTGAAACTAGCAACCTAATGATTGTAAATGCAAATAACTAATAATTAAAGCAATAAACACTTGAGATGTCAATTTAAATGAACAAAGAGTAAACAAACTAAGCAGGTAAACAAAAGAAAAGAGCCACTCGATCAGTATGGTCGAGTGGTATGGTCAAGCTAAAATGTAAAAGCACAAAATCTCAAAATCTCAAAATCTAACTCCTGTTGATATTGTTGAACCTATTATGTTATCTATTTTCTTGCTATTTCACGTGTTTGGAGCTCTTAGTCAGGACCTAATGTCAGAAAACGAGTTGATTGATCAGTTAAATGGTGTCAGAACTTCAGAAACACATAATCTTGCTCGTGTCGACCGACACGAAAGATGTGTGTCGGTCGACACGCACACCATCTCAGATCACATTTTTAAAACATAATATTTGTATGAGCTATCTCTTGGTCTATTTGTTGAGCTAAACATAATATTTGTATGAGCTAAACATAATATTTACTTTTATTTTACAAATTTTTATTTTTATTGAGTCAAAACCTAGTTAGAAAGTATGAGCTATCTCTTGGTCTATTTGTTGCTTGCTATGATTTCTGGTGACCATTGTTGCAGAGCTTATTCAGATTCAACTAATGGAAAAGCCCCAAGTCTGACCGGTTAACTTGAGATCCCCATACTTACAACAGATGCCCGCTATAGCCTGAACTAATTTATGTCAGTTCCTTTTATCTCATGGACGAATTTGATGTTTGAGAGCTTGACTTTTCATTCATACCTGACTTGATAAAAGCAAAGTAAGTTATGATGTCTAGTCTCCCCAAAAGTTGTTACTAATAATAAAAGCCTTTAAGGTTGAGTTTATGAATGACCAAGTGATTCTATGAGGTAAAGAAGGTACGAGAAATCCATGCCGCAATAACTTGCTTCTTAAGGGGATGATGAAAGTAGGGTTGCTGTGAGGGTAGGAGCGATCCCTTGACCCATTATTCACATATAATAGCATACCTTCATAGACAAAAAGAAAATAATAAAAGATCCAACATAACAAAGGATTTAAGGGGAGACCAAAATATCATTGTTGCTGTGAGGTTTTTCTTGTTATGGTATAAGATGACAGCTTAGTCTAGAAGGCTCTTGAACATTATATTCAGAAATGAGACCCAGCGATGAAATGGCTTACTAAAGGGATATGTTGTTATGTTGTGGTGGGTATTGAGAAGACTGCAAGTGACTACGGTGAATGTACATGGTGGTTAGTCTCTGAATGGTTCTTGTACCATGTGGATTACATGATGACTGGTATGCACAATGTTCTAAAGAGTAGGTGAGTTTCGCGATTTTCAAACTTCTTCCTTGATTCAGTTTTCTGTTTGCTTGAGGGCAAGCAAAAGCTAAGTCTGGGGGAGTTGATATATCATGTATTTTATGGTTTTATGACCTGATATATGCTTTGGTTTTGGAGTCTTTTGTATATATATTGAGTCTTATTAGGTACAAACACGAGATGGACCTTGATGATCACTTTGGAGCTCATGGAGGCTTGTAGCTGAGCAAAACAACAAGGAGACGAGTATTGCTGTCCATGCCGACCGACAGGTATATCCTGTGTCGGTCGACACACATCCGACGTGAATGACGCCTTCAAGTTTTATCAAGTTTCAAGAATTGCAACTTTACCCCAGAATTTTCTAAAGTTTATTTTTCATGATTAATTGTGTTTTTAGGTTTAACTATGTTTTAGAAGTCCCATAGACTAAGTTTTGAGTTGTATTGAGTATTTAGAGTTTTCTAAGTTCTAAGTTTCAAGCAAGTTTTGGAGAGAAGATTCAGATCTCAAACTTTGTAAAGAGAAGAATTCTAAACTCTCTTTGTTTCTTATTTTTATTTCATGAGTATTATTCAAACAATGATTTTTTTTTCTTTTCTATGTCTAAATAGTCACCTTGTTAGATCTAGGGTTTCAAAAGGTTTATGATGGTTTGTTAAATCGGGCATAGACATGTTAGGTTATCTATAACGTTTTTCATTTAGATTTGCTTATCACACTAGTCTTAAGACTGATCACCTTAATCCTGGTATCATAGGAATGTTGGTAGGTGCCAGAGTGCTATTGATATCCTGACCCAATCTTAGATGAGCAAACAGCCTTTTCGCAGCGAGAGTTGGTTTAGGAATTTTGTAAACATATCGTACTCACTATTCATAGAGACTCTATTTATTGGGATTTTGCAAAGAGATTTGGTTTGCTTATGTTTAGAGGATATATGTTGTCACAGCAAGAGTTGGATGATATATCATATTAGTGTTACGAGTTTAAGAACCAAACAAAAAATTTAGTCCTGGTTATAGAACTGCCCAGTTCACATTCCTGATTATTCCCTATGATTCCCCTAGGTCTGGTGCTTTTAATCAGCTGAATTCAATCCCGTTCATCTTGTTTACTTTTATTTGCATTGCTTTATTTATTTTCTATATATTGATCTAACTTAACTCGAATCTGTTATATCTATTGTGTGAGTTTTCAGAGTCCTTGTGGATTTGATCCCTAAGTGCTGCAACTGATTTCCTAATTTGAGAGAGTAGTTCTAGGCTTATATTTGACCCCTGTCATTGTTCAAAGTCTCATACCTCCCATTCAAATCTGCATACATAGCATCAATCTTACCATTGAAGTCTACAGTCATCTTTTGCTGTCCCTCTAGAATTTGGTCAAGCATATCCTACATCTCAAAATCTGGAATCCTAGCAGGTGGATTCTAGTAGTAAGAACTTCCATAGTTCCTTGTGAAACTGCTGTTGTTTCTCTGAGCATTCTGAACCTCAGTCTTGGGCGTGAATCCAGAAGAGTTCTTGTTGTTCCCATAGTTGTTCCTCTGATTGTTTTAATTCTTGAAGTTTCCTTGAGAATTACCAAAATTTTGACCATTAAATCCTGAACCATTCACATAGTTCACATCTTCTTCAGTAGTTTCATCCTCAGCTTCAAAAAATTCAATCTCTTGAGCAAAGTGAATCGATATCTTGTTCACTAGAAAGTTGTGCACAGTATCAAGATTTGCCTTAATTTCTGCCATCTAACCATTGTCCAAACCAGCAGCTAATTTCTACCTCTCAAAATCAGCATTCTTGGTGCTATTATTAGACGCCAAGTTCTCAATCAACTTGCTAGCTTCTCCTGGTCTCCATGTCTTGAAATTACCATCACTGGCAGCATCCAAAGCAACATGATACCTCTAATCAACTGCACTAAAGAAATTTCTTAAGAGATGGACTTCATCAAATCCATGGTGTGGACAATCTCTTTGGTAAGTGATGAGTCTCTATTTTCACTAGTTTTTACTATTGTTTTTACATTTTTATTGAGTCTAGAGTTAGTTTTGGTGTCCTTCTGACCGGTTTTAGTGTCTTTTCAGGTTTGCACTTCATTAGAGCTAAAATTGGCAAAATGGAGCAACTTTGGACATTTTTACACATCATTGGACTTTGGAGATACTCTGGATCGATCGATCCTGTAGAGGATAAACCAAGCATGAAGAGGATCAACCGATCCCGAAGCAGATTGGTCAGTCAAAGGAATCTATGAGGTGGCACGGATCAAAGGAAGGAGATCGATCGATCCGGATCACGAATATTCTCTAAATCGCGCATTAACTCCAAGTTTTAACCTAGAAAACTCCCAATAAATAGGGATCATTTCCTGAGCGGCCAAAGAGACCTAGACACAATTTTTTTACTGTTACTGATATGACCCAGCTATCCGGATCACTCCAAGCTTCCGGAAATTTTTCCACGAGCATCCGGAGAGCCTTCCTTGGGCACCCCGAGCATCCAAACCGCCTTCCCTGGCATCCCAAGTAGTTGGAAGATCTTCCCTGATCATGACTAGCACCCGGGGAACCCTTACTGGTCCTGACCGATCATCCGGTTCACTCTCCCTGAATCCCACCAAGCTTCTGAGAAACGTCCCCGAGACTACCGAGCACCAGTCCTTGGGCTCCCGACACCAAGGACACATCCAGAAAGCACCATGGATCATCAGACAACCATTCATCAGCCAGGACCACACATCCTTTCCCTATTTCCAAGGAAAACTCCCCGATGTCATCCGCAGAGCACTTGAAGCTCTGGGAGCTCTTATTTACCTCCTTGGACATGTTTGGACGTCTCTATGCTTTGGAAAGCATTGTTGAGTGTCTTCAGCTACATCCAAGTGTGAAGACACATTGAAAGCCACTAAGGATAATGCACTTTTTTCCCCACCTTGGGTGTGTCCCATTGGGTTACCGAGGGGGTTTTTAATGAGGCATGAATACTTGGTGCCTAACTTCTCATCTCTAATGCTTGTTCTACTTGGAAAGCTTCCTATGAAAAGTAAGGGAATGCATGAAAAGTTAGAATATCTCACTCCACGCCTTGATAATAAGGGCTTCTTTTCTCCTTTTGTTACTTTTAGGTCATTATTGTGTATTAGGTAAAATCTAGGGACTTGTTATGTTATTTCCCTATTCTGGTAACCTAGGGATGCCATATATAAGGTGTAACCCTCCTCTTATAATAGTTAGACTTTGATTAATGGGAAAACCCTAAAGTTGAGCTTTGCTCCTTCCTTGTCTTTGAGTGAGAAGCTCCAGACATCTCCTTCTTGATTCTTTTGACCTGGGCTCGGTTTCATGAAGGACCTGTCCGTATCTTGAGTCTTCCACACCTCAAGTTTTGCTATTTAATCCGCTTATCTCTTCATTGGTTCACCAAATCGAGATTCTCTTTGGTTTCCAATCCGCCATTATCTTCCCTTTCTTCCATGTAAAGCTTGAATCAAGATTCTCTTCAAGTTTCTATTCCATCATATGAGCTTGTATTGAAAAGTGGATCCGGGTTCGTAACAGTTACTCTGTCTATAATATTTTCATTTTAATTTCAGATCTGTAAACTTTCACATTCGTTTTTCTCAGATCTATAATATTTTCTATTGCATTTTTAGATCTACACTCTGTCTTCATCTCTTCCTTTGCATTTTACATCATACAACATCATGATCTATCAACCCATTGCCATGGTTGAGTAGATCTGCATGTTTGGAGATGAGATTTATTCAAAGAGATTTAAAGTTTAATTAGGGTTATGATTATTAGATCTCTACTTCTATGAAACAAATATGTTTGTTAGATTGACAAATCTATCAAATGATTCATAGGGTTTTATAATACAACTAGTGTTAGTTATTCTACCCGGAGTCCATAGTTTGTGGGCTTGATTTCTAGCATCCCAAGAACGGGTCTGGATCTACAAGTGAACTCTATTATCTTTGCTAAATACATGCTAGCATAGGGTCCTAGCGGATCTATGTTAGAATAATATTAACTCCTTAAAAGAGATTTATTTTGGTACTGTGTTTGTGTTCTAGATCTAGATCATTAAGTTGCTAATCCGGTTAGATATCCTCTTTATTTATTTAAATCCTTGTGATTTCCCAGATCCCAATATTTATTTTAAATTGATTTTATTTCCTTAATTAACTATTTTTTCAGATTTTATTCGGATTTCCTTTTGTGACAACATTTCCATATTTTCATCCTAGCTTTGTTTAGATCTACATATCTAAAGTGCTCTTTACTCTCTTTGGATTCGATCCCACCACTATACTACCGCGCACAACCGTGCACTTGCGGAAACCATTTGGTTGGGTAAAACCTGATGTATAAAACATCACATCAAGTTTTTGGCGACGTTGTCGGGGAGTAATTGTAGCCTCTAGATCTAAGCTTTAGACATAGTCTAGGATATTTTAATTTTTGCATTATTATTTTTAATTACGTCTCTGAGATCGACCGATCCTTATAAGATCGATCGATCCAACTTCTTGCACGATCGACCGATCCCTTTCGAGATCGACCGATCCTACTTTGTGCAAGATCGATCGATTTTTCTTTGATTGATCGATCCTTTTCTCTCGAGATCGACCGATCCCTTCCAAGATTGATCGATCCCATAGCCTCTTAATCAGATCTGACTTTCAAATTTCTTTTACTTCTCCGATGTATGCAATTAATGAGCAAGGCTTCTAATGATCTACAAGACTTGAGCATGGAAGATTGAAAAGGAAGTCCACAAAGAAGATCAAGGAAACAAAGAAGAACAAAACCAAAAGGAAAGCAAAAGATAAGGTTAGTATGGCTGACCCAAATAACTTAAGAAACATTCCCTCTCTTCTAGATGGTGAGGGTGCAGAGGTAATCCGGCAGAGAGAGGGTCAGGTTAATAAAGGACCTCTCAATGATGCTGGAGTTCCTGGGGTGAGAGTAGATGCTGCGCCGGGACTGCAAGTCCCTCCGCGCAGGGTTACCTTAGGCAAGCAAGATGCCCCGAAAGCCTACTATAGGAACCGATCTGCTATTATTCTCCCTCCTATCTAAAGGCAAGATTGAGAGATTAAACCTCAAATAATCGCCCTGGTAAAACAGAATCAATTCAATGGGCTATCTAACGAGAACCCAATGGACCATATTGATAACTTTGAGGAGATCTGTAGTACAACCAAAGCCAACGGAGTCCCCCAAGACTACCTCCGTTGTAGGCTATTCTCTTTTTCCCTAGCTGATAAGGCTCATAGATGGTTGAAATCTTTGAGTCCTGGATTTATCCAAAGCTGGGGTGAATGTCGAGCTGCTTTCATACAGCAGTTCTTCACCAAAGCTAGATCCACAGCCCTAAAAAAATAATAGCCAAATTCCGCCAAGCTGGTACCGAGTCCTTCTATGAAGCTTGGGAATGCTATAAGGAATACTTAAGGGACTGTCCCCCTTGAAGCTACACCGAGTCGGACAGGATGAAATTTTTCTATAATGGAGTTGAAATGAAGTATCAAATGGCTATGGACACAGCCAGTGGGGAGAATTCATGAGCAACACGCTGGAGGAAGCAATGGAGCTCATTGAAAACCTGGCAGCAAGCAACTCTAACAGAACTTCTGACTATGATAGGAGAGTCAACTCACTCGAGCGAGTGATAAGATCATAGAGGAGCTTAATGCTAAGGTGTACATTCTAATGAGAGCTCAAAAGAGATCTGTTAATCTCTTGGAAAATGAAGAGTTCAATGATGAGGAGGAACAAACTGAGGAGATCAACTTTCTCGGTGGACAGGGAAACTACCAAAACCGGGGTTTCAACCCAAACTTTAGGAACCATCTTAACCTGTCCTACCGCAGTACCAATGTTGAGAACCCTGGAGATCAGTTTTATCCACGTCGGAGTACTCAAAACCAAGGGAACTTCCAAAACAATGCTGGTTCTGGTAAAACAGAATTCCACCCCCAACTTGGGAATGCTGGTTCCATGGGGAAGATTGAGTCCTTATTCCATAAAATCATGGAAGGACAGAAGAAATTCTTTGGGGATATCAACGCTAAGGTTGATAGATTTTATGAAATCTCAATGGGAAATTTGATGCCTTAGGAACTCACGTAAGGGTATTGGAAAACCAAGTTGCCCAAACCACTGAGAAAAATAGAGCACCAACCAGAACCTTCCCAGGAAAATCTGAAAACAACCCAGATGAATCTCTACACTTCATTGAACTCAGAAGCAGAAAACACGCTGTCCCAAAAAGTTATCCTTCTGGAGGAGATCAGACAATCTTTGATCTGTCTGATGATGACGAAGATGATTTCTTCAATGATGACATAGAAGATAGCTTTTACAACAGAGAGCTGACAATTCCTGAAGAGCCTGAAACATCGGAAAATAGAAGTGATCACTCCATGGATGATGAGATAGAAGAAGCAGAGCGTTATTACGCTAATCGCAGAGAGATGGAGATTGATCAGAAGCGATCGATCCCTAGTGAAATCGATCAATCCCAGTGTTGAAAGACCAGGATTTCCTGACCGAACCCATTAAATCAATCACAGAATTTTCAGCACCCTCTGAAAATAAATTACCACCAATCCGTAAATCAACCCACCATGAATTTGATAAGTGCAAATATGAAAAGATAGGTAAAATGATGAGAGTTAGACTACCTTTTTCAGAGATTTACTCAATGATTCACTTGGTAGAAGATCAATTAGAGAAAATTTTCACTGGGAATCCACCATGGAAAACTCCGCAAATTCCCAAGGGAAAATTGTGATGAGCAAATGCGCGAAAAACTTCCCAAGAAACTTGGAGACCCGTGGAAATTTTTCCTGTCATGCACCATTGGAGATACCTGTTTCAAAAACAGCTTGGTAGATTTGGGAGTAAGCATCAACCTGTTACCACTTTCTATTTCGCATAAGCTTGGACTGCTAACTATGCAGCAAACTACCAAGATAATCACCATGGCGGATGGAATAACCCGGAGACAACATGGAATCCTGATTGATATCCCGATATTGGTAGGCTCGTGTTACGTACACGCTGATTTAATGGTTTTAGACTTGGATGATAATGGTACTGACCTTATCCTAGGGCGTCCTTTCTTAGCTACAGCTGGAGTATCCATAAATTTGCCAAAAAGAAGGATAAAAATCCGTCTCAGAAAACTGTTGTGAAACTTTATGTTGAGACCGTTGATATGCAACCTACCGTCAATGGTCAAACATTTGTGATTAACAATATTGATGCTATCGATGTTGTTCACTTAGTGGATGAGATCCTGGGAGTTTCCACAGCTGAGAGGATTTTAGAAATCAAAATGGAAAATTTTGCTGAGATCAATCGATCCGAAGGTGGGATCGATCGATCCAACCGTGAGAGCCACTGCTTTCTCGTCAAGAAGATCAATCTGGATGCTATCAGGATCGACCCGAAGGGTGAGATCGATCGATCCCAGTTCCCCGATAATGATTTAAAAATTGGGGAAGATCGATCAATCCTAGTTGAGATTAATCGATCCCCGCGGACGCAGTTACATAAACCTAAAAGAATTTAGAAATCAGGGAGAGGCAGAAAAAATAACCCCAACACCACCTAAGAAGATGGACCCTCTCAAAGAGAGCAAGGTGGATGAGATAATTGGCGAGTGGGGGTTCTAGATTACGTTTTAAGGAGATTGGATCTATGTTACCTATGATGAGAAACTTCATTGGGAGTATCCTTCCTGTTACGAACCCGAGGGTCCGGATAACCAATACACGGATAGATAGACTGAAGACACGGCGAGAAACTTGAGCCGAATGACCGGGAAATGATGGGAACCTATGCAGAGCCGTGACCAAAGAGAAACTTGATTCGGGACAAGCGGAAGGGATGCATGTGGACCGATATGCAACACACGAGCTATGGCGAGGCTCAGGATATGGCAGAACCAACAAGAATCAAGCCCGGCTCAAGAGTCTTCAAGGAAACCAAGATCTAGAGGCGACGGCTCGATAGAACTAAGAAGAAAAGAAAAGTCTCTAAGTTTTTTGTTTGATAAAAATAGCGTACCCTAAAATGAAAGAGGTTCATCCCTTTTATAGGCGATACAAGGAAGCAAAGAAAACCTTAACAAGTGGGGTAAAGACGCGAGTTACATTCGCAGTAAACAAATGTTCTGTTAAAAAGAACATAATATCCGGTAAAGTCAAAGTAACAAGGTAAAGAGATAAGAAAGAGAAGGTTTTAGTGGTGGGACCTCCTTGGGATAGATCCAAGAAGCAATTCATAGTTTATCTTATCCAGGAAAGCTTCTAAGTAAACTATGCGTGGAAATTACTCCCCGGACATCAAAACGGTTACCTCTTTCAAAACCCTATCGAGAAAACCCATTTGGGACAAAACTCTACAGGGGAAAAAGAGTATAACCTCTTGACATCTTACACGGGTTATCTTCGCCTTTGGGTAATTGTGACGACAAGCTGATCACGGTTTTCCCAACTGGTCATAGTCTTCACGTTGCCTCGGCTTGTCAGTGGACTTGCAGGTGCATAGCTGGGGTCGTGGTCGAGGAACTTGATGGCAGCTTGGGCAAACGTGTTGAACTTTTGCCTACATGCTCGGGATGCGGTATGGCTTCTTATAATGGCACCTGGGTCGATTTGGGGAGCTACCGGGGCAACCTCAAGATTGTCCGAGTCATTGTCAACGTCTGGATCGGGGTCTCGGACGACTCAGGTTCCATCATACCCTCCTTCTTCAAGAGGTTTTGTCCTCAAAACTGGATCATCGTCTGCCACAAATGGAACCAAGTCAGACACATTGAAATTAGTAGAGATGTTGGTCTCACTGGGTAATGCTAGGCGGTCGGCGTTGTTGTAGATCGGTTCTGTGACTTGGAAGGGTCCATGCGTTTCGCCGGGAACTTCTCTTGCCTGAAATGTAACCACACCCAATCTCCAGGTTCGTAGATGACTTCCCGACGGTCCCTATTGGAAAATTTTGCTGTGCTCTCATTCATCCTCTCGATGTTTCCCCGAACCTTCTCGTGTAATTTCTTCACGAACTTGGCTTTTGATAGGCCGTTCTGGTCCTCTTGTTGTTCGGTTGATATGGAAAGCAAATCCATCGGTGATAGTGGGTTAAAACCGTAGAGAACTTCGAACGGAGATTGCTAAGTGGCTGAATGCACTGCTGGGTTGTAGGCAAACTCAACTAACAGTATGCATTTGACTCAATTCCTCAAGTTTTGTCCGATGGTGGCACGGAGTAAGGATCCCAAGGTTTTGTTAACCACTTCCGTTTGGCCGTTCGTTTTTGGATGAACGGCCGTGGAGAACAATAACTTCTTACCGAGTTTCTTCCACGCGGTTCTCCAGAAGTGGCATAGGAACTTTGGGTTGCGGTCCGACACAATGGTTCATGGGATGCCATGTAGCCTTATGACTTCCCGGAAGAATAACTCGGCTAATCTGGTGGCGTCGTGGAACTTGCTACACGGGATCATATCCTTGTGCGAGATGGTTGGGAGGCCAACGAGAATATCCATGGATAGATCAACCCATGGGGAAGTGGGATCCAGCAATGGGTGATACAACCCTTGTGGTTGGACGCGGGACTTGGCCCTAGGGCAAGTAATGCATTGGCCGCAATGTTTGGCCACCAATCTCTTTATCCTTGGCCAGTAGAAATGCTGTTGTAGCACGGCCAATGGCTTGGCGATCCCGTAGTTACCCGCCAAACCTCTTCTATGGGCGTTCCGTCACAACAACTCACGCAATGATCCACGCGGATTGCACAAACGTTTCCCTTTGAAGAGGAAACCATCGTGAAGATAAAAAATCGTGTTGAGCCCTTCCCATGGTCATGTAGCTTTCACTTAGCTCCGGGTCGTCCTCATATTCATCTCTTAAACCCTCAAATCCCAAAGCCTTGGCTTCCATGATGGTGATCAATGCATATCGGTGGGACAAGGCATCAGCAACGATGCTATCCTTGCTGTTCTTGTACTAGATTACGTAAGGGAAGCTCTCTATGAACTCCAACCATTTGGCATGCCGCCTCTTCAGATTTGTCTGTCCTCTTAGATGCTTCAACGTCTCGTGGTCCGAATGTATGACACATTCCTTGGCCAGCAAATAGTATTGCCATGTTTCCATGGCCTAAACCAAAGCATAAAACTCTCAATCGTAAGTGGGGTAGTTAAGAGCAGCTCCACTCAGCTTCTCGCTGAAATATGCCACAGGTTTTCCTCCTTGAGTGAGGACAGCCCCTATTCCTACTCCCGAGGTATCACACTACACCTCGAAGGTCTTGGTGAAGTCCGGTAAGACTAGTAGCAGAGCATGAGTAAGCCGGTGCTTGTGCTCGCGAAAGGCTCGGTCTTGTAGTACTCCCCAATGGAACTCCACATTTCTCTTGATGACTGCTGTAAGAGGTGCTGCCAATGTGCTAAAATCCTTGATGAACCGCCGGTAAAAACTTGCCAAACCGTGGAAACTCCAAACATGGCTGATACTAGTCGGGGTTGGCCATTCTTGGATAGCTTTGATCTTCTCAGTATCCACCCTCAGTCCTTGGGCACTCACAACTAAACCCAAGAATACCAACTCAGAGGCTCCAAACACACACTTCTTCAAGTTGGTGTATCGGTTCTCTTCTCGGAGGGTCTGGAGGACTAGTTCGACGTGTTCGACATGGGAAGTGAGGCTGCGGCTGTAGACAAGGATGTTGTCAAATTAGAAGACCACAAACTTATTGATGAATGACCGGAGGGTGTGATTCATTAGCCTCATGAAGGTGGACGGGGCGTTGGATAACCCGAATGGTATAACGAGCCATTCGTATGAGCCTTGCTTGGTTTTGAACGCGTCTTCCATTCGTCCCCTTCCCTCATTCTCACTTGGTGGTATCCGCTCTTGAGATCAATCTTGGAGAAGATAGCAGACCCATTCAACTCATCCAACATATCATCGAGTCGTGGTATCGCATGGTGGTACTTGAAGGTGATGTTGTTCACTGCCCGGCAATCGAAACACATACGCCATGTCCCATCCTTCTTGGGGACGAGTATAACAGTACAGCACATGGGCTAAAACTCTCCCGGACATAGCCTTGCATTATCAGGTCCATGACTTGATGCTCTAATTCCTTGGCTTCTTCTGGATTGACGTGGTAGGCTGGCCGATTGGGCAGTTGGGCTCTGGGGATTAGGTCGATCTGGTGCTCGATGCCTCGGAGAGGTGGCAAACCAGGTGGGAGGTCTTCAGGGAAGACGTCTGATTAGGATTCCAGCAGTTGCTTGAGCTCCCAGGGCACGGTCTCATCCGAGGTACCTGAAATCAAAACTTCTCGATACACCATTAGTAACACGCGACAAGTCAAATCACTTAGCGATCTCCTAACTATACTAGCATTGATCAAAAAGTTTGATTTAGTACTAGCATCCTTATTCACTTTAACTTGCAATTCAGTGAGTTGTGAGGGTGAGAGTCGTGTGAGACTAATCTGTTTGTTCAGATGAGTAAACATATATTGGGTGGATCGGCCATTGTGAACCGCATCCTTATAAAACTGCCAAGGTCTACCAAGTAAGACGTGGCCAACTTCCATAGGGACGACATCACAAAGGACTTGGTCCTTGTACGGGCCGACACTAAAGTCAACCATGACTTGTTCCCCTATGTGGAGAACAGTCTTATTGCTTAGCCATCTAAGCTTATAAGGTTTGGGATGTGTGGTGGTGGTGAGTTGTAATTTCTTGACCATATAGGAACTTGCCACGTTAGTGCAAGATCCTCCATCTATGATCAAGCCACACACTTTCCCGTTTACCGTACACCAAGTTTGGAAGATGTTGTCATGCTGGTTAGCATCGTCAGGGATGTTGGCGCTTAGGATGCATCAGAGCATGAGCATTTCCCCCACATCGGGTTTGGCGACCGCTTTCTTGAGTACGTCCTCCTTCTTGGGCTCTTCCGGCTCGTCCTCGTCTTGTGACTCGTATTCCCCGGTTGGGGTAACAATCATCACTCGTTGGTTAGGGCAGGCCTAGGCGTAGTGACCATGGCCTTGGCACTTGAAGCAAATGATATCCCAAGTCTTTGGAAGGCCTTCGCGGGTCTTGACGAGTGTCTCGGGGTACGTCCCGGGTCTGGGGCTTAAACCGGGTGTCGATTACAGTGGCATTGGGTCGGTCCATGTATCGGGGAGCATTGGCCGAAGAGGAACTCGACGAAGAATTCGGTGACCAAGTCGGGGCACCTTGGGCTCAGAGTCAGAGAGCGTGGGACGCCTTGGTGTAGATCTGTTGCTCCACTTGGTTAGCGAGATGGAGCATTTCTTCGAATAATCGTAACTTTGCCTCTCAACCATCAAGAAACTGCACCATGAGAGCTTCCTCGGTCTCATTGAGTTGGAGTCGATTCCGGAGATGTTCAAACTCCTCGAAGTACTCTTCCACAGATTTGGAGCTTTCTGTGAGTCGTCGGAAACTCTTATGAAGATTGCGATGAAATAGGGGTGGAACATATCATCTTCGCATGGCGAACTTCATGACTTACCAAGAGGGAGCAGGATCTTCCCAGTTTTGGATTCGCTCGGCCACATCACGATCCCAAGGGTCCAGATAACTGATACACGGATAGATGGACACAACCTTGTAGGAAGTTCTACTCTGATACCAGGTGTTACGAACCCAAGGGTCCGGATAACCAATACACGGATAGATGGACCGAAGACACGGTGTGAAACTTGAGCTGAATGACTGGGAAACGATGGGAACCAATGCAGAGCCGTGACCAAAGAGAAACTTGATTCGGGACAAGCGGAAGAGATGAGTGTGGACCGAGATGCGACACACAAGCTACGGAGAGGCTCGGGATAAATGGAGTTTCAGATTTGACCAAAAGAAGACAAATGGTACGGTTACAAGCGCGTGGGTTACGAGTGGATGCAAAAGGAATTTTGAAAATTGCTCGGTAACAAGACAAAACGCAAAAAGCAACTCAATCCTACACCGTTCGACTCTAAAGCAACAAACGTCAATCACAAGATTAAACACGTGAAAGCAAGGACTCGTTTTAAACCTAAGCTAAGATAAACCCTAACAATGGCGACGATGAATCTATCAACATGAACATGCATAAGAACTGAAGCAAAATGACACAGAAATGAACGGAAACACAAACATGGATGAAAGACTAAACATTTAGCGGTTCATTTTCAGTTTGCGGAAGCAAAAGAGATGATTTTATGGGTTTTTATGGTTAAATGAAAACATAAAGAATAGAAAGACACAACCATGTAGGAAGTTGTGCTCTGATACCAGCTGTTACGAACCCAAGGGTCCGGATAACCGATACACGGATAGATGGACCGAAGACACGGCAAGAAACTAGAGCTGAATGATCGGGAAATGATGGGAGCCGATCGGGAGCCATGACCGAAAAGAAACTCATTTTGGGACAAGCTGAAGGGGCGAGTGTAGACCGAGATGCGACACACAAGCTATGGAGAGGCTCAGGATACGGCAGAACCAACAAGAATTAAGCCCGGCTCAAGAGTCTTGAAGGAAACCTACATCTAGAGGCGACGGCTCTATAGAACTAAGAAGAAGAGAAAACTCTCTAAGTGTTTATTTTGATAAAAATAGCGTACCCTAACATGAAAGAGGTTCAGCCGTTTTATAGGTGATACAAAGAAGCAAAGAAAACCCTAACAAGTGGGGTAAAGACGTGAGTTACATTCGCGGTAAACAGAGGTTTCGGTAAAAAAATACATAATATCCGGTAAAGTCAAAGTAACAAGGTAGAGAGATAAGAAAGAGAAGGCTTAATTGGTGGGACCTCCTTTGGATATATCCAGGTAGCAATACATAGTTTATCTTATCCATGAAAGCTTCTAAGTAAACTATGCATGGAAATTACTCCCCAGACATCAAAACGGTTACCTCGTTAAAAATCCTAACGAGAAAACCCATATGGGACAAAAGTCTACAGGGGAAAAAGAGTATAACCTCTTAACGTCTTACACGGGTTGTCTTCACGTTTGGGTAATGGTGAAGACAAGCTGATCGCGGTTTTCCCAACAGGTCATAGTCTTCATGTTGCCTGGGCTTGTCATTAGACTCGCGAGTGTGTCACCGGGGTCGTGGTCGAGGAACTTGATGACAGCTAGGGAAAACGTGTTGAAGTTGTGCCTGCATGCTCGGGATGCGGTCCAGCTTCTCGTAATGGCACCTGGGTTGACTTGGGGAGCTACCGGGGCAACCTTAAGATTGTCCGAGTTGTTGTCAATGTCCGGATCGGGGTCTCGGATGACTCGGGTTCCATCACTTCCCAGCAAAATTACACTCCCGGGAGCTACTGACTACATCCGGGACTATGTACTCAGCAAAAGTTGAGACAAACTACCTCCTAAGATGGATGACCCAGGTGAATTCCATATACCAATACTAAGTGGGAGGACCCTTTTGAGGAACTGCTTGGTGGACACTGGACCTAGCATAAACGTCATATCACCCAGCATCGCAAGGCTATTAGGACTAAAACATGCATTTTAGATCACCCTAAAGCCTTTTGGGATCTTGGTCAACATACCAATTATTGTGGGAGGAAGTCATTTTCTGATAGACATCTTTGTGCTGGACATGAACTGTGATAGATCGGATCTAATTTTAGGACGAATGATTTATCATGGATTTTATGGTTTTATGACATGATATATCCTGGTTTTAGAGTCTTTTGTATATATATTGACTCTTATTAGGTACAAACACGGATTGGACCCTAATGAGCACTTTGGATGCATTTGGAGGCTTGTAGCTGAGCAAATCAACAAGGAGACGAATAATTCTGTCCATGTTGGTCGACATGCTATACCTGTGTTGGTCAACAAAACCACGACGTGAATGATGCCTTCGAGTTTGATCAAGTTTCAAGAATTGCAACTTTGCCCCAGAAGTTTCCAAAGTTTATACTTCATGCCTAATCGTGTTTTCTAGGTTAAATTATGTCTTAGAAGTCCCAGAGACTAAGTTTTGTCATTCTCTAAGTTTTTGAGAAGTTCTAAGTTTATTGTAACTTTAAGGAGATTATTGGAGAGAATATTCAGATCTCAAATTTTGTAGAGATAAGAATTTCAGAACTCCATTTGTTTTCTCCTATTTTCTATTTTCTGAGTATTATTCAGACAATGATTTTTGTTTCATCTTCTATGTCTGAGTAGTAACCCTGTTAGATCTAGGGTTTCAAAAGGGTTAATGAAGGATTGTTGAATTGTGCATAGTTTTGTTAAGTTATCTATTATGTTCTTCATCTAGATTTGATAATTACACTAGTCTTAAGATTGATCACCTTAATACTGGTACCGTAGGATTATTGGTAGGCGCGAGAGTGCTATTGATACCCTGACCCAATCTTAGATGAGCAAACAGCCTTTTCACACCGAGAGTTGGTTTAGGAATTTTGTAAACATATCGTACCCGCACTTCATAGAGACTCTATTTATTGGTATTTCGCAAAGAGATTTGGTTTGCTTCTGTTTAGAGGATAGATGTCGTCGCAGCAAGAGTTGGATGAGATATCACATTATTGTTATGAGTTTAAGAACCGCACAAACACTTTAGACTCTATTTACGAACTGCCCAGTTGACTTTCCTGAGTTTTCCTTATTGATGTCCCTAGGTCTAGCGCTTTTAATCACTTTAATTCAATCCCGTTTAATTGCTATTTAATTTATTGCATTGTTTCTTTTAGTTTCTTATTTATTTTTTCTAGCTTAATTCGAATCTGTCCATCTATTGTGTGAATTTTTAGAGTCCTTGTGTATTCGACCCCTAAGTGCTGCAACTGACCTCTTAATTTGAGAGAATATCTTCTAGGGTTATATTTGACACCTATCAAATTTTGGCGCCGTTGCCGTGGACTCTAAATTCACCATTAGATTTCAGTTAGAGTTTAGTCTAGATTTTTCTTTTATTTTGTTTCTTACATCTCAACTTTCTCTTATCTCAGGTGCATGAATCTTAGGAGCAACAAGAGCAAATACTTAATTGCTACTAAAGAGATTGGGAGGTTAGAGAGAGGTAATCGCAGAGCACAGAAGCAAGCAGAGATAGTTAGGACTGTTGTGATTGAGTGAGATGCTACTGGGATCTTACGTGATAAAGAGGGCAACCAGTATAATGATCAAGGTCTGAAACTTGATGCTGATGGAAACCCAATTGTCGAAGCTGTCGACGAAACAAGCTGATGCACGAGCGGAGGCTTGGATGCGTGTACGGACGCGATACTGGAACAAATAAGGCTGACCGAGAAACATGAACACGGCTCGGATGCGAGTAACTCGGCAAATCCGAAAGAACAGTGAGGATAGTCGAGAAAGATGGAGCAAGCTTGAGGAATGGTATCGACTGGGGCTCACGAGTTCGAGGGAGATGAGCGAAGATGGTACAGACTTCGGGGAACAACGAGTCGACCGGGGGAACGTAATAGCGGTGGAAGGGATCAATGAGCGACATGAGAGTTATGATGAACTCACGATACGGGAAGTCGGTAAGGATCCGAGCAACGACTATGGATTATTTAACGGCTGAAAATTCAAGAGCTACTACTCATGAACAAGACTTATTTCTCTATGAGATTTTTTTATTATCAAAGTGGTTAACCTTACAACAGATGAGATTCAGCCCTTTAAATAGTAAACGTTTTAAGGCTGCCTTAAAAACATAAATGACTAACAAGACCCTAAGGGGAACACGACAAACTCAAATAAAAAACACAGAAAAGAAGGTGATTCTCGTTGCCTTGGTTCACAAGAAAGGTCGAGATCCCTAAGAAACTCTAAATTTTGGAACGAGTGAATAACTTAGTGGGAAGGATCGTGATGCATTGAATGCGGTACCTCATTAAAAACCAATCTGGCAAACTCACCCTTAAGGGAAAATCCTGACAGGGAAAAGGAGTATACATTTTCCAATGACTTGGGGAGTGTCTTAACCGAGAGATGGTGAGGATGCTAAGGCTGATTGGCTGTGTGTCTCTCGGGATCTCTGGGTGGGCAGCTCCATGTTCTAGGGTGCGAGCTACGAATGTCGCTAGGCTCCGCTGGTACGACCTGGTCAACTTCTTGCTTGCCTCGAGTCGGGGAATTGTTGGGCCCGTATCGGTCAGATCTTCAAGAAGATCTTTTGCTTCCTGTAGTGGGTTGTCCGTTCCGTTATCATTCCCTCCCTCATCAAGAGGTTTTGACCTCAAAACGGAACTGTCACCTACATAAAATGGGGCTAAGTCAGCAATATTGAACGTCGAAGACGTCTCGTACTTACCTGGCAACGCAAGGCGGTAGGCCTTGTCATCAATCTTCTCCGTGATTTGAAATGGCCCGTCTCCCCTGGAAGCTTGCTTGTCCTTCCGTAGCTTTGGGAATCTCTTGGGTAAAAAGTGTAACCAAACCCAGTCGCCAGGCTCGAATGACCTCTTGTTCCGGCCCTTGTTGAGACGCCTTGCTATCGACTCAGTACGTCTCTCAATTATTTCCCAGACTCTCGCGTGAATCTCTTTCACCAGCGCGGCCTTATCTTCAGCTATGGGACTCTCCTTTTATCCGGGTGGTAGTGGTAAAAGGTCAAGCGGGGTCAATGGGTTGAACCCGTACACAACGAAGAAGGGCAACATCTTAGTCGTCGAGTGTACCGCGCTGTTGTAAGTGAACTCAACATAGGGTAAGCAACGGACCCAATCGCTCTTCTTCGGCGCAAGGTTGCATCGTAAAAATGCTGCCAACGTTCGGTTCGTAACCTTGGTATGTCCGTTGGTCTGTGGATGGGCGGTCATGGAGTAAAGAAGCTTCGTTCCCAGGCGCTTCCATAGGGTCATCCAAAAATGACCAAGGAATTTTTGATCTCGGTCTGCCATGATTGCTTGGGGCACTCTGTGAAGCTTCACGACCTCTCAAAAGAATAGATCTGCGGTATGGGTCGCGTCATTGTTCTTGCCACATGGTATGAAGTGTGCCATCTTGGAAAACCTGTCAACCACCATAAGGAGAGAATCTCTAAGCGACAAAAGAGGCAAATCCAACACAAAATCCATCGATACATCGACCCACGGGTGTGTGGGGATCGGCAATGGAGTATAAAGGCCTTGGGGCTGGCTCTTAGAATTGGCACTCCGACACATTATGCATCGTCCAAAGTAGTCTTCCACAACCTTATTCATTCGCGGCCAGTAGAAATGGGCCATCATAACATCCCAAGTCTTGTCTGACCCAAAATGACCCATAAGCCCTCCTCCGTGTGCATCCCAGATCAATAGCTCTCGATGAATCCTTCTGGGATACAAAGGCGCTTCCCTTTGAATAAAAAACCCTCATGGATGTAGAAGTCACGGTGTAACCCGTTACCGTGGTCTCGGAAACTCTCCCCAAGCCTTGGATCGGCTTTGTAGCGTCTCATGATCCGTATGGATCACATATTCCCAAGCAAAGACATAATGCTGCCAGGTTTCCATTTCCCAGACGAGAGCATATAGTTCCTTGTCATACGTGGGGTAGATCAACGTGGCTCCACTAAGCTTTCCACTTTGAGCGTCCTTTGGAAGTCCGGTAATGCTAGCAGGGGAGCTTCCATCAAACGCTTCTTCAGTTCAGTAAAAGCTCAGTATTGATCGGGTTCCCAAACGAATGTGCCACTCTTCTTGATGACAGCAGTGAGTGGTGTGGCCACGATACTAAAATTCCGGATGAAGCATCAGTAGAAACTGGCGAGACCATGGAAACTCCTGACTTGGCTCATGTTGATTGAGGTTGGCCATTCTTCAATGGCTCGGATCTTCTCGGTGTCTACCCGGAGACCTTCCGAGCTTACCACGAAACCAAGGAATATAAGCTCGGTAACCCGAAACACGCATTTCTTGAGATTGGCAAATAATGATTCCCGGCGGAAGATGTCTAGGACGGCTTTGAGGTGTCGGGAATGATCAACCAGGCTCTGGCTATAAACGAGGATGTCATCAAATTACACGATGACACATTTGTTCATGAGTGGCCGAAGCGCATGGTTCATGAGCCTCATGAATGTGGACGGTGCATTGGACAGTCCGAAAGGCATAACAAGCCACTTGTATAGACCTTGCTTGGTCTTGAAGGCTGTCTTCCACTCTTCCCCTTCTTTCATTCGGACATGATGGTAGCCGCTCTGAAGATTGATCTTCGAGAAGATAACCGATCCGGACAATTCATCCAACATGTTGTCAAGTCTTGGAATGGGATGCCGATACTAGATCATGATGTTGTTGATCGCCCAAAAATCAACACACATCCTCCATGTCTCATCCTTCTTAGGAACCCACAACATTGGTACAGCGCTAGGGCTGAGACTCTCACGGACGTACCCTTTACCCAAAAGTTCCCCAACTTGATTCTCGAGCTCCCTGGCTTCTTCCGGGTTTACACGGTACGTAGGACGATTCGGCAGAGATGCCCCGGCTACAAAATTGATCTGGGGTTCTATGCCTCTCAATGGAGGAAGACGTCCTTGAACTGTTCCAAATCGTCCCGGAGCTCTTTTGGAAGCGTCTTGATGTCAACATTCACACTCAGCAACTCCATGTAGATCATGAGCAGCACGCGATCTTCCTTAAGGATGGATTTCCGAATGACACTCGCATTTACCAAAAAAAGGACTTAGATGAAGACCCTTTGGATAATTGTACTTACATCTCGTGCACCATGGAAGGTGAAAGCGGCGCGAGGTTGTACTTCTTCTCCCCATAGAAGAAGGAGTAGAGATTGGAGCATCCCTTGTGCATTGTATCCTTGTGGAACGGCCAAGGTCGTCCGAGTAGGATGTGGATGGCCTGGATGGGGACGACATCGCAAAGCACCTGATCCTTGTATTGACCAATGCTAAAAGGTAAGATCACTTGCTCGCTAACGGGAATCATGCTCTTATCCGTGAGCCACCGAAGCATGTACAGATGAGGATGCTTCGTAGTGGGCAGCGAGAGTTTCTTTACCAAGGTGAAGCTTGCCACTTTGATGCTTGATCCACCATCAATGATATCACTGCGGACCTTCCCTCTGATCGTACAATGTGTGTAAAAGAAGTTCTCTTTTTGGGAAGAATCATTTTTGATGTGGATGGTATTGAGCATCCGTTGGATCATCCAAAGTTCCCCAATGTCGGGGTACTCAACCTCTCCTCCTGATAAGGCCTCCTCTGGCTCTTCCGCGGTCTCCTCTTCGTCTTGTGACTCGTACTCCCCATCGGGACTGATGATCATGACTCGCTGATTCAGACAGTATCAGGCGATGTGAGCATGACCCTTACATTTGATACAAATGATGTCCTGGGAGTGGTTAAGCTCGACGTTTACTGCGGGCCGAGTATTAGGATGCCTTATCATGCGTCCAGCTGTTGAGGCTTGAAACGTGAGTTAATGGATGCTGGAGTAGGCTTATCTGAAACTCGGTGTGCTTGCAGACTCAGATTCCAACCCGTGTTAGGAGGGTTCCATGGTCGGGGAAGACTAGCGGTCTTTCGCTTGACTTGGTTCTCGATCTGGATAGACAAATGGAGGAGCTCTTCAAAGCCCAAGTAGGTTTGGTGCTCGACCTTGAAAAACGATCCTGTCTTGCATTCCGTCGAGAAACTGGGCCATGAGCATTTCCTCAAACTTTTCAAAGTTATAGCCGGTGGCGGATATGCTTGAACTCTTTATAGTACTCTTCAATGGTCCGGCTGCCTTGGGTAAGCTTCCGAAACATCTTTTGCATATCCCGATGATACATTGGGGGACATAGCTTCACCGCATGATGAACTTCATGACGTCCCAAGTAGGAATGGGTCATTCGTCTCTCGGCCATGTCTCGATTTCCCCTCATCATACGCATTACACTCAAAGATATGATCCATGCGTCGTTCCCAATCCAAGTAGGCTTCCAGATCAGTTTTTCCAGCAAAGGTTGGCGGGGTGATCTATAAACTCGGGACGTGCGGACGAAGGACCTGGTCTTCTTGCTCGCCCTTGCGAGGCGCTACCCATCTCATGGGTTGAACTTTATGGGCTCCCGGTAGTTCGGATTCATTAGCATATTCTCAGGCTAGTTGATGAGGAACCGGTTTGGGTGGCATAGGCATGGCGGCGGCAAAAGGTTGCCTAGGAGCTTGGACTGGTGGAAGCCATTGTTCCAAATTGACCAAGCGTTTCGTTTGGATATGGAGGCTCGCTTGAAGATCAGCACGATCGCTCCAAGGTCGGGAGGATCAGGCGGATCGGCCATGATCAAAGATTTCGATCAAAAAGATGGCCAGAAAAATAATCTGGTGTATGGAACCCAGTGTACGGTTGGTGGCGGTCGGTGTCGATAGCCGGTCTCTGATCAAGAGATGGCGGTGGTCAGCGGTGGCCGGTGGTGGTCACTGGTGGTCGGTGGCGGCCGGTGGTGGTCTCCGGTAGTTGGCAGTGGGATCCGGGTACGGATCAGTCGGTAATGGTACGGTGTGGTACGGTCAGGTACTCGGTAAGTAGTCACTCGATAAGAAAGCTCGGTAAGAACGGCTCGGTAAGAACAGCTCTCAGTAAGAATGTTCGGTAAGATCAGCTCTTGGTAAGAATGCTCGGTAAGAATGCTCGGTAAGAACAGCTCTCGGTAAGAATGCTCGGTAAGAACGGCTCTTGGTAAAAATACTCGGTACCTGGTAAGAGTGAAACGAGAAAACACGTGAGGGTAATCTTATCCGGGTAAAAGTACTAACGGCTCGATCTTAAAACTTGGCATAAGGAATCTTTCCGACTAAATGACAAAGACTTTTGACGCGATTTGAAAACCTTTGACCAAACAAACTTTTAGCGGCTATCCTTACCTAAAACAAAACCCTAGCAAACCTAGTGAAGTGTTCAAGCCTTAGCCTAGGAACGAGTTGTTGACTGAGCCAAAACGAGTTGACTCGGGAACCAAAAATTCAACCCTCAACAATGACAAATGCAAATAAATGACTCGGACTAATCTAACTAGCAGCCGAAGACGAAAATTAAACGTGGAAGCAAGATTTTAGAGAGATAGAACGACACAACCTTAGGACCTATAAGCTTTGATTCCAACTGATGCACGAGCGGAGGCTTGGATGCGTGTACAGACGCGATACAGGAACAAATAAGGCTTACTAAGAAACACGTACACGGCTCGGATGCAAGTACGGACGCGATACTGGAACAAATAAGGGTGACCGAGAAACACGAACACGGCTCGGATGCGAGTAACTCGGAAAATCCGAAAGAACCGTGAGGATAGTCAGGGAAGATGGAGCAAGCTCGAGGAATGGTATCGACTGGAGCTCATGAGTTCGAGGGAGATGAGCAAAGATGGTACGGACCTGAGGAATGAATAGCGGTGGAAGGGATCAATGTGCAACACGAGAGTTATGACAAACTCACGATACGGCAAGTCGGTAAGGATCCGAGCAACAACTACGGATTCTTTAACGGCTGAAAATTCAAGAGCTACGACTCATGAATAAGAGATATTTCTTGAAGGGATTTTTTTATTATCAAAGTGGTTAACCTTACAACAGATTAGGTTCAGCCCTTTAAATAGTACACATTTTAGGGCTTCCTTAAAAACACAAATGACTAACAAGACCTTAAGGGGAACACGCTCCGTACTCAAGGCCCTACACGACAAACTCAAATAAAAAACATGGAAAAGAAGGTTAACCTCGTTGCCTTGGTTCACAAGATAGGATCACAATCCCTAAGAAACTCTAACTCTTGGAACGAGTGAATAACTTAGAGGGAAGGATTGCGATGCATTGAATCCGGTACCTCGTGAAAAACCTATCCGGCAAACCAACCCTTAAGGGTAAATCCGAACAAGGAAAAAGAGTATACCTTTTCCAATGACTTGGGGAGCGTCTTCACCGAGAGATGGTGATGACGCTAAGGCTGATCGGCTGTGCGTCTCTCTGGATATCCGGGTGGAAAGCTACATGCTGTAGGGTACGAGCTATGAATGTTGCTAGGCTCCGATGGTATGACCGGGTCGTCTGCTTGCTTGCCTCGGGTCGGGGAATGGTCGGGCCCGTATCAGTCAGTTCTTCCGGAAGGTCTTCTGCTTCCGGTAGTGGGTTATCCGCTCTATAATCACTGGCCATGTCTAGCGACATGGCAACACTGGTGTCGGTTGACGTGATGGCGACATAAACGGTCTGAACAACTTGGATGCTAGGATTGAAACTGTAGGAAGAACACTTGCTGATTTCAATAGACCCAATGAGTTTTAATCCAACAGGTCTGCTATATATCCTCCTTCTTTTCAGAGGAATGATTTTGAGTTGAAACCCCAATATTACACTCTTGTGGGGAAACACACTTTCCATGCTCATTCTGTGGAACATCCAATTGACCATATAGAGAAGTTTGAAGACTTGGCTTCGAGTATTAAAGCTAATGGAGTGTCTGAAGACTATCTATTCTGCAAGCTTTTGCCATACTCTCTTGCTGGGGAAGCAGCTTAATGGTTGAAACAATTGGAACCGGTTCCCTTAACCACTTGGAGGGATATCAAGACAGCTTTCTTGAATAACTTTTATGATGATGCTAAGACAGAAGACTTGAGAGATTTGATTATTCAGTTTACTCAAGGACCTGCAGAGACTCTAAAAGCTGCATGGTTGAGATTCAACGTGTATCAAAGAGATAGTCTGCACCATGCTATTGATGAAGTCTAGCTCATTAGGACTTTCTTTTGCATAATTAACTGAAGGTATCAGGTTGCTTTGGCCGCTGCTAGTAATGGTAACTTCAGGACCAGGACGCCAGAGGCTGCTATCAAGTTGATTGAGAACTTGGCATCTAGTAGTAGTACTAAGAATGCTGATTTTGAGAGAAAAAGGTTAGCTGCTGGTTTGAACAATAATCAGATGGCGGAGGTCAAAGCAAAGATGGATACTATGCACAACCTTCTAGTGAACAAGACGTCGGTTTACTTTACTCAAGAAGTTAACTTCAAGATTATTCAGTTTACTCAAAGACCTGCAGAGACTCTGAAAGCTGCATGGTTGAGATTCAAGGTGTATCAAAGAGATTGTCTGCACCCTGCTATTGATGAAGTCCAGCTCATTAGGATTTTCTTTTGCGGAATTGACTGGAGGTATCAGGTTGCTTTGGACGCTGCTAGTAATGGTAACTTCAAGACTAGGACATCAGAGGCTGCTATCAAGTTGATTGAGAACTTGGCATCTAGTAGTAGTACTAAGAATGCTGATTTTGAGAGAAAGAAGTTAGCTGCTGGTTTGAACAATAATCAGATGGCGGAGGTCAAAGCAAAGCTGGATACTATGCACAACCTTCTAGTGAACAAGAAGTCGGTTCACTTTGCTCAAAAGATTGAGGTTTTTGAAGCTGAAGAAGAAGCTACTTAAGAGGATGTGAACTATGTGAATGGTTTCAGTTTTAAAGGCCAAAGGTTTGGCAATTCTCAGGGCAACTTCAAAGCTTTGGCAATTCTCAGGGCAACTTCAAAGGTTACAACAATCAGAGGAACAACTACGGGAAAACCCAAAGTTTTTCTGGATTTACGATCAGGCATGTGGTTTAGGATGCTCAGAGACACAACAGTGGTTTCACGAGGGACTTTGGAAGTTCCACTTATCAGAATTTACCTCCTAGGACTGCAGATTCTGAGTTGAAAGATATGCTTGACCAAATACTTGAGGGACAGCAGAAGATGACAGTGGACTTTAATGGTAAGATAGATGCATTGTATGGAGATCTTAATGGGAAGTATGAGACTTTGAACAACCACATCAAGAGGTTGGATACTCAGTTTTCACAATCTGATATGAACACTAAACGCCCTGATGGCGTCTTACCTTGAAGTACTGATAGCAATCCCATGTACTCTTGTGCTGCTATTATGTCCTGGGGAGATATGGTCAAGAGAGAAGTCAAAGAAGAGGTTCTAGAGAAGTCTAAAGCTAAGGAAAAAGTTGAGACTCTCATCACGGAGCTCATGTCGATCGACACCACCACCACGTGTCGGTTGACACCACTCAACTTATCAGATGATTTGATGCAAGTCACGACTAAGGATGGTCCTGACTCCACCTAAATCGATCGACAGGCACCTGGTGTGTCGGTCGACATGGTCAGCTTCATGATGGAATTTATCTCCAAAAATTGCCTATGTTGGAAGATCCTGGAAGTTTTGCTGTACCTTGTTCCATTGGTGGAGTTAAGTTCACAGATTCACTCTTTGATACTGGGTCTAGTATTAATATCATGTCTAATGACATTGCAATAAGGTTGGAGGTAAGCAACATGAGGAGATCTTCGATTGAGATTACATTGGCTGATGCTTCTCTAAATAAATCCATGAGTTTTATTGAAAATCTGGGAGTTCAAGTTGGTGATTGTCTGCTTACCTGTGATTTCCATGTTGTTGAGACGAATATTGGTTCTGATATGCCACTGATTTTGGGTAGATGATAACACCACTTTTATACACATTTTTACCAGTTTTTAATCATGCCTTTGAGTAGATTTATATATTATTTATACCATTTCGTACATTTATCTTTCATATAGGATGTGTAATATTTCTGTATAGGCATTGCATGCATTTTGCATACTTGGTTTCTTATCAGGTACTTATGGAGCATACTTGGATTTTGGCTCATGGAGTGAAGATGTGCAGTCCAGCCCAATGGACTTGAGTGAAGATTTTGGAGAAGACAGATGGCTCACTTGACCAGGCTACTCGAGTGAGCACTCTTGACCAGGCACTCGAGTGAGCACTCTCGACCAGGCACTCGACTGAGCACTCTCGACCTGGCACTCGAGTGAGGACTCTCAACCAGACACTTAAGTGAACGCTCTAGACAGGCTACTCAACCTCAGCATTACAGGCTCACTGGACTTCAGCACCACCTGCCTACTCGAGAGGCCACTCGACCACCCCACTCCACCACAGCACTTGAGTGGGCACTCTCCGACTTTTTCTCCTAAAAACTCGCAAAATGTAATAAGCGCTTTTGTACTATGTATAAAAGTGCCTGATTAAACCTAATTAGAGACATCGATAAAGGATCGAATAGCGCCTTTTGGCTTAAGAACTTTTTGGTTTTGCTCTCGTTTTTTCTCTCTCTTGTTCTTGTTGTTCTTGACAGTTTTTCATTTTCAGCAACTTTGTAACTTTGATATCTTTTTATAAAATGAGTACTTGTATTTGATTTCTTCGCCAACCTTGCTCACGAGATCATAGGCTATCACATATCAAAAGCTTAACCATGGATTGAGCTGGTTATGAAGTCTGTTGTCTAGGGTAGTCCTGTGATGAAATTCCTAGTTGATAGCTGCAATAGAACAGAGTGTTTACGATCCTGTGATTTCCATCCCTAGAGTCCCTGTTTTTCCCCATAGTTTATAGCTTGCTTAGTATTCGTTCACTATAGTTTTTCTCAAATTTTACTGTAGCACTCGACTTCACCACTCGATCAGTGTGGTCGAGTCGTCCTAGTACTGTAATTTTTCCTGTTTAGTTCCATGATGTGCTGAAGTGTGACAGACTTTGGTACCTCTAATATCAATTAGGGTTTTTAGTAGATTTCTCATTTAGACTACTAGTACCACACCCTTTTGATAATTACTTGAATAGCTTGCCTTAATAATCAACTAATTGCTGTAGATCACTCTTGATTGGTTCGACAAAGTTACTCTTACTTCAAACCACTTACCACTTACCACTTACCACTATACTACAAACTGATTAGAAACCTTGAATTTGGTCTCTCTAGGCTTTGGTTGATTGCTTAGCTGTCTGGCTTTGCTTAGAGTGGCTAAAAGAAAAGTTTCAATTTGGCGTCGTTGCCAGTTTTGAGTGTTTTTGTCTACCTAATTAGTTGTTTATGGCTTACTAGATCAAGTCTGTTACTTTTGAGATCTGGGTACTGATTTGGTTTTTAAATTTTTTCTATTTTGCATACGGTACTATAGCACTCGACCCCCACTCGACCTTACCACTCGAGTACTTGATCGAGTCACTACTCTCTGAACGCAAACGCGTTCTCAAGGCAGCGACAACCTAATCCAGTTACTTGATCACATACATCGCATCAACCAGCATACTCGTCAAGCCATACCTGCACCTGCTACCACCATTCCTGCACAACCAGTTCCAGAGACACCTTCAATCATGGCAGAAAAAGTTCTTCAGCTTAGGGTGATTGGAGCAGGAGACGCTCCAAACAGTCACTCTTAGAGGCAGAGAGTTGTAGCCCCTCCAGTCAACAACAATAACTTTGAGATCAAGACGGGTTTGATCTCCATGGTCCAGATAATGGAAAACCCGCTTGCTCATTTGGACCAGTTTGATAGACTGTGCGAGCTCACCAAGATCAATGGAATCTCAAAGGACAGCTTCAAGCTACACCTCTTTCCATTTTCTCTCGGTGATAAGGCTTTCCACTGGGAACGAGCACTGCCCCAGGGTTCTATAACAACCTGGGATGACTGCAAGAAGGATTTCCTGCTGAAATTCTTCTCTATGTCAAGGACTGCCAAGTTCAAGAATGAAATCTCCAGCTTCACTCAGCGGACCAATGAGAGTTTCTCTGAAGCATGGGAGAGTTTTAAGGAGTATACAACACAGTGTCCTCACCATGGTTTCACCAAGGAGTCTTTGCTCAGTACGCTTTACAGAGGGGCAAGCCCGAAGATCAGAATGCTATTGGATACAGCCAGTAATGGAAATTTCCTCAATAGAGACGTAGTCGCTGGCTGGGAGCTAGTAGGGAACCTTCAACAGATCAGTCAGAGGACAATCTTCATCTTCTGATAAGACCAAGTAGGAGATACAGTCTTTTAATGAGAAACTTAACAAGCTCATCCTGGCTCAGCAGAAATCTGTGAACTTTGTTGGTGAAGTTTCTGCTACTCAGGCTCAGGAAGGTGCAGATGATCAGGTTGAAGAGATCCTATATATACAGAATCAAGCTGGCTTCAACAAAGGGTACATCAATTATAGGAACAATCCTAATCTCTCCTATAGGAATCCCAACGTAGCCAACACTCAGGATCAAGTCTACCCTACTCAGAACCCAGGCCAAAACAAGCCTTTTGTGCCACAAGCTCCTGCCAATCCACCTGGATTTGCCCCAAGATCACCTCACCCAGCTAATGGTGACTTTAAGCCTCTTCTACTCCAACTTCTTCAAGGCCAGAATTCTGCTACTCAGGAGACGTCAAAGAGGTTCACTGAACTCAGAACCCACATCGATTGCTCTTATGATGATTTGAACCACAAGATTGAGGTTCTCAACATCAGGCTGATGTTTGTTGAGTCTCGTGCTACATCAGCCTCTACTAAGACCACATGCCAACTTCCTGGCAAAGCTGTGCAGAACCCTAAGGAACCTGCAACTCTCTATGCAGTGAGCACATCACCAGCTCTCCGTCTTCTTCCTTTCAAGAAGAGATTCTCCTACATCACTGAGGACAGCAATACTCAAGTTGGGAGGACAGTGATACCCAAGTCAGAGCTTGAAGCTAAAATGACTTGGGATGAAGCTGTGAAGTCATTGGACCTTTTGACAATGGTTTGAGAAAAAGAGCCTTGAAGAAAATTTAAGATGAGAGAGCAGCAGCTGCTAAGGCCTATGAGTATAAGATGATCACTCAGCAAAAAATAGTAGTGCAAAAGAAGCTGACGGATCTTGGATCTTTCAAAATACCCTGCACCATCAGAAACCAGACTTTCCAGAATTCTCTCTGTAAGCTGACGGATGCTTCAGTCAGCATAATGCCATTGTCTGTAGCAGGAAAGTTGGCCTATCACAAATTTCTGCCAAGCACCAGATCTCTAGTCCTAGCTGACAGAACCATCAGATTTCCCCATGGCTTGCTAGAGAATGTCCCACTGAGAGTAGGAAACATGGAGATCTCTACTGACTTCATAGTGATGAAGATGGAAAGAGAGCCAATGGATCCCCTCATACTAGGCAGATCATTCTTGGCATCCTTTGGAGCTGTATTGACACCAAAAGTGGTGAAATAGTTCTTCGAACCGGTAATGACTTGGTGATGCATTTTGATACCTCTTCTGGCTTGAAGAACCCCGCTTTCGAGAGACAGCTCTTCTACATGAAAGAAGCTAAGGGTTATGAAAAGACAAACTTTGGAAAGTTTAAACAATACTCTCAGACACCATCCAGACCTCTGGGGTTCACAGTCACCATGAGTAGTCACTCTGATGGAGCAGTGCACAAGTATGATGTGTTTGTAGCAGAAGGTGACTCTGATGAAGACAGCACAGGGCACACTCGACTGCTAGGTCCAGTGACCACTCGAGTCATCACCAGAGAGCACAGCCGACCCCTACGAAACCACCTGGTTCGATTTAGTACTCGGACCAGGAATATTTTTGTACAGGGAAGAGCAACTCAATATACCCACTCACAACACCAGCATCAGACCAGAGCACAATCCTTGCTCTACAAGGTGTTGTTGTTGAGTTGGCAGAGAAGGTGGACAGGCTTGAGAATAAAGTTCTGAAGTTCAAAGAGACTCAACAACCCCCCCCCCCAGAGATGGGAAGAAGGAGGCCCAAGCCACCAGGAATGAGTGATAGCTTCTATCACGCTATCATGGCATCAATCTTCATTGTGGAGAAGCCGAGTCCAGAGAGGTCAACACAGCCTCTCAAGGACCTTCCACCTGCCTAAAAAGAGTGAGAGTTAAGCTAAGTGACTTTAAACAAACTCACTTGGGTGGAGTTCTCAGGTTTATCATTGTATATACTAGCTTTGATTTATCTTATGTATTTTTGAATTTTATTATTTTTAATGTGTTTTCTTAGGGTTTTGAGTTTCAGGAGAGGATAGGAGCTGAGTATGAGTCAAAGGGGAGTTTCAAAAGGGTCAGCCAAAATTTGAAAATTCACTCGACCACACCACTCGACATGGGTGGAGTGGCCAGGTTTTGTCTAAAATCTCAACTTTTAATCAAGGCCGTTCATTTGAAATCACTCAATCAGTTAATACCCACGCGACCCACCTTCTTCTTCTTCCCCTTTATTCACGATTTTCATCTCTCTAAACTTTTTCACAAAAATCTTCAAAGTTTTCAACCAAATTTCAATCATGTCTCACTACTCTAGCAATTCCAAAACTCACTTGTAAGTTTTTAAACCCTTTGAACCCGTTTTTGCGAAAATCCAAGTTCAAAGTTTTTTGAAATTTTTTGAAATTGTTTGGCTTGCACGTATTTAAAATTGATTGATTAGCACGTATTTTTGATTTTCAATTCGTTTCAGGAGCACTGGCATTACAAGGACAAGGGCAACAAGAAGCGAAACCACAACAAGAGCCACTCGACCATCTGGGTCACGGCAAGACAAGGCTAAGAGCAAGAGGGTTCAAGAAGAAGAATCAGTGAGAAGGAGCTGTGAGGAGGAGACTGGTTTTGAGAGTCCAGAGGACATCCAGGCTGAGATCTTTGAGGAAGCTAAGCTCATCTCCATCCTGGAGAGGGTGAAATTCCTTGGGACTAGGTACCCAGATTGCCCCACCATGCAAGCTTTGGGAATTTGCAGAGAGGTGGGGAATCTCTACGAGTCAGCTGACATCGTGGGACTCACCCACAGCCGAGTCCCACAGCCCTCGTGATGGTTTCAAGACTGAGACCTGCCATTTCTTGGCAACAGTGGATCTCCACCTCTATGAGATGAGAGGCATGGCTGGTACAGCAGAGATGGGGCATGTGAGCTTCAGAGTCAGAGGGATAGACTATCAGCTACCCCTCAGTGTGGTGGACATCTTGTTTGACTTCCGCAGAGGAACATGGCAAGCCCAGGACTTTGAGAAGAAAGAGCTGACCGAGTTGTGGTTAGCGCTAGAAGGAAGGGAGCACTATCAGTCTGCTAAGACTAAGAGCAGGGAGATCAGGCCCCCCACAGTAAGATACCTCCACATGACTAGGTACCCAGATCGCCCCACCATGCAAGCTTTGGGAATTTGCAGAGAGGTGGGGAAGCTCTACAAGTCTATTGACATCGTGGGACTCACTCACAGCCGAGTCCCACATCCCTCGTGATGGTTTCAAGACTGAGACCTGCCATTTCGTGGCAACAGTGGATCTCCACCTCTATGAGATGAGAGGCATGGCTAGTACAGCAGAGATGGGGCATGTGAGCTTCAGAGTCAGAGGGATAGACCATCAGCTACCCCTCAGTGTGGTCGATATCTTGTTTGACTTCCGCAGAGGAATAGGGCAAGCCCAGGACTTTGAGAAGAAAGAGCTGACCGAGTTGTGGTTAGCGCTAGAAGGAAGGGAGCACTATCAGTCTGCTAGGACTAAGAGCAGTGAGATCAGGCACCCCACAGTAAGATACCTCCACATGACTCTTGCAAACACAATGTTTGCAAAGAAGGCCACAAGGCCAGTGAATGAGAGTGAGTTAAATATGCTGGACATGGCTCTTTGTGACTACCTCATCTACTCATCAGAGGACAACCGAGCCAATGGGATTGAGATGCGAGGAGATAGAGCCTACACAGGAACTCCATCGTTTTGGTGAGACACCTCATGAGCTACAGAGCTACTGCCATCAAGAACGACAAAATGCTGAACAAGGCAAAGTTCACTGTGGGAGGGATAGTTACCCCATTTTTAGAGGCTGCTGGAGTTGAGCTCATATCAGCGCCTACACCATACACTCTGATGGACTTGGATCACATGAAGGACACTCAGACTATTGGTGCAAAGGTTGGGGAGAAGTACATCTACAACTTCTCACATCCCAGGAGCAGCAAGGCTAAGATATTGCTACCTTATGGAAGTCTTGCCAAGCTCTATGCAGAGGACGGTGACCGTAGTGTCCCCTTTGAATCACCAGTCAGAGATCTCTACTTCTCTGATGAGGGAGTTAGACTCCAAGAAGATGAGACATTTTGGGACTTCATGGGGAGTGTGCGAGCTCCAGAGAGCTTTTATTTTAAGGAAACAGTGCAAAAGCCTCAAGGAGGCTAACCATAAGATCTCCACACTTCAGAAGTGGTGGAAGTGGCAGGACAAGAAATTCAGCAAATTCAAGAGTGGAATGAATGCCACAATGAAGGGGATCACCAGCCGCTTAGCAGCAGCTGAGAGGAAGTTGAGTGCTGGCTCATCGAGAAGGACTTAGGCGGAACAGAAGGAGAGAAAGAGGCGCCCGGATACCCCCATAGAGGATCTAGAGCATTCGTCCCCAGAAAAATCCACTCGACCACCTGGGTGGAGTGAGCCACTCGAGTGCTACCAGGGATTCGACCCGAGTGCACTTGTCGATCCTTACCCATGCTATGATCAGGGCGCAGAGCTGCCACCTTACCCGGGGTACTACCCGAGTGAACCATTTGACCACGCTAGGTCGAGTGCACCATACATGCCAGACCACTTTACTGCTGGGTCGAGTGGACCACTCGAGTCACACCCCGGAGCTGATCCTCTCACCACCACAGTTCCAGCCTATACTCAGGAGAGCATGGAGCCTAACACAGATGCCTTCTTCACTCCACAAGAATGAGGTACCACCCCACTTCCTTATCATTGTTTATATCATTGCATTTTTTGTTCTCTTTTGTTTTAGTCCCTCAAATCATCTCTTGTATTTTTTTTACACAAGGGACTGTGTAATTTAAGTTTGGGGGAGGGTTTGAGAGACATATTTGGCATATTTCCTTATTTTCTTATTCAAATTTGCATCATCTATGTGCATTGGAAAAACCTAAAAATTTGAAAATTTTAAGAAAACTATTTTACAAAAACAGAGTGTCAGGTAGTTGCATTATCATTTTAGGATTGAGTTTTAGAATTTTGCTTAGGATTGTACATATGCATATGGGATAATGATGAGTCAAACCGTAAAAAGCTTAAGAACCAAACATATAATTTCAATGCCACAGTTATAAGTTGTCTAATGCATTCACCATGTTTGAAAATTAAGGCTGCACCTTTCTTCTAATTTAGATTTGTAGCACTCTCACTTGGTTGAAGCTTACTGTGATTTGTCAAACTATCCCTATGAATTAGAACCTAATTTGAAAAACTTAATTATCATGATATGCTCTAAAACTTTAACTCATGGATACCTCAAAATACTTGGATTTTCTTTCACCTTTTACCACTCTTGCTAATCCAAGTAGATGTCTCCACCATTGAGACCGTTCCACAAAAACCAAACCCAAAACTTCATTTCAGACCATATATAATTTTTTAGTGAAGTGAGGCCTATTTCCGGATTGAATTAGAGAGAAGGTGTTAGGTGTTGCTGACAAGAGTAGCGTCTCATGTAGTCTCTGGTTCATAATTTTCGAACCAGATTTAGGCTAAGAGTTTGAATAAGTTAGGGTTTGAGTCTGGGAAAAGAAAAGAAAAGATAAAAATATTTTCTAAAAATCAAAAGCCTTTGGAGAGGATAGGTTAAAAAAATGAGTCTAGTAAAAGGATTTGGAAGAAAAGATAAAAGTTGGCTAAGTACAAGAAACAGAAAAAATCGTATAGTAGCCACTCGACCAGACCACTCGAGTGAGTGGTCGAGTCATAGCTTAGTAAAAAATCAAAAATCCCAAATCCGCTATAAGTAAAAAGTAAAGTATCCTCTCCTTAGAAGAAAACAGAAAATTGGTCCTTGAAAAAAAAATGAAAAGAAGAAGCTTTTAAGCACAAGGGTAGAACTAGGATGAAGTTTCTGGGATTTTAGAGTTAGGGGAGTCATTTGGTTCTGCATGGGTTGATGATAGTCCGCTCCTGTATGCACCAGTTGGTTCTACCTTTAGCATTCTCTTATAATTCAATCCATTTCATTGAGAGATCCTGATACATGCGCTTAAAACCATAGGAAGAAGAGATCATTTTAATCTCTTAAAACTTGTCCCTCAACCAAATGAGTTACAGTTATTGCATATCATGATTCACCAGTTCGTGTTTAATCAATGTTAATGGGATAGTTTACTTTGAATGTTTGCTTGTGCCTGAGTCTTAGTGTTAAATTCGATGTGATGAGTATGGCTAAAGCTTTTAAGTAGAACTTCTGTGAATTGCATTCTAGAACTAATAACTGTGACATTGACATTAGATGTTTGCTTAGTTCGCTTAGGTTCTGAGTCCCCACTTTTTACACTACTCCTTTCATCTTATCCTTTCTATTTGCTTGAGGGCAAGCAAAGGGTAAGTTTGGGGGAGTTGATAACAGCACTTTTATACACATTTTTACCAGCATTTTATCATGCCTTAGAGTAGATTTTATCCATTGTTTATACCATTTCGTGCATTTATCCTTCATATAGGATGTTTAATATTTCTGTATAGGCATTGCATGTATTTTGCATACTTGGGGTCTTATCAGGTACTTATGGAGCATACTTGGATTTTGGCTCATGGAGTTAAGATGTGCAGTCAAGCCCTATGGAGTAGAGTGAAGATTGCAGAGAAGACAGACGGCTCACTCGACCAGGTTACTCGACCAGGCTACTCGATTGAGCACTTTCGACCAGGCACTCGAGTGAGCACTCTCGACCAGGCACTCGAGGGCGCACTCTCGACCAGGCACTCGAGTGAGCACTCACGACCAGGCACTCGAGTGAGCACTCACGACCAGGCACTCGAGTGAGAACTCTCGACCAGACAGTCAAGTGAGCGCTCTAGACAGGCTACTTGACCTCAGCATCGCAGACTCATTGGACTTCAGCACCACCTGCCTACTCGAGAGGTCACTCGACCACCCCACTCGACTGCTGGGTCGAGTGGGCACTCTCCGACTTTTCCTTCTAAAAACTCGCAAAATGTAATAAGCGCTTTTGGACTATGTATAAAAGTGCCTGATTAAACCTAATTAGAGACATCGAAAAAGAATCAAATAACGCCGCTTTGGCTTAGGAATTTTTTGGTTTTGCTCTCGTTTTTTCTCTCTCTTGTTCTTGCTGTTCATGACAGTTTTTCATTTTCTGCAACTTTGTAACTTTGATATCTTTTTATAAAATTAGTACTTGCATTTTATTTCTTCTACAACCTTGCTCACGAGATCAATGGCTATCACATATGAAAAGCTTAAGCTTTTCTGGGTTTCGGACCGCAGCCATGATCACAGTGTGTGAGTAGTAAAGTTGGGATTTTTGGGGATGGATTAGGGTAGCTTCTCTTTGTTTTGTTATTGCTTAGATAGTTTGATCATCACTCAGTTTCGACTCCCTCTTGGGTGAGTGATTTTAGATGGTCTCATGAGCACGAACCATGCCTTGAGCCATTAGACAGACTTTTTCCGGGGTTTAGAGTACAATAGCGTGAGGGTGGATGCATCAGCCATTGATTTATGTCACGACTCCACCTATTCACTTGTTATGAACTCTTCTCGACTTTAATAGGCTGATTCCTCATGCCTGATCAGACTCCTCACACTATGCTGACTGGGTTGGGTCTTGGGGCTCTCTACCACAAACCATGGATTGAGATGGTTATGAAGTCTGTTCTCTAAGGTAGTCATGTGATGAAATTGCTAGTTGATAGCTACAATAGAACAGAGTGATTGCGATCCTGTGATTTCCATCCCTAGAGTCCCTGTTTTCCCCCATAGTTCATAGCTTGCTTAGTATTTGTTCACTGTAGTTTTTCTCAACTTTTACTGTAGCACTCGACCTCACCACTTGATCAGTGTGGTCGAGTCGTCCTAGTATTGTGATTTTTCCTATTTAGTTCCATGATCTGCTGAAGTGTGACAGACTTTGGTACCTCTAGTATCAATTAGGGTTTTTAGTAGATTTCTCATTTGGACTGCTAGTATCACACCCTTTTGATAATTACTTGAATAGCTTGCCTTAATAATCAACTAATTGCTGTAGACCACCCTTGATTGGTTCGACAAAGTTACTCTTACTTCAAACCACTTACCACTTAGCACTATACTACAACTGATTAGAAACCTAGTATTTGGTCTCTCTAGGTTTAGGTTGATTGCTTAGCTGTCTGGCTTTGCTTAGAGTGGCTAAAAGCGAAGTTTCAGTAGACCATTCCCTGCTACTATTGGAGCTATGTTTGATTTGCTAAGTAGGAGGATTTCTCTGAGGCACATTGATCCTGATGTGTTCTATGATACTAATCCGGAAGGATATGTGATGTGGATTCCAGATGTTGTTGTTGAAGAAGTGAATGAGATTCACTCTGATGAGTCCACTACAAGGAATCCGAAAGCTGCGGGTAAGAAGAAGAAACTGCAGAGAATAGAAGTGACTGCAAAACCCCTTATGACTTTGACTCCTGTCAAGCAAGTTGATGATACTATTGAGTATAAGCTGCAGTATGGAAGTGGCTCAAGACCATTTTCCAAGATTAAGGCTATCATCACTCCCTAGTTCAAGGCTAAAGGACAAGCCGCAATGGATGAGATAATGAATAGGGTTCTGAAACCCAAGATGCTTGACTTAAGTGAGGATGATCTCGGCTTCAAGACTTCATCTTCACCACCTTCAGATTCATCTAGAGAATCTCCATCCATCTGATTTCTGATAAAGTCAAGCTAATGACTGAAAATAAGCGCTTAGTGGGAATCAACCCACTGGTGAGTCTGTAAATAAGTTTTTATGTGTCTTTTCACTAATTTTTCTTTTTTTTTGTTGTCTTAGGAATTGGACATGCTTAATAATAAATTTGTAAGGATTGCTCATGGAATGGAGAAGCTTTACGTAATTTTTCAACCAAGGAACATAAGGTTTGTGTCCGTGTTGATCGACACACACACCCTGTGTCGGTCGACACAGACCCGAGGTTAGCATAAATACCTAATTTCTTTTGTGTCGGTCGACACAGACCCGAGGTTAGCATAAATACCTAATTTTGTATTTTTCTCCACAATCATCTTTTCCAAAACCGTAACACAGCCGCCTCTTATACCCCAAATTTGCAAATTTCCTATTTTTACCAAATTGATCGGTGTTTGTTGCTAAACTCAAGAGATTTCAATTCTATTCACTCCTATATCATTCATTCTATCAAAATCCAAGGTATGTTCTTCAAAATTCATTTTTTAAATCCGAAATTTCAAGCTTTAGATTCTCACTTCTATGATCCTAATTTGGTCTTACTACTTGAAAATCTTGGTAGATTAGGTTGAATTTAGAAGGATTGAAGTGTTAACTGTTGTTAAATTAGGTTGATTTGATAAAAAAGTCATGAACTTCGATGAATGAAACTTGAACTAATTTGACATGAAATTCAGAACATAGAGATGTTTAGGATGATGGATAGATGTAGGTATGATACTGTTGATGATGTATTATGCTTAAACTCCGATTGAATTTCGAATTGAGAGGAATTTTTGCATCATACGCCAACTTTGCTGATTTTTGGACTTGTTCTCTTGTCTCTCTTTCAGGTACATTATAACTACTAGAGGAAGCGACCACGGACTTCTGAGGCTCAGGGTGATTCTAGTAGTGGACCGTGTCCACCTATTGCTTCTCATCGTCCATGGCCTCATCCAGATGGGCTGAGGATTAGACCCCAACACGATTGGGACGGAACCCCAAGGGAGGAGGTGATGAAACCTGAGTGTTACAACCGTGAGATCTCTGACGAGTGGGACGAGTATGATACTTTATTCTACAATGCTTGGTTGAACATGGAGATTAAGCCCACCCGTCTTAAGGACAGTGTTGCCTTGCAATGTATGCAGATTAAGGATGAGTGTCTACTGGCTTTGCAGAAGATTGGGTTGGCTACTATGTGCACTCAGTACTACGAGGTCTATCCAGAGTTGGTCCGGCGGTTCATGGCCACAGTGCAGCTCTATTACACCTCACCTGAGGGGTTGGCTCAGACGTGCATCCTCACATTCTTGATTCGGGGAGTTCGGTACAGGATTTCCATCCCTGATCTCTGCACTGTCTACGGGTTTGACCCAACCAAGACTGGGACTACTCTATCCTTGAACATGGTGATTGACTTTCAGACTTACTGGAGTAAGTTCGCGGACGGGGTTTACAGCCCCAACGGGTCTACACACTCTGACATCCGGTATCCAGTTCTTCGATACGTTGTTTGAGCCATCTCGAACAGGCTGCTGTGTAAGATGGAGGCCAACAAGATGAGACAGAGTGAGTTGGTACTGATGTGTTATGCAATTCAGGGGTTGTTCACTAAGGATTGGACCGAGCTAGATCCTGATATTAACCTTTGCGTGATCTTTGTGCATCGTTTGGTCTGCTTGAAGGTCCGCCCATTCACGGGTACAAGGGACAAGTTAGAGTATGTGGGTAGCTTGTTGACTTCCATCTTCCATTTCTGCGGGATTAGCACCGATGGAGTCAAGGTGCTCACTGAGAGATCCATCATGAACAAGGGGTTCATGACGCACGCCAAATGGATCAAGAAGGATTAGGTTTGGTGCTACCGCAGTGAGGGAGTGTATTATTTTGTGAGACTTCTGCAGAAGGAGCTCACGAGCATCACGGCCAGTCAGTCTCGCCTCCTTTTCCAGCCAGATCAGATGCTGTGCACCCTTGCTCCTCAGACCCACCATGGCAGAGGCGCCTCATCTCAGTCCATGCCTAAAGCATCAGAGGATGATCCGGTCCCAGGCACTTATACAACTCAGTACGGACTTCCCGCTACACCTCCCATTCCTATGGAGACAGCTGTGTTTTGGAGGTATGTCGCGGATAGCTTCCAGAGTGTCTGGAACGCGATTGCCTCACTCTCACGCTGCGAATGTATTCGTAGGACCGATGCAGCTCTCACTCAGCCCCGGCTTATCCCGATCCCCACCCGTACTCCGTCTTCAGATCCCGTTTTGGAAGAGGATTAGTTATTCTATTTTCTTTTTCCTTTGAGACATTTTTATTTTTTGCTTTTGCTTCTGTTTTTGCTTCAGTATTTTGTTTTTAACTTCTATTGAGTATTGTTGAACTCCTTTATGTTATATATCTGCTTGTTATTTGACATGTTTTGCTCTTAATCAGGCTCTAAATGTCAGAAAACAAGTTGAATGGTGTCAGAATTTTGGAACATCACATCCCTGCTCATGTCGATTGACACGCAGGGTGTGTGTCGATCGACATACACACCATCTCAGGTCACGTTTTTCAAAACATAACAGTTCAATCTCTATACAATTTTATTTCTTTTTATCACTTTCCTTAGGCTTATTTACACTGGGGACAGTGTAGTTTAAGTCTGGGGGAGGTAGTTGCTAACAATGTTTATTCTTTTGAGAGTCAGTCCAAAAAAAAAAATATATATTGTTTTTCAAAACCTTTGTTTTATTGAGTCAAAACTTGTCCAGGAACTATGAGCTATCTCTTGGTCTATTGTTGTTTGCTATGTCTTCTGGTGACCATTGTTGCAGAGCTTATTCAGATTCAACTAATGGAAAAACCCCAAGTCTCACCGGTTAACTTGAGATCTCCATACTTACAACAGATGCCCGCTATAGCCTGAGCCAATTTCTGTCAGTTCCTTTTACCTCATGGACAAAATTGGTGTTTGAGAGCTTGACTTTTCATTCATACCTGACCTGATAAAACCAAAGTAAGTTATGATGTCTAGTCACCCTAAAAAGTTGTTACTAATAATAAAATCCTTTAGGTATAGTTTATGAATGACCAAGTGACTCTCTGAGGTAAAGAAGGTAGGAGAAATCCATGCCACAATAACTTGCTTCTTAAGGGGATGATGAAAGTAGGGTTACTATGAGGGTATGAGCGATCTTGTGACCCACTATTCACTTCTAATAGCCTACCTTCATAGACAAAAGAAAAAGAAAATAATAAAAGATTCAAAATAACCAAGGATTTAAGTCTGGGGGAGACGAATACATCATTGTCGTTGTTAGGTTTGTGTTGTTATTGTTTAGGAAGACAGCTGAGTCTAGAAGGCTCTTGAACACTGAATTCAGAAGTGAGCCCCACACTGATGAAATGGCTTACTAAAGGGATATGTCGTTAAGTTGGGGTGGGTATTAAGAAGACTGCGAGTGACTACGGTAAATGTACATGGTGGTTAGTCTCTGAATAGTTCTTGTACCATGTGGATTACATGATGACTGGTAAGCACAATGTTCTAAAGAGTATGTGAGTTCCACGATTTTCAAACTACTTTCTTGGTTTGGTTTTCTGTTTTTCTTGAGGGCAAGCAAAAGCTAAGTCTGGGGGAGTTGATATATCATGGATTTTATGGTTTTATGACATGATATATGTAATTGTTTTGGAGTCTTTTGTATATGTATTGAGTCTTATTAGGTACAAACACGGATCGGACCCTGATGAGCATTTTGGATGCATTTGGAGACTTGTAGCTGAGAAAATCAACAAGGAGACGAATAATTTTGTCCACGTCGATCGACAGGCTATACTTGTGTCGGTCGACACAACCACGACGTGAATGACGCCTTCGAGTTTTATCAAGTTTCAAGAATTGCAAATTTCCCCCAGAAGTTTCCAAAGTTTATACTTCATGCCTAATCGTGTATTTTAGGTTAAACTATGTTTTAGAAGTCCTAGAGACTAAGTTTTGCCATTCTCTAAGTTTTTGAGAAGTTCTATGTTTACTGTAAGTTTCAAGGAGATTATTGGAGAGAAGATTCAGATCTTAAATTTTGTAGATAGAAGAATTCTGAACTCCCTTTGTTTTCTTATTTTCTATTTTATGAGTGTTATTCAGACAATGATTTGTGTTTCATCTTCTATGTCTGAGTAGTAACCTTGTTAGATCTAGGGTTTCAAAAGGGTTAATGAAGGATTGTTGAATTGGGCATAGTCTTGTTAAGTTATCTATTATGTTCTTCATCTAGATTTGATAACTACACTAGTCTTAAGATTCATCACCCTAATACTGGTACCATAGGATTATTGGTAGGCGCGATAGTGCTATTGATACCCTGACCCAATCTTAGATGAGGAAACAGCCTTTTTGCAGCGAGAGTTGGTTTAGGAATTTTGTAAACATATCGTACCCACACATCATAGAGACTCTATTTATTGGTTTTTCGCAAAGAGATTTGGTTTGCTTCTGTTTAGAGGATAGATGTCGTCTCAGCGAGAGTTGGATGAGATATCACATTAGTGTTACAGGTTTAAGAACCGCACAAACACTTTAGACTTGATATATGAACTGCCCAGTTCATTTTCCTGAGTTTTCCTGATTGATGTCCCTAGGTCTAGCGCTTTTAGTCACTTGAATTCAATCCCGTTTAATTACTATTTTGTTTATTGCATTGTTTCTTCTAGTTTCTTATTTATTTCATCTAGCTTAATTCGAATTTGTCCATCTATTGTGTAAGTTTTCACAGTCCTTGTGGATTTGACCCCTAAGTGCTGCAACTGACCTCTTAATTTGAGAGAGTAGCTCCTAGGGTTATATTTGACACCAATCAACGAAGATTCCTAGTGACTGCACGAGCTTCTATCAGCATACCCAAAAAAGGGATAAAGCTGAGAATTGGGAATAATGTAACGCCCGTAATTAAAAAAAAATAATGAAGAATCAGATGTTAGGTTAAATTGATCATTTTGAAACTGTCTGATTTCAGGGGAATTTCTGAGCAATTCAAAAGTCTGGAGCAGAATCTGTAAATAGAGAAAAGCCAAGGGACTAAAGTGCAAAAACGGAAAAAGGAGTGCAACTCGATTTCATCCTTTCCGAAATCACAGGGATTGTTTTTGGCAACTCGAATCTTCATCCTTCAACCCTAATACCACATATATATATGCGTTTCGAAGCCCCAAAGATTTAGAAGCCGATTCTCTTGTCAATTTGAGATTTTTGGTGAGTTTTCGAGATCCTTCTTCATCATCACCGATTTGAATAATTTTTGGGCAACTTATGACCGGATTTTGTTGTGACTTAGGTTGATCGTGCTTATCCATATTAGTGCTTTAGCTCTGGGTTGTGTTCAGCTTTGATAGAAGAGTTTGGTAAGCCTCATCTTCTTCCTTCTTCAATTTTTCTCCATGGAAGTGAGTTTCAAGCTCTTTAATGGTGGATTTCCTTTTCAGGAAGATTTAGAACTTGATCTATACCTTGTTAGAAAGCTCTCATTCATACGAATCCAACGCCATTGAGATCTTATCAAACACAAGTCGAATTTGATCGGAATCAGACTGGTAAATATTTCGATTTTGTTATTTCATAGTCAAATTGGGATATTGTTAGACCGGTTCTTAAGGTTCTGAGACCGGTTTTGGGTTGGAATGGATATGAATAATACACGCCTTAAATCAGATTTTGAATTGGTTGAGTTTTGACTTTAAACCAATAGGAATTCGGACCGGTTCGGCTGCCTTTAAACCGGTTTTTGCAAATCTTAGACCTGATTAAGATTTTACTCCAAATTATCTTTCAGATGGCATGTTGTACATATTTTTCTGATCAACGGTTGAATTTAGGTGAATTAATTGGTGATTTGAGAGGTGTGTAGAATTGCCGTTAACCACTTGTTCGATCTGAAAATCTTTTTTCAAGTGAGTTCTAACTCCCTTTTTAGTTTTTATTCAGTTGTATAATATTTTAGAAGTGAGAAAATTAATTAATTAAATTAGTTGAATGATAAGTTGTAAGAATTGATTTGTTTGTTTAGATAATTAATAGGAATATGATTTTGATATTAAGATATGCTATTCTGTTTAAAAATAAAATATGATATTCTGTTAAGACTGGTGTCAGCATGCTATTCTGATTTAGCTAGCTCTATTGAGCAATCTGTGACAGCTGGCATCGCCAACAGATGTATTCCGTATTCTGATATTCTGTTAGTGGTATTGAAGTCGGTTAATGCCGTGGACCGTACTTCCTTATCACCTCGTTAGGGGCCAGCATTCCTATCGAGTATATTATGTATATATTATGTTAGTATATGGTTTGGATCAACCAATGCTGGGGTTATACCATTCCGACGTTGCATTGCTAGATACCTGGTCGTTTTGTTCTAATGTTATTATTCTGTCTGACGATATTATTATGTTCTGAGGATTTGGTTATGTGTTTTTGTTAGTTTAAGTTATGATGTAATTTAATTGAACTAAAATTTATGTTTGTTGGTATCAACACGTGAACATTATTCTGTGCGGGTTCAGACCGTGTTGGTACTTGTTCGTCGGGTTTGTAGTCTCATTGGGCGATTTTTTTTCGCTCACATAAGTTCTGATTCCGTGCAGAGGGAATTGAGGAGGGGCAGCGTGCAGCTGAGGTTTAGAGTTTGTTTTTGGTCGTAGAATGAGACTTGGTAGATTTTCAAACGTTTTTTTTTATTTTTTTTTTTTATTATTATTTGGAGTTTTAAGAGATTTCAAACTTTATACATTATGGACTTTCTAGTATTTTGTTATTTATTTTAGTAATATTTTAAGAATTCTTATTAAAATTTTTGGAGCGTTATAGTTGGATCAGAGCATGGTTTTACGTAACCCTGGTGTTTACAAACGTTTTTCCGTTGTTTTAATTTGAAGACTATTACTTGGTCTCAATAGGATTTTGAATGTGACTTTTTGCAATAAGTTTGTGTGATAGAATTTACCTAAATTTAAGGTTTAACCTCTCGATTGATTGCATTCAGATGGTTAGACGTGGACGTCCGAGAGGTGTTCCTCAAGAGGCGAGACCTGGTTCTCCTGGTGGTCGAGGTGTTCCTGCTGTTCCACCACCTCCTCCACCAAATGTTGCTCCAATGGAGGATATGCGACAAATGCTTCAGTCTATGAATCAGATGTTTGCTCAGAATGCGGTCATCCAGCAAACTTTGTTGCAGCAGCTACCTCAGGCAGCTGTTCCACAGCCGGCTCAGCATGCAAACCCTCAGCCTGACTATTGGATGTTGCAGGATAGGTTCAAGAAGGAAGTTGGCTTGCAGAAGTTTGAAGGTTCTCCTGACCCTATGGAAGCAGAGAAATGGTTTGATCTTGTTAAAGAGGCGCTGGGATACTTGGGAGTTCCTGGAGATTTTAAGTTACGAATGGTTACGCACCAACTTGCTGGAGATGCTCAACATTGGTGGAGAAGCGTTGTTACTTCCCGTCCTGGGGTGGATTTGACTTGGGATGATTTTCAAAGAGCATTTATGGATCTGTATTTTCCGGAGTCTATAAGATCAAACTTGAGGATGAAGTTTGAGGAGCTCAGGCAGAATGATAAGACAGTGAGAGAATATCAAGCTGAGTTTGACCGTTTATCTCGATATGGTGCTCATATTATCCCAGATGACCGCTCAAGAGCAAGACGATTTGAGTATGGACTTCGAGATTCCATAAGAGTTGTGGTCAGTAAAACCACTTAAGTTAATTATGTATTCTTCTTCTGTTTTATGTATTTATTTTAGACTCTAATAGCTCCTGGATATAAAATTAGGTGGAACCACAGAGACTACCAACGTATGCTGGAGTTTTGGAGTGTGCGCTCATTGTGGAGGGAAATGAGAAAAAGACACAACCACATGCTGGGAGTAATTCTTCAGGGATCAGTAGTCGTGTGGATAGACACAAGCGCCCAGATGTACGTGGAACTCCATATGGAAAATCAGTAACTCAACAAAGACCATTGCAAGGAGTTAGCAAAGGGTGTACTTATTGTGGTCGGAATAATCATACAAGTGAGGTGTGTAATCGGGCTAGGAATGTATGTTTCCGTTGTGGTCAGGCTGGACACTATATAGCAGATTGCCCTACCAATGGTCCGACTAAGCCTGCACAAGTTCCTCAGAGTCAAGGCTTCCGTCCACCTGTTCCACCGCTGGGACGTCAAGTTGGTGGAGGTCGTGTGTATGCGTTAGGCAATCAGGGTGAGACTGAAGATGCAGATGCTGTCCAGGGTATGTTATCTATTCTTGGTATTTCTGCATTTGTGCTTTTCGATACTGGTGCCACTCATTCCTTTATGTCTGTTGATTGGTTTGAGAAATTGTCCGGAGTGGAGTTAGTTCCATTATGTTTGCCTATTCGTACCCCAGGAGGAGGAGTTTTACATTCCCTTGGGATAATCACAGATAGTGAGGTATTGGTAGGAGATGTGTCTCTTCCAGCAGATCTCATTGTACTCCCTTTAAAGGGATATTATGTTATTTTGGGTTTCGACTGGTTGTTCCGTCACTTTGCGAATCTAAATTGTCGGCGGAGAAATATTACTTTTGCAGTTCCAGATTGTCCGGTGGTTGAGTTTTGTGGCTCTAAAGTAACTCCTCGGTTGCCCATTATATCATTTTTGAAGGCAGAAAGATTGATAAATGAAGGATGTATTGGCTTCTTGGCAGTGCTAGTGGGTGAGGAGAAGCAGTCACCTAAACTTGAAGAGATTTCGGTAGTCTCAGATTTTACAGAAGTTTTTTCAGAAGATATACCAGATTTACCACCATCTCGCGATGTTAATTTTACGATTGAGCTTATCCCAGGGACTTCACCAATTTCTAAGGCCCCATACAGGATGGCTCCATCAGAGATGGCAGAGTTAAAGAAGCAGCTTATGGAGTTACTGGAGAAAGGGTTTATTCGCCCTAGTTCATCTCCTTGGGGTGCACCTGTACTTTTTGTGAAGAAGAAGGATGGTAGTATGAGGTTGTGTATTGACTACCGACAGTTGAATCAGGTGACGGTAAAGAACAAGTATCCTCTGCCTAGGATCGATGATCTACTTGATCAGCTTCAAGGAGCGAGCTGGTTTTCTAAGATTGATTTACGGTCAGGCTATCATCAAGTGCGAATTCGGGATTGTGATATCTCTAAGACAGCTTTTCGGACCAGATATGGACATTTTGAGTTTGTGGTTATGCCTTTCGGTCTAACTAATGCTCCAGCTATATTCATGGATTTGATGAACAGAGTATTTAGACCGCACTTGGACGAATTTGTTATAGTGTTCATCGATGATATCTTGGTGTATTCAAAGAGTCGAGAAGAACATGCTGAACACTTGAGATTGATACTTCAGAGGTTGAAAGAAGAGCAGTTGTATGCTAAACTTAGCAAGTGCGAATTCTGGCTTCAAGAAGTAGGGTTTTTGGGACATTTGGTATCCGGAGAAGGTGTTGCAGTAGATCCTGCTAAAGTCGAAGCAGTAACTATGTGGAAGCAGCCAAGTAATGTCTCAGAGATCCGTAGTTTTCTAGGTTTGGCAGGGTATTACCGAAGGTTCATAGAGAATTTTTCTCGAATTGCAAAACCCCTCACACAACTACTTTGCAAAGGAGTTAAGTTTGTTTGGAGTGAGTCTTGTGAGCAAAGCTTTAGAGTATTGAAGACAAGGTTAACTTCTGCTCCAGTCTTAACTCTTCCGAGACCTGGTGTAGGGTATGTGATGTACACTGACGCTTCTTTATCAGGGTTGGGCTGTGTATTGATGCAAGAAAGAAGGTGATCGCTTATGCATCTAGACAATTGCGTAAGCATGAGGTCAACTATCCCACACATGACCTTGAGTTGGCTGCTGTAGTTTTTGCACTTAAATTGTGGCGTCAATATCTGTACGGAGAAAATGTGCAAATATTCACAGATCACAAGAGTCTAAAGTATTTATTCTCGCAGAAGGAGTTGAATCTTAGACAGAGAAGATGGATTGAATTGCTAAGTGACTATGACTGTGAGATTCTATATCATCCAGGAAAGGCTAATGTGGTTGCTGATGCCTTGAGTAGAAAGCAAGTTACAGTGGCATCTCTTAGATCACAATGGAACTTAGTAGAACAGATGAGTCAGTTTCACATTTCTATCCAATAGGGAAAATCAGGATTTCTAGCCAGATTGGGTATTCAATCAGATTTATTAGCACGCATTCGTGATGCTCAGAGGCGAGATGGTAAATTGGGTCCTATTTGCGAGAAACCTGAGGAATTTAGTCAACTGGGGTATAAGCTTAGAGACGATGCAGTGTTATCGTTCAAAGGCAGAGTTTGTGTACCTAAGGTGCCTATGTTATTGGAGGAGATTTTGCGAGAAGGACATCAATCTGGGTATACGGTCCACCGAGGTAGCACTAAGATGTATCAAACACTTAAGCCCTTTTATCACTGGAATGGTATGAAGGGTGATATTGCAGAGTTTGTATCAAAGTGTTTGGTATGCCAGCAAGTAAAAATTGAGCATCAGAAGCCTAGTGGTAAACTGCAACCGTTACCTATTCCCGAGTGGAAATGGGATAAAGTTTCTATGGATTTTGTCACAGGACTTCCAAGGTCGCAGAAAGGAAATGACTCAATTTGGGTAATAGTAGACCGACTCACTAAATCAGCCCACTTTCTACCAGTAAAGAAGACATTTTCTTCAGTCCGACTAGCAGAGATCTATGTGGAAGAAATTGTGAGGTTGCATGGTGTTCCGAGTAGCATTGTCTCAGATCGTGATCCAAAATTTACTTCACATTTTTGGGATAGCTTGCATCAGGCATTGGGTACGCAACTACATTTTAGTACTGCTTATCATCCTCAAACAGATGGACAGTCTGAGAGGACTATACAAACACTAGAGGATATGTTGAGATCATGTGTTTTGGATAGCCACCAATCATGGGAGAAGTCGTTGCCATTGATTGAGTTTGCTTATAATAATAGTTTTCATGCGAGTATTGGTATGGCACCATACGAGGCTTTGTATGGTAGGCCATGCCGTACACCTCTATGTTGGGCAGAAGCAGGAGAAACTATTGGTATTGGTCCTGAGTTAATTTTGGAAACCACTGAAAAATTGAGGTTGATCAGAGGTAGGATGAAAGCTGCCCAAGACCGTCAAAAAAGTTATGCAGATCATCGAAGGCGTGATTTGGAATTTCAGGTTGGTGATCAAGTGTTTATTAAAGTTCAACCTATGAAAGGCAAGTTTCGATTTGGACAGTCAGGAAAGTTAAAGCCGCGCTTTATTGGCCCTTTTATGATTCTTGAGCGTGTTGGAAGTGTAGCTTATCGCTTAGAATTACCCCCAGAGTTGGGGCATGTGCATAATGTTTTCCACGTATCGATGTTGAGGAAGTATCATCATGACCCATCTCATGTTGTGAACTTTGAACCATTAGAAATTCAAGAAGATATGAGTTATGAAGAAGAGCCCATTCAGATATTAGAGACTAGAGTGAAAGAGCTAAGGAGAAAAACTATTCCCCTTGTAAAGATCCTTTGAACGAATCATGGTACCCAGGGAGCGACATGGGAGTTAGAGTCTGAGGTGAAAAAGAAATATCCCCACCTGTTTCAGGTAAATTTCTGAATTCGAGGACGAATTCTTTTTAAGGGAGGTGGAATTGTAACGCCCGTAATTAAAAAATAATAATGAAGAATCAGATGTTAGGTTAAATTGATCATTTTGAAACTGTCTGATTTCAGGGGAATTTCTGAGCAATTCAAAAGTCTGGAGCAGAATCTGTAAATAGAGAAAAGCCAAGGGACTAAAGTGCAAAAACGGAAAAAGGAGTGCAACTCGATTTCATCCTTTCCGAAATCACAGGGATTGTTTTTGGCAACTCGAATCTTCATCCTTCAACCCTAATACCACATATATATATGCGTTTCGAAGCCCCAAAGATTTAGAAGCCGATTCTCTTGTCAATTTGAGATTTTTGGTGAGTTTTCGAGATCCTTCTTCATCATCACCGATTTGAATAATTTTTGGGCAACTTATGACCGGATTTTGTTGTGACTTAGGTTGATCGTGCTTATCCATATTAGTGCTTTAGCTCTGGGTTGTGTTCAGCTTTGATAGAAGAGTTTGGTAAGCCTCATCTTCTTCCTTCTTCAATTTTTCTCCATGGAAGTGAGTTTCAAGCTCTTTAATGGTGGATTTCCTTTTCAGGAAGATTTAGAACTTGATCTATACCTTGTTAGAAAGCTCTCATTCATACGAATCCAACGCCATTGAGATCTTATCAAACACAAGTCGAATTTGATCGGAATCAGACTGGTAAATATTTCGATTTTGTTATTTCATAGTCAAATTGGGATATTGTTAGACCGGTTCTTAAGGTTCTGAGACCGGTTTTGGGTTGGAATGGATATGAATAATACACGCCTTAAATCAGATTTTGAATTGGTTGAGTTTTGACTTTAAACCAATAGGAATTCGGACCGGTTCGGCTGCCTTTAAACCGGTTTTTGCAAATCTTAGACCTGATTAAGATTGTACTCCAAATTATCTTTCAGATGGCATGTTGTACATATTTTTCTGATCAACGGTTGAATTTAGGTGAATTAATTGGTGATTTGAGAGGTGTGTAGAATTGCCGTTAACCACTTGTTCGATCTGAAAATCTTTTTTCAAGTGAGTTCTAACTCCCTTTTTAGTTTTTATTCAGTTGTATAATATTTTAGAAGTGAGAAAATTAATTAATTAAATTAGTTGAATGATAAGTTGTAAGAATTGATTTGTTTGTTTAGATAATTAATAGGAATATGATTTTGATATTAAGATATGCTATTCTGTTTAAAAATAAAATATGATATTCTGTTAAGACCGGTGTCAGCATGCTATTCTGATTTAGCTAGCTCTATTGAGCAATCTGTGACGGCCGGCATCGCCAACAGATGTATTCCGTATTCTGATATTCTGTTAGTGGTATTGAAGTCGGTTAATGCCGTGGACCGTACTTCCTTATCACCTCGTTAGGGGCCAGCATTCCTATCGAGTATATTATGTATATATTATGTTAGTATATGGTTTGGATCAACCAATGCTGGGGTTATACCATTCCGACGTTGCATTGCTAGATACCTGGTCGTTTTGTTCTAATGTTATTATTCTGTCTGACGATATTATTATGTTCTGAGGATTTGGTTATGTGTTTTTGTTAGTTTAAGTTATGATGTAATTTAATTGAACTAAAATTTATGTTTGTTGGTATCAACACGTGAACATTATTCTGTGCGGGTTCAGACCGTGTTGGTACTTGTTCGTCGGGTTTGTAGTCTCATTGGGCGATTTTTTTTCGCTCACATAAGTTCTGATTCCGTGCAGAGGGCATTGAGGAGGGGCAGCGTGCAGCTGAGGTTTAGAGTTTGTTTTTGGTCGTAGAATGAGACTTGGTAGATTTTAAAACGTTTTTTTTTATTTTTTTTTTTATTATTATTTGGAGTTTTAAGAGATTTCAAACTTTATACATTATGGACTTTCTAGTATTTTGTTATTTATTTTAGTAATATTTTAAAAATTCTTATTAAAATTTTTGGAGTGTTATAAATAATGTCATATGCTTCCCAATTGAGCCCATCAAGAGATACGCTATTGTATTTGGCCAAACAACCATTGTGAAAGATGAAGAATCTGAAAATACCATTCCTCTAATGAACCCATAACCCAATTAAAATAAAACTATGTCAAGCTAGTGACTTTGCAAAAATAAGCGCTGGTTGGGAGGCAACCCAACATGTTCATTTAATTTCTTTTTGCTTTTGAATTAATAAAATTATTTTATTTTATCTCATTTTTATTTCCCTTCAGTTATTTTATTTTATTTATTTATTTTTTAAAATAAGATATGATTATATTTTTGTGTTGAGCTGACTGGGAAACAGGTGCAAAACGCAGAAGATGCAAATTTCAAGAAGTTTTAGGACGCTGAGATCGATCGACCCTCCCCGGATCGATCAATCCCCAAGACGAGAAAGCTAAAAACCAGCTCAATGTACATACCAATGCTCCCTTTTGGTCGTAAAACTCCTTCCACGGTTTATGATTTGCTTTCTTGTTCACAATTCATTATCTCCAGTGTTATTTAGCAGCACCCTTTTTCTTTGATATTGTATCATAGCGGGAAGCAGTGATTTAAGTCTGGGTGAAGGGGTGTCTGCTTTCTTATGTTACTAACACTGTGTTTTCTTTTGTTTACTTGTTTCAAAACATGGGAATTTTACAAAATTTTTGGTTTCCATTTTATGTTGACATTTATTGGACTTAGTTCAGGAAGATTGGAAACACCATCAGTGGATCAACTTTACCAGAAGCGACCTATCCTTTGGAAATCTAAATAATCTAGCGTTGGCTCTATCTACTTGGACCTTTAACTTGAACTAATCTTCTCACTTAGGGGCTCGCTATTGCATAAAGGATCATATACATCCAGAGTTCACCCCATTCTTATTGGAGCTCCGGATGGCCAAGCTCATTTTTAGTTTGATTCCACACATTTACACCCTTTTTCATTCAGACTCCAGTCCTCTTTCGCAACATTAGGAGCATGTGCAACCAAGTGTAAAAACTACGGAGTATGGAGACCGGTACAACCAAATGTTCTAATGATTTCCGAGTAAGCTTTCTAGTATCAGTACTTCATCTATATTAGTTTGAGTTGACTATTGGTGCAATTTTTAGTAGGAGTGATGTACATGGTTAGAACTGGTTCCAACTTCCCCTTCTCAGAAAAAATACTCTGGGATCGACCGATCCTTGAAACTAGTATTTTAGCCTACTCTAAGCAAAGAAAGACAGCCAGGAAATCAACCTAAGCCTAGAGGGACCAAATATAAAGTTTATCAATTGTAGTATAGTGGTAGTGATAGTAACAATGTCGAACCAATCAAGAGTGGTCTACAGCAACTAGTAGATGATTAAAACTAGCTATTCAAGCAATTATCAAAAGGGTGTGATACTAGCAGTCTAAATGAGAAATCTACTATAAATCCTAACTGATACTAGAGGTACCAAAGTTTGTCACACTTTAGCTCATCCTGGAACTAAACAGGTAAAATCACAGTACTAGGGACAACTCGACCACACTGATCGAGTGGTGAGGTTGAGTGCTACAGTAAAAACAGAGAAAAACTACAGTGAACAAATACTAAGCAGACTGTGAACTATGGGGAAAACATAGGGACTTTAGGGATGGAAATCATAGGATCACAACAAGTCTGTACTACTATAGCTATCAACTAGTAATTTCATCACAGGACTACCCTAGACAACAGATTCATAACCAGCTCAATCCATGGGTCGTGGTAGAGAGCCTTAAGGTCTAACCTGGTCAGCATATTGTGAGTTGATCAGACCAGGCATGAAGATTCAGTCTATTCAAGTTGAGAAGAGTTCATAACAAGTGAATGGGTGGAGTCGTGACATAAAACAATGTCTGATGCATCCACCCTCACGCTATTGTACTCTAAACCCCGGAAAAAGTTTATCTAATGGCCCAAGGCATGGGTCGTGCTCATGAGACCATCTAAAATCATGTTCTCCTTGATCAGGGGAGAACAAGCATTAAAAACACTCACCCAAGAGGGAGTCGCAACTGAGTGATGGTCAACCTATCTAAACCATAGCAAAAGAGAGTGAAGCTACCCTAATCCATCCCCAAAAACCCCAACTTTACTACTCACTCACAAAAATCATAGCTTGGGTCTGAAACCCAGAAATCTCTAAAAGAGACATATGTGATAGCCTATGGGCTTGTGAGAAAGAGTCAAGAAGAAATAAAATGCAAATACTGATTTTATTAAAAGTTATCAAAGATACAAGGTTACAGAAATAAAGAACAGTTCAAGAACAAAAGAGAGAAAAACTAAGAGATAAAACCTAAATTGTTCTAAAAGCGGCGATTCTACTCGGTCTCTCCTTTTTTTTATTAGGTTTAATGAGGCGCTTTTATACTAAGTGACAAAAGCGCTTATTACAATTTCAAGTTTTTAGGAAATAATAGTCGAGGAGTGCCCACTCGACCCAGCAGTCGAGTGGGCCTGTGATTGGACATTGGGTGGTCACTCGAGTAGGCAGGTCGAGTGGGCCGGTGGTAGTGAGGTTGAGTGAGCATGAGGTCAAGTGAGCATGTGGTGAGTGCTCACTCGAGTGCCTGGTTGAGTGGGCAGGTCAAGTAAGCCGTTTATCTTCTCTGCAGTCTTCACTCGAGTCCATACAGCTTCACTGCAAATCTTCCATAGCCTAGCAGCTTGATCCAAGTTTCACTTCATGAGCCAAAATCTAAGTATGCTCTATACGCTCCATAAGTACCTGATAAGACCCCAAATATGCAAAATGCATGCAATGCCTATACATAAATACTAAACATCCTATATGAAGGACAAATGCATATAATGGTATGAATAATGGGTAAAATCTACACTAAGTCATGATTAAAGGCTGGTAAAAACGTGCTAAAAGTGGTGTTATCAATCTTATGTAGATCGATCGATCCCGTCTCATCCTAAGACTCTCTTTCAAAAAAAAAAAAAAAAAAAAAAGAAACGAAAAGAAAGAGAGGGGAAAAAAGTATGAAGGAACCAGAATAAAACCGTTTATTTAGCTATTTGTTTCTGTTATTTGTTTTAACACCAATAGCAACTCTATTAGGATCATTATATAGAAGCTTGCTTGGGATCCAAGGTTCAGGAGGTTGTGCACCATCTTTGGTCTTTGTCTCACTGTGATTTTGCGCATTGGCCTGCTGATATGATGTTTTATGCATCAGGTTTTACCCAACATTTAAACTTCGCAAGTGCACAGTTGTGCGCGGTAATATAATGCTGGGATCGATCCACAGAGACTAAAGAGCACTATAGATCTGTAGATCTAAACAAAGCTAGGATGCAAAAATGGAAAGTTGTCACAAAAATCAAATCTGAATAAAGTCTTTAAATAAGGAAAGAAATCAATTTAATATAAATGTTGGGACCTGAGAAATCGTAGAGATTTAAATAAATAATATGGATATGTAACTGAATTAGCAATTAAATGATTTAGATCTAGAACACAAACACTGTACCAAAATAGATCTTTTATTATAAGAAAATATTATCTAATAAATATTTTAATTAAAAGCAAATATTACTCTACCATAAATCCGCTAGGACCCTTTGATATCATAGTTTGAGCTAGTTTGATAGAGTTCACTTGTAGATCCATCTTCAACTCTTGGAAATCTGGAAATGAAGCCTACAAACTATAGACTCCGAGTAGAGTAGCCAACGCTAGCTGCTTCTCGTGGCTATTTTGTTTTTTAGTGCTGCAGATCTAGCTTTGGTGAAGAACTGCTGAATGAAAGCAGCTCGACATTCACCCCAGCTTGTGATAGATCCGGGACTCAAAGATTTCAACCAACTATGAGCCTTATCAGCAAGGGAAAGGGAAAATAGCCTACAACGGAGGTAGTCTTGGGGGAATCCGTTGGATTTGGTGGTACTACAGATCTCCTCAAAGATATCAATATGGTCCATTGGGTTCTCGTTTGATAGCCCATGGAATTGATTCAGTTTAACCAGGGCGATTATTTGAGATTTAATCTCATAATCTTGCCTCTAGATAGGAGGGGGAATAATAGCAGATCGGTTCCTATAGTAGGTGTGTGGGGCATCTTGCTTGCATAAGGTAACCATGCGCAGAGGGACTTGCAGTCCTAGTGCAGCATATACTCTCACCATAGGATCTCCAGCATCATTGAGAGGTCCTTGATTAACATGACTCTCTCTCTGCCGGATTACCTCTGCATCCTCACCATCATTAACAGGGGGAATGTTTCTAAGGTTATTAGGATCAGCCATACTAACCTTATCTTTTGCTTTCCTTGTGGTTTTTTTCTTCTTGTTTTCCTTGATCTTCCTTGTGGACTTCCTTGTCAAGTCCTCTATGCTCTAGTCTTGTAGATCTTTAGAAGCCTTGCTCCTTAATTGCATCTACCTGAGAAGTAAAAGGAGTTTGAATAATCAGATCCAAAAAATAGGCTCTAGGATCGATTGATCTTGGAAGGGATCGGTCGATCTTGAGAGAAAAAGGATCGAACGATCAAAGAGGGATCGATCGATCTTGCACAAAGTAGGATCAGTCGATCTTTAGGGATCGGTCGATCGTGCAAGAAGTAGGATCGATCGATCTTATGGGGATCGGTCGATCTCAGAGACGTAAATAAAAAAATGCAGGAAATAAAATATCCTAGACTATGTTTTAAAACATAAATCTAAAGGCTACATTTACTCTCCGACAACAGCTCCAAAAACTTGATGTGATGTTTTATGCATCAGGTTTTACCGAACATCTAAACTCCGCAAGTGCACGGTTGTGCGAGGCAGTATAATGGTGGGATCGATCCACAGTGAGTAACGAGCACTATAGATCCATACAGCTTCAATGCAAATCTTCCATAGCCTAGAAGCTTGATCCAAGCTTTACTTCATGAGCCAAAATCCAAGTATGCTCCATACGCTCCATATGTACCTCATAAGACCCCAAAATATGCAAAATGCATGCAATGCCTATACAAAAATACTAAACATCCTATATGAAGGATAAATGCATAGAATAGTATGAATAATGGGTAAAATCTACACTAAGTCATGATAAAAGGCTGGTAAAAACGTGCTAAAAGTGGTGTTATCAACTCCCCCAAACTTATCCTTTGCTTGCCCTCAAGCAAATAGAAAGGATAAGATGAAAGGAGTAGTGTGAAAAGTGGGGACTCAGAACCTAAGCAGACTAAGCAAACCTCTAATGTCAATGTCATAGTTAATAGTTCTAAAATGCAATTCACAGAAGTTCTACTTAAAACTTTAGCCATACTCATCACATCAAATTTTAACACTAAGACTCAGCCACAAGCAAACATTCAAATCAAACTATCCCTTCAACATTTTATTAAGCATGAACTGGTGAATCATGATATGCAATAACTGTAACTCATTTGGTTGAGGGACAAGTTTTAAGAGATAAAAATGATCTCTTCTTCCTCTGGTTTAAGCGCATGTTATCAGGATCTCTCAATGAAATGGATTGAATTATAGGAGAATACTGAAGGTAGAGCCAACTGGTGCATACAGGAGCAGACTATCATCTACCCATGAAGAACCAATGACTCTCCTAACTCTAAAATCCCCGAAACTTCGTCCTAGTTCTACCCTTGTGCTTAAAACTTTTCTTTTCATCTCTTTGACTCAAGGACCAATTTTCTGTTTTCTTCTAAGGAGAGGATACTTTACACTTTTTACTTCTAGGAAATTTGGGATTTTTACTTTTTTCACTAAGCTATGACTCGACCACTCACTCGAGTGGTGTGGTCGAGTGGCTACTATATGATTTGTTTCTGTTTCTTTTATTGAGCCAACTCTTATCTTTTTCTTCCAAGTCCTTTAGTAGACTCATATTTTTTAACCTATCGTCTCCAAAGGCTTATGATTTTTAGCAAACTCTTTTTCTCTTTTTCTTTCTTTTCCCAGACTCAAACCCCAACTCATTCAAACTCTTAGCCTAAATCTGGTTCAAAAATTGTGAACCGGAGACTACATGAGAGGCTACTCCTGTCGGCAAAACCTAACACTTCCTCTCTAATTCAATCCGGAAATAGGCCTCACTTCTCTCAAAATTAATGTATGGTCTGAAATGAAGTTTTGGGTTTGATATTTGTGGAACTGTCTCAATGGTGGAGACAGCTACTTGGATTAGCAAGAGTGGTAAAAGGTGAAAGAAAATCTAAGTATTTTGAGGTATCCATGATTTAAAGTTTTTAGAGCATATCATGATAATTAAGTTTTTCAAATTAGGTTTTAATTCATAAGGATAGTTTGACAAATCACAGCAAGCTTCAACCAAGTGAGAGTGCTAAATCTCAATTCCAAGCAAGGTGCAGTCTTAATTTTCAAACTTAGGTGAATGCATTAGACAACTCATAACTGTGACATTGAAACTATATGTTTGGTTCTTAAGCTTTTTACGGTTTAACTCATCATCCTCCCCTATGCATATGTACAATCCTAACGATATACTAAAACTCAATCCTAAAATAAAAATGCAACTACATGACACTGTTTTTGTGAAATATTTTACAGAAAATTTTCAAATTTTTAGGTTTTTCAATGCATATATATGATGGAAATTTGAATAAGAAAACAAATGATATGTCAAATTCGTCTCTCAAACCCTCCCCCAAACTTAAATTACACAGTCCCTTGTGTAAAATAAATTCAAGAGATGATTTGAGAGACTAAAACAAAAAGGAACAAAAATTGCAATGGTATATACAAAGATAAGAAAGTGGGGTGGTACCTCATTCTTGTGGAGTGAAGAAGGCATTAGTGTTAGCCTCCATGCTCTCCTGGGTGTAGGCTGGTACTGTGGTGGTGGGAGGATCAGCTCCAGGGTGTGACTCGACTGGTCCACTCGACCCAGCAGTACTCGAGTGGGGAGGCATGTATCGGGCACTCGACCCGGCATGGTCGAATGGTACGCTCTGGTCGTACCCCAAGTAAGATGGAAGCTGTGCGCCTGATCATAGCATGGGTAAGGCTGAATAGGCGCACTCGGGTCAAATGCCTTCTTCACCTCATTCTTGTGGAGTGAAGAAGGCATTAGTGTTAGTGTCCATGCTCTACTGGGTGTAGGCTGGTACTGTGGTGGTGGGAGGATCAGCTCCAGGGTGTGACTCGACTGGTCCACTCGACCCAGCAGTCGAGTGAGAGGTATGTATCGCACACTCGACCCGGCATGGTGGAATGGTACGCTCTGGTCGTACCCCGGGTAAGATGGAAGCTGTGCACCCTGATCATAGCATGGGTAAGGCTCAATAGGCGCACTAGGGTCAAATTCTTGGTGGCACTCGAGTGGCTTACTCGAACCAGATGGTCGAGTGGCTTCATCTGGTGACGAATGCTCCAGATCCTCTATGGGGTGATCCGGGCCTCTTTCTCTCCTTCTGCTCAGCTGAGGTCCTTCTTGACGAGCCAGCACTAAACTTCTTCTCAGCTGCTGCTAAGCTGTTGGTGATTCCCTTCAGTTTGGCGTTCATTCCACTCTTGAACTTACTGAATTTCTTATCCTGCCACTTGCACCACTTCTGAAGCGTGGAGATCTTATGGTTAGCCTCCTTGAGGCTTCTGCACTCTGTCTCCTCAAAATAGAACCTTGCTGGAGCTTGCATACTCCCCATGAAGTCCTGAGATGTCTCATCTTCTTGGAGTCTAACCCCCTCATCAGAGAAGTAGAGATCTCTGACTGGTGGTACAAAGGAGACGCTACGGTCACCATCCTCTGCATAGAGCTTGGCTAAACCTCCATAAGGTAGTAAAATCTTTGCCTTGTTGCTCCTGGGATGTGTGAAGTTATAGATGTACTTCTCCCCAACCGTTGCACCAATAGTCTGAGTGTCTCTCATGTGATCAATGTCCATCAGAGTGTATGGTGTAGGCGCGGATATGAGCTTAACTCCAGCAGCTTCCACAAACGGAGTAACTATGCCTCCCACAGTGAACTCTGCCTTGTTCAACATCTTGTCATCCTTGATGGCATTTGCTCTATAGCTCATGAGATGTCTCACCAAGACAATGGAGTTCCCTGTGTAAGCTATATCTCCCTGCATCTCAATCCCGTTGGCTATGTTCTCCTCAGATGAGTAGATAAGGTAATCACAAAGAGCCTTGTCGAGCATCTTCAGCTTGCTCTCATCCACTAGGCCTGTGGACTTCTTTGCAGACATTGTGTTTGCGAGGGTCCTATGGAGGTATCTCACTGCTGGGTGCCTTATCTCACTACTCTTGGCCCTAGCAGACTGATAGTGCTCCCTTCTGAAACAAATATTTTTCGTGTCTAAATGAGCATGGAGGGTTTCAATTCCTCATTAATGTTGTAGTACATGATGTGTCAATCCATAATGGGTTTGGTGCAAGCAATCACAATATATCAATGCATAATAAGTTAAGCCAAATCAGAGATGATAGTTGAAACTAACAACCTAATGATTGTAAATGCAAATAATTAATATTAAAGCAATGAACAGTTGAGATGTCAATCCAAATGAACAAAGAGAAAACAAACAAACAGAGAAAAAAAAATAGAGGGCCACTCGATCGATATGGTCGAGTTGTCGGTCGAGTCGAATTGTAAAGTCACATGATCACTAGATTTAACAAGTAACTGAGCGTTTAATGCAATAATAAAGAGATAGGGATCATAGGGATGAACTAATTAACTAGGGGATCACTTTCATAGTCTGGATACTTAACAAACATAACCTATTTTAAGGCTAATCCTTTGACTGTAGATATCTAAACCAATCAAGCCCACTGTCGTGACGAATGATCTCGAACCCAATGACTCAGCATACCTGATTTTGCCAGAGTCAAGCCATTGGACAAGCATTAAGAATCAACCTACCTAAGCCAACTTAATTTCCTAACAATAGCTTTGAGTATCATGGATTCTTAAACTCCATTGAAGCATACTCTCCACAGGTTAATATAACTAAGTCTCTGGAAAAAGCTAATCAAACAACCTTAAAGCAGTGTTGTGAAGAGATCATTTAAGATCATATTCAAGTTGATCAGAAATGAATAAGCATTAAGGAGTCTCACCCAAAAAGGATTTAAAGCATTTAAGAACTTAAAACTACCAGATTAATCAAGATCCACCTTAATCTAATCCATCCCTAATAACCCTAAAGTTAACTACTCATTAATCATAATCAAAACTAAATGTGCAAACCCATAAAGTTCTAAATCTGATATATGAGATAGATCAGATTGAGATAAGAAGGTTTGATGAAGAAACTAAATGCAAGTACTGATTTATTAAAAAGATATAAGGTTTACAAAATATCTAAAATGAAGAACAAGAGAGAGAGTAATTAGGAGGCAAAGAGAGATCATATCAAGTCTAAAAATGAGCACACCCTTTATTAGGGTTAACATATGTGATTTTATACTAAATATAAGGTTTAGGATAAGACAAAATAGATTTTGTACTAATCCGGAAATATCACTCGACCATAGTGATTGAGTGGCTGGTCGAGTAGCTTCCACCTTCCTTCAATCTCCTTCTTGAGCTGATTCAAAACTCATGTCCAGCTCCTTAATGCTCCAAAGCTTCCTTAGCATCCATTTTTACCTGTAAACAACCCACAATATGCAATATATATGCAATGCTCATGCAAAGGACCCTAAAACTCAAAAGGAAGTGAAATATGCATATAATGGTATAAACAGGGAATGAATAAGCACTAATATGATGATAAATGTAAGCTTAAAACTGGTAAAATAAAGTGTTATCAACTCCCCCAAACTTATCATTTGCTTGCCCTCAAAGCAAATAAAAGATTGTTTGGAGAAGTAGTTTGAAAATGAGGATTCAGAACCAATGCCAAATGACTAAACCTCTAACCTCAATGTCATGGTTAACAGTTCTAGAATGCTATGCAGATGATCCATACTTATAAACATTAGCCATGTTCATCACAAAAGATTCAAAATTCATCCTAAGCCGCAACAAGCATTCAAAGAACTCTATCCCTTTAACATTCAATAAGCGAGAACAGTGGATCAAATTAAGCATTGGTTAGGAACTCATTTGGTCTCTTCTTCCTCTGGTTTAAGCGCATTAGTAACAAGGATCTCTCAATGAATGAATTTAACTTTGGGACAATGCTAAAGGTTAAAGCCAACTGATGCATACAGGAGTAGCCTCTCATCTACCCAATAACACACAGCTGACTCTACCTAAATATATACTTAGAAATATATCATAGCTTTTCAACCTTTCTTTCTTTTTCTTTTCTCTCTAGGCAATACATTGTTTTTCACTCAACTTAGGATTGTTTCTCTCTTTTTATTTTCTAAGGAAAGGATCCTTACTCTTTTCACTCTTCTAGTGGATCTGGAAATTTCTTTTTATGGGCTAAGGCATCTACTCGACCACTTGGTCGAGTTGTGTGATCGAGTCACATCTTTTTTACTTTGCTTATCTTTTATTTTTCTATTTCCTGAGCCTATCTTCATAATATAATCATCCAGATCCTTTACTAGACACTCATTATTGTATTTTTGGTGTTTAATCCTTTCCAAAGAATTTATAGCACTCTTTTTCTCTCTTTTTACCACTCAAAACATCAACCAACCCCTAGTTCAAACTTCCTATCCTATTCTGGTCCAAAAATCGTGAACCGGAGTCTACATGAGAAGCTATTCATGTCGGCTTATACCTAACACTTTCTCCTAAGTTCAGTCCGGAAATAGACCTTAACTCAAGATTAATTCATGGTTTGAAAAGAAGGTAGGTTTGGTGATTATTTGGAACTGTTTCAAAGATGGGAACAGCTACTTGGATAAACAAGAGTGGAAAAAGGGAACAAAGTATCCAAGTATTTTATGGTAGCCATGAGTTCATAACCAATGCTTAAGTTTGATAATTAAAATTTAAGATAAGGTTCTTATAATTAGGGATAGAGTTTCTTATTCACAGCAGATCATGTCCTTCAATTCAAGTCGCACGTTGCTTTCTACCACATCGTTTTAAATGAAGTTTTACCATAACATTCCTCTAGTTTGTGTAAGTATGGAATCATGAATAGTCATAGTTCAGTCAGTATATCATAATCTATACTTTTTCTTTCTCTATGAATGAAATAGAGAATTTACGCGTAAAAGGTTCAGTCAGAATTCAAATGAATCCCATATTAGATTGTATATATATGTAAAATATAAATTTGAATAGGAATCTATATTTATATAGATAAATTATATAAATATAGATTTTTTTTATTAAAACTCTTAGAATCTATGGTTCTACCTTACTTAACCCGCATCACACAAAAATTAAAAAAGCAAATAGATTTTTCTGAATTCGGTTCAAATGATGAAAAATTAAGTGGATTCTTCTGTGGATTCTTCTTTTGATTTCAATATTTTTTAAGAATCAAATATTGGATGTTAAATACTATTGGATGGGTTACTTTTTATTGGCATTGGAAACACATCACATTATGGCAGGGTAACGTTTCACAGTTTAATGAATCTTCCACTTATTTGATGGGATGGTTAAGAGATTATCTATGGTTAAACTCTTCACAACTTATCAATGGATATAACCCGTTTGGTATGAATAGTTTATCAGTCTGGGCATGGATGTTCTTATTTGGGCATCTTGTTTGGGCTACATGATTTATGTTCTTAATTTCCTGGCGTGGTTATTGGCAGGAATTGATAGAAACTTTAGCATGGGCTCATGAACGCACACCTTTGGCAAATTTGATTCAATGGAAAGATAAACCAGTAGCTCTTTCAATTGTGCAAGCAAGATTGGTTGGATTAGCTCACTTTTCTGTAGGTTATTATTCATAGATAATTACAATATGCTTCCTATGATAACCGGATTCATGAATTATGGTCAACAAACCCTACGAGCTGCAAGGTATATTGGTCAAGGTTTCATGATTACCTTATCCCACACAAATCGTTTACCTGTAACTATTCAATATCCCTATGAAAAATTAATAACATCGGAACGTTTCCATGGTCGAATTCATTTTGAATTTGATAAATGCATTGCTTGTGAAGTATGTGTTCGAGTATGTCCTATAGATCTGCCTGTTGTTGATTGGAAATTGGAAACTCATATTAAAAAAAAAACGATTGCTTAATTACAGTATTGATTTTGGAATTTGTATATTTTGTGGTAATTGTGTTGAGTATTGTCCAACAAATTGTTTGTCAATGACTGAAGAATATGAATTTTCAACTTATGATCGTCACGAATTGAATTATAATCAAATAGCTTTGGGTCGTTTACCAATGTCAGTAATTGACGATTACACTATTCGAACAATTTTGAATTCACCTCAAAGAATTAATGGGTCAACCCATTAATTTTATTAACAAAAGAATTTTAAAATTTTGAATTTTATAAAGAATTTAATTATAAATTTGTATTTATATAATAATATTATAATAATATTAAGTATTAAGGCTCATTCTTTTAATATAATATATTCGTAATTACTTTCTTGAAATAGATAGGTTGAAAATACACTTTAAAATAAATAAAAAGAGAAACTGTATAATAATTGTATCTACATCAAATTCATATCCATTAGATTCTAATTTCACTCTATTAGAAACATATAAAAAACGAATTTGCCGGTTAAATTAATAAGGTCATGAAAAGGATTTCAATTTTTTCTTTTTTTAATAATATAATAGATTTGCCTGGACCAATACATGATTTTCTTTTAGTTTTTCTGGGATTCGGTCTTCTAGTAGGAGGTCTGGGAGTGGTCTTACTTCCCAACCCAATATTTTCAGCTTTTTCCTTAGATTTGTTCTTGTTTGTATATCTTTATTGTATATTCTATCAAATTCCCATTTTGTAGCTGCTGCACAACTCCTTATTTACGTGGGGGCCATAAATGTTTTAATCATATTTGCTGTGATGTTCATGAATGATTCAGAATATTCCACAGATTCAAATCTGTGGACCGTTGGGAATGGGATTACTTCGTTGGTTTGTACAACTATTCTTTTTTCATTAATGTGTACTATTCTCGATACGTCATGGTACAGGGTTATTTGGACTACAAAATTAAACCAGATTCTAGAGCAAGATTTAATAAGTAATAGTCAACAAATAGGAATTCATTTATCAACTGATTTTTTTCTTCCATTTGAACTCATTTCAATAATTCTTTTAGTTGCTTTGATAGGTGCAATTTCTGTGGCCCGTCAATAAAAAACGGTCGAATTAGTAAAGACCAAAGAAAAATTTGTGTATGTTATGATATTTGTTTCCGTTCATTCAATTAAATTGGATTGAATATTACTTCATATTTAAAATATTAATTTTTATATTTGATATATATTTGAAATTTTTTTTACCTAATATTTTTGTTATTCGTACTTTTTTCATATTCTAGTTGATTGAATCCGGTGAATTATTTTTCATACTTAAATAAATCCAAATTGATAAGGAGTTGCTGAATGATACTCGAACATGTACTTGTTTTGAGTGCCTATTTATTTTTCATTGGTCTTTATGGATTGATCACGAGTCGAAATATGGTTACGGCTCTTATGTGTCTTGAACTTATACTGAATGCAGTTAATATGAATTTCATAACTTTTTCTGATTTTTTTGATAATTCCCAACTAAAAGGGGATATTTTCTGCATTTTTGTTATAGCAATTGCAGCCGCTGAAGCAGCTATTGGATTAGCTATAGTCTCATCAATTTATCGTAATAGAAAATCAACTCATATCAATCAATCGACCTTATTAAATAAGTAGCATAAAAAATTTTATAGATTGAAATTCGCATATATAATAGGTTCTGAGCTACTAGATTATATTTGTGAAAATCTCAGAAATCAAAGTATTTTAGCCCCATTTTTTTATCAATTGAGCCAGAATTCATTACAAAAATTCTATTAAAGGAAATCATTGCTTCATATAGTATTTTAATATATCATTCAATTAGAAGTTTACTAGATTGAAAATTTATGACATTCAAAAAACTATTGATCCTATGTCACATTCAGTAAAAATTTATGATACCTGTATAGGATGTACTCAATGTGTCCGAGCATGCCCTACAGACGTATTAGAAATGATACCTTGGGATGGATGTAAAGCTAAGCAAATAGCTTCCGCTCCAAGAACCGAGGACTGTGTTGGTTGTAAGCGATGTGAATCCGCCTGTCCAACGGACTTTTTGAGCGTTCGGGTTTATTTAGGGCATGAAACAACCCAAAGTATGGGTCTAGCTTATTGATACGTTACCGAAAACCTCATTTGAATAAATTTTCAATACATTTTCTTTTTTTTATTGACAAGTACTCGTACTCAAAAAATTTAAATTATATATTTTTTTTTTATATTTTTTTTTTGAGTACGCGTTCTTTGGACCTGGTGTATCTTGTCTTTACCACGAATGATTTTCCTTGGTTAACAATAATTTTTGTTTTTCCAATATCTGTCGGTTCGTTAATGTTATTTCTCCCACATAGGGGAAATAAAGTCAATAAATGGTATACTATATGCATTTGTATTTTAGAACTTCTTCTAACGACCTATGCTTTTTGTTATAATTTTAAAATGGACGATCCATTAATTCAACTGTCCGAAGATTATAAATGGATACATTTTTTAGATTTTTACTGGAGAATGGGAATAGATGGACTTTCTATAGGAACGATTTTATTGACGGGATTTATTACTACTTTAGCCACTTTAGCGGCTTTGCCAGTTACTCGGGATTCCCGATTATTCCATTTCCTGATGTTAGCAATGTACAGCGGTCAAATAGGATCATTTTCTTCTCGGGATCTTCTACTTTTTTCATCATGTGGGAATTAGAATTAATTCCCGTTTATCTACTTTTAGCCATGTGGGGTGGAAAGAAACGTCTGTATTCAGCTACAAAATTTATTTTATACACGGCAGGAAGCTCCATTTTTTTATTAATAGGGGTTTTAGGTATAAGTTTATATGGTTCGAACAAGCCAACATTAAATTTAGAACTCTTAGCTAATCAATCTTATCCTGTTACACTCAAAATACTTTTTTATATTGGATTTCTTATTGCTTTTTCCGTCAAATCACCGATTATACCTTTACATACTTGGTTACCTGACACCCACGGTGAGGCACATTACAGTACCTGTATGCTTCTCGCTGGAATCTTATTAAAAATGGGAGCGTATGGGTTGGTTCGAATCAATATGGAATTATTACCTCACGCTCATTCTATGTTTTCTCCTTGGTTGATGGTAGTCGGTACAATCCAAATAATTTATGCAGCTTCAACATCTCCCGGTCAACGTAATTTTAAAAAGAGAATAGCCTATTCTTCTGTATCTCATATGGGTTTTATAATTATAGGTATTAGTTCGATAACGGATCCTGGACTTAATGGAGCTATTTTACAAATAATCTCTCATGGATTTATTGGTGCTGCACTTTTTTTCTTGGCAGGAGCGAGTTATGATAGAATTCGACTTGTTTATCTTGATGAAATGGGTGGAATGGCTATCTTGATTCCAAAAATATTTACAATGTTTACTATCTTATCGATGGCTTCCCTTGCATTGCCAGGTATGAGTGGTTTTGTTGCAGAATTAATCGTTTTTTTTGGAATAATTACCAGCCAAAAATATTTCTTAATTTCAAAAACTTTCATTACTTTTGTAATGGCAATTGGAATGATATTAACTCCTATATATTTATTATCTATGTTATGCCAAATGTTCTATGGATATAAGTTAATTAATGTCAAAAACTTTTCTTTTTTTGATTCTGGACCTCGAGAGTTATTTCTTTCAATCTCCATTCATCTACCCATAATTAGTATTGGGATTTATCCTGACTTTGTGCTCTCATTAGAAAGCGACAAGGTCGAATCCATTTTATCTAATTACTTTTATGGGTAGTTTTCAGGAGATAAAAAAAAGCATTAAATTGAATTGTAATCAGAAGTCTTTGATCTTTGTCTTGTGAGAACCTTTTGAATCATTGTACCACTTGATTCAAAAGGTTCTTGATGATTGACTACTAAAAACGAAATTGGATTTCTTAACTTAATATGAAGTTAGATATAGATGCTATTCTTTATTTATTTGAATATGGATTCTTTTTTTCTATATTTAATTGGATGTAAAAGAACCATAACTATGTAAACCTATTCCTAAAAGATTGACGCCAAAATAGCATATCCAAATTAAAAGAAAACCTATCGAAGCCACAATTGCAGAATTTATACCCCTACCATTCCTATTTGTTTTAATATGTAAATAAATTGCGAATATGATCCAAGTAATAAATGCCCAAGTTTCTTTTGGATCCCAGTTCCACTACGAGCCCCAGGTCTCATTAGCCCATACAGCTCCTGAAAGAATGTCGACGGTTAAAAAGATAAATCCAAGACTAATAATACGAAAACTCCAATAATCTAATTGTTCAATCAATTGACACCTATAATAATTTCTAGAAAAACTAAAATTAATGTTTTGTTGTAGTAAAATGGAATTTCTTTCATTTAGGTACTAAAATACATCAAAAGAAAATAATTTATTTAATAAATTTTTTTTTTATATTCTTTTTCCAAAAATCAGGTCCGACTTTGCGAAATGTGATCACTAGAAGAGCCATTGATAATAGTGATCCGCATAACAGAGCGCCATAGCCTAATATCATCATACTTACGTGCATCATTAACCACTGGGACTGGAGAGCTGGTACTAATATTGTCGACTGAGGCATTTTGTTTAAAAGACCTGAAGTAGCAAAACCCTGAATAAAAAAAAGCACTTGGCACAGTTATTACGTTTAAGTGCTTTTTTTGTTTTTTATTAAAACAAGAAACCATATGAATAATTGAAAAAGCCCACGAAAGAAAAATTAATGATTCATATAAATTACTTAATGGAAAATGTCCTGAATAAATCCAACGGGTGAATAATAATCATGTTATACTAACAAACGTAGTTACGATTCCTTTATCTGATGAATCAAAAAATCCTATGATTTCATCTAAATTAACTAAAAAAGTTAAAAAATAAATTTTCAGTACAATTGAAACGACCGAAAAAGATATATGAGTTAATATGTGCTCTAAAATTGAAAAAATCATAAAACATTTGTTAAAAATTAATAAATTAATACTAATACTAGGTTTTACCCGATTTTAGAAAAAAGGGTCGGGTATTATTTTGATTATAAAACTTATAATATCTCTTTTATAAGATCTTATGCCGCTACTCGGACTCGAACCGAGATGCTTTATCACTGCTTCCTAAGAGCAGCGTGTCTACCAATTTCACCATAGCGGCAACTTGTTCAAAACAATACTAACAAGTTTTTTTTCAATCGTCGAGATTAAAATTTAGCCAATTGCCCGGAATTTACAATTGATTTAATGAATACAAAATTTTTTAATTAGGTCTTGTGGGTTTGAATTCAATTAAGATCTTTTTTTTATCTGAATTATTTAAAATTATTTAAATTCACTTTTTGTCCTTTATATTTTTTTCTAGAATACAATGACAAAGTTAACTAAATTCAAGTAATTGGGACTTCAACCCAATGACAAAACCCTAAATGCTTTTTATCATTTTATCAGTTCCATAAAAAAAATGATAAACATATTTATTTTGATGCATCTTTTTATATTGTAAAAACATAAAAATTCACTTAAATTAATTAATTTGAAGAACCTATTGATTTTGCTTAAAGATCTTTGATTTACTCATTATGAGTAAATCAAAGATCTTTATTTATAAGGTAGTGATGAGGAAAATAAGAACCCCCCCCCCCCTCCTTTTTCTGCTCCGGAGTTGAGCTCGACTAACGAACTCGATCCATCTGGTCAAGTAGAGGTCTGAGCCTCCAACTCTTCAGCTGTGAGATCCGATCTTCTCTTCCATGGCCTGTCCCTGCGATCTTCTCTTCCATGGTCTTTGGGCTGTGCCTCCTGGACCTTCTTGTGGGAGATTTGCTTTTCTCCTTAGCTCTTGAGCTCTCACCCTTCTTTTGCAAACTCTTAAGCTGCCCTGAGATGACCTTGATAGTCTTTGTCATTGACTTGATGGCATTGTCCTGGAACTTGTTCCACTGCTGGAGCAAGCCTATTCTCTTGTTGGCCTCCTTCAGGTTCTTGCACTCTGAATCATCAAAGTAGTACCTCTCAGGTTCCCTGTTTGCTTCCATCCAATCCTCCAACACTTGATCATAAGATGCATCATCAGCTCTGGACTTGTACAGACAACTGGTAGGAGGAATGAAATCAGCTTCTCCTCCTTGGTGTAGCTTGGGGAAATCATCCAGTTGTAAGAGGACTTGGGCTTTTCCATCTTGTGGGTTTTTAAAGTTGTAAATATGTTTCTCCTGAACCATATTCCTCTCTATGATGAAGGAGTTTTGCAGATACTCCATATCAATCCACTGTGGTTCTTGCCTCTTGCTCTTAAGCTCAACTCCAGCTACTATGAAGATTGGTGCTACAATTCCACCAACTGCCAAATCTCCTTGGCTCACTATCTTGTTAATCTTTGTGGCATACTCTTTATAGGTAAGGGAGTTGCCTGATCAGTACAATGGAGTTTCCGGTGTCAGCTCTATCTGCCAACATACCCCTATCAAGCCTCTAGTTGTTGGCTGAGGTGTAAACTACAAAGCTTTCAAGCGCTTTGTCAAGCATCATGATTTCCCCGTCATTGACTCCTCCAGTGATCTTCCTTGCAAACATGGTGTTGGCAATGGCTTTATGCAAGTACCTGATCCCTGGACTTCTTATCTCTGAGCTTTTGGATCTTGATGATTTGTGCTTTCCTTTTCCTCCTAATAGCTGCCAGAGGTCATCTAATTCTCTTCTGCTGTAGTTTTGGTGCACTCCAGGCCCTTGCTTGAAACCATACTCTTGCTTCAGTCTCTGGTTCAGCTTGGTACAATTTCAGCTGGAGGGTGCTAAGAAAATGGCATGTTTCTTCTTGATAGCCCTCCCTTGGATTATACACAAGTGTCAACAAGTCACACTGCTCAAGCAACAGCTCCACTTCCCTTGTGATGTCCAATGCATCCATTGTCAGCCAATGTGGGTATCTTATTTCCACAAAGCTCATTCCTTTGAACAAGTCAAGCAACATTTCCTCATAGCCTATTTGGATCAATCCCTCAGACTCTTCACCAATGCTTTCCTCTATATCTTCAGTCTCTGTTCTCTCATCATCTTCTTTTTCATGCTGCACTCTTTTCCCTTGTGCGATATGCTCTCTTTCCCTTGAGAATTCTTGCTCACGAGCCACCTCTGCAGCCCTTCTCCTTGTCATCCTTATTGTTGATGCATTGGTTACCCTGAAATAATGAACATCGAAGTTTAGCTACATGTTATTCTCCTACTCGACCACCTACTCGACCTAAGTGGTCGAGTTGGTATATTTAAAAAACTTTCTCATTTACATCGAGTCATATGCTCGAGTTGAAATTTTAATCAAGTTTTCAGAGAAGTTATATTGTCATCAGTACTGGGTAGTCGTAGACTTGATGATTTAATCAACAACAACTTTCAATTTGTGGACTCATCAGAACCGATTAGATTTTAATCAAACTTCTAAAGTTAAGACTCTTATAAAAAATCAACAATGTTCTTTATCAGAGGTGGTGAGTGTTTTTAAATGAAACTAAATACAATGCATATCTCATTTATAAGTTCATAATTTCCAAATTTTTCAATCTAAAACTTCAAGAACAAAAAATTTTCAAACCTAGAAAATTTTCAATCATGATATTTCGAACAAATCCACATCTCTAAACACTCTATGTTCCTTATAAACAGATTTCATGGTACATGCATCAAGGTTTGTTGAAGGGTTTTGAAAATTTTCTTTTAAAAACTCAAACACAAGATTTTGATTGAAATCATTTTTTCAGAATGCAGGGAACTTACATTGTTGAGTCAAGAGTGTTTGAATTAGCAGACATGGTTGCTGAATTGAGTTATTTGAATTGAAAATTCAGAGAATTCTTAGAAGGAAATAAAAGTTTTTGCTTTTGAGAAGATTTTCTTTAAAATCGCAAATGAGAGAGAGAGTTCTGATTGGGATGAAGTCGTGAGAGGTTTTAAAAGTAGGGTTTAGATCAGGTTCAAATGGATGGCTGAGATTAAAAGTTAGAAATTCAAAACCTGGCCACTCGACCTCGTGGTCGAGTGGTGTGGTCGAGTCCGAATCCGGATTGTTTCTGATCAATTTTCAATCTTCATGCTATGCATTCTTCTTGGTCAATGGCACTCTTCCACCTATACCTGGATTACAAGACACTAGATAAAAACATTAAAATACCAAAATAAATAATAACTTGAAAGTTAAAAATTTTATATACAAGAGATAGTCATGGAATTTCCTCCCAAGTGAGCTTGTTTATAGTCTCATAGCTTGACTTGCTTACAGAGCTTAGGTGGTGGATCAGGGACAGGCTCTAAGGTCATCTCCTTGTTTTCCTTTGGTAGCTTTCCATAAGATGAGGCTAGAGTTGCTATCTTCCACCATTTCATGTTCTCAACTTCACTCATACCTCTAGAACCATACTCAAACCTCTTGAGCTCTATAACCTTGTCTTGAAATAGTCAACCTCTTTGATCAAAAGTCCAACAGGTTCTTGTAAAGAGATGATAGCCTGGCCTTGAGCTATGCTGATTGAATCTGGTGATGTGCTTTCTGAATAAAATTCAGCATCACTGAACTCCTTCACACTCTCCACTGCTGACTCATTCAACTGGTTCTCAAGTGTCAAGTTGTTCAAGTAGACTATCTCCTCATCACTTTGGCAATCCTTCTGATTCATCCAAGATAAAGATTCTGGTGGTGGACTTGGGATTTCTATCTCACCACTGATAATAATCCTCAATACCATATAGCTGCTTCAGACTGTTGTGACTTTCGGGTCCTCGACCAATATCAAACCTCATCACTAAACCTTTTCCAAACTTCAAATCAATTTTTCCTCCTTTTACATCAATAACTGCACCAGCACTACCCAAGAATGGCCTTCCTAGAATCAGGTGACTCAATGATTCCTCCTCCATCTTAAGGATTATGAAGTCAGTAGGCACTTCAACATGGCCTATCCTTACTGGTAAATTCTCAAGCATACCATAGGGCCTTCAGATTGTCTTGTCAGCTAACCTCAGGGAGATCTTACTCAGTTTGAAGTCTTCAAATCCAAGCTTTGTTGCAATATTCATGGGCATTATATTCACAGATGAGCCAAGATCACACATGGAGTCCCTAAGGACTGTTTCTTTTATAGAACAGGGGATAGTGAAGGTTCATGGATCTTCAAGCTTTTCCTGGACTATTATTTCCTTCTCAGTGATCATCTTACATTCATGATCCTTTGCAACTACCTCTTCTTCCTTCTGAGTCTCTTCCACTAAGGTTTTTCCAACAAAAGTTTGTGATTGATCCATTTCTTTGCTAGTATCTTTTAAAGACCTCGTAGCTTCTTCCTCTTGCATCTGATCTTTCATAATATCTTCATAGATTGCTGTTATCTGTTTCTTGAGCCTTCCAGGGTATGGACAAGATAAAAGCTCTTTCAGATTGGCAATCTTTTTATTTCTTGCAAGGATAGCTTCTACTTGACCTGCTACTCGAGCAGAGTGGTCGAGCTTGTTTTGTGAGATGAGATTCTCAGCTATATCTCCTGGAGAAGACACTGCTTTATGATTTTCCTAAATGAAATCCTCCCCATCTTGAATATCACTGTCCACAGTGTACGAGGCATGTCTTTTCTTGAGTGGGAGATGAGAATCTGGCCTTGAAGATATAGCATATACATTAGCTTGATCGTTTGATTCTGAACTGACTTTCCAGGAAGTTGACCTTGTGTTTTGACAGAAGATTGTGCAGCCAATGTCTCTAGATACTTGAGTCTAGAGTTTAAGGTTTTCACCTTGTTGTTCAGCTCATTGTAAGAGTTATCAATGTGGTGCTTCAGTTCAGTAAGCCTCTTACTCTGCTATATGGCTCCATTTGCTTGTCTCTGCATGATCTGTTGTAACATGCATTTCATATATGGTTCTGGGAGAATGGGATTTTGCTGAGATGCAAATCCTGGTGGTGGATTAGAGTAGGAGCTTGTTGCTGGAAACCAAGCTGTTGTTGCTTAGGAACAAACTGCTGGTTTTGATTGTATTGAACAAAAGGTTTGTTCTAAGCTTGTTGCTGAGCAGGGTATACTTGATCATGTGGGTTTGCCACATTAGTATTCCTGTAAGAAAGGCTGGGGTTGACTTTGTAGTTGACAAATCCTCTGTTGTAGCCACCTTGATTCTGGATGTAGCTAATATCTTCTTGCTGATCAGCCGCCCCATCTTGAATCTGATACTGCTCTTCTTCACTAATAAAGTGCGCTGTCTTTTGATTCACCAACAACAAACGATTAAACTTCTCATTCAGTAGCTTGATTTCTTTCTTGTGTATATCATCACTATCCACAGATCCTCTTGTGGTCCTGTCATATTCCTCTGAGTGGTTTCCATCAGCCTGAGCTAAGTTCTCTATGAGCTCCTTTCCACTCTCCACATCTCGATTCAAGAAGTTGCCATTGCTGGTTGTATCAAGAAGAGTCTTGATGGAGGGTAGTGAACCTCTGTAGAGAGTACTAAAGAGTGATTCCTCGGTGAAACCATAATGAGGGCATTATGAGATATATCCTTTGAACCTTTCCCATGCTTCTGAAAATGTCTCTCCATTCTTCTGAGTGTAGCTTGAGATTTCATTCTTGAGCCTAGCTGTTCTTGACTGAGAGAATAACTTGTCCAGAAAGGACTTCTTGCATTCATCGCAAGTGGTGATGAATCCATTAGGCAGATTCATCTCCCACTGGTAAGCCTTGTCTCCAAGTGAGAATGGAAACAATCTGAGCTTGAAAGCATCTTCACTCACTCCTTTTATATTTGTGAGGCTGCAAAGGCGATCAAACTGATCCAAGTGTGCAAGAGGGTTCTCCATTGGTAGGCCATGGAATTTGTCCCTTGTACCATGTTGATGAGGCTTCCACGGATCTCAAAATTGTTGTTCTGAACTGGTGGTGGAACTATGCCTTGTCTCTGTGTATGAGTAATGGGAGCATCCCCAGCTCGAACTGGTCGAACAGGTCTGACTCTGTCCTGAGGTGTTCTAGGTTGTAGACGGTTGATATGATCAAGATACTGTATGAGATTGTGGCTTCCTTGAGATCTTGTATGCTTTCAGTAGGACCAAGTGATTCAAGAATAGCACTCGACTAGTATGATCGAGTAGGTAGGTTGAGTCAAGTACCTTATACAAACAGAGGTCCAAAAAGCAAACAAAATCAGTAACGAAGTAAAAGTAACTAAAGAACTTAAGCTTAAAAACAAAGAAATTGTGAATGGAACACAAATAAACCCAAATGGCAACAGCGCAAATTGAAACAGATATTTTTCGTGTCTAAATGAGCATGGAGGTTTCAATTCCTCATTGTTATTGTAGTACATGAGGTGTCAATCCATAATGGGTTTGGTGCAAGCAATCACAATATATCAATGCATAATAAGTTAAGCCAAATCAGAGATGATAACAACCTAATGATTATAAATGCAAATACTTAATAATTAAAGCAATGAACACTTGAGATGTCAATTCAAATGAACAAAGAACAAACAAACAAACAGAGAAACAAAAGTAGAGGGCCACTCGATTGATATGGTCAAATGGTCGGTCGAGTCGAATTGTAAAGTCAGAGGATCACTAGATTTAACAAGTAACTGAGTGTTTAATAATATAATAAAGAGATAAGGATCATATGGATGAACTAATTAACTAGGGGGTCAATTTCATAGCCTGGGTACTTAACAAACATAACATATTTTAAGGCTAATCCTTTGACGATAGATATCTAAACCAATCAATCCCACTGTCGTTGTAACATTCGTGTCCAAGAAATAGGATGTTGAATTATTTTCGGATAAAGATCTGAGTTTTACAGATTATTATTTAAATCAAATAACATATGGGATATTGGAAAGGAGAACCAAAAAGTTTGGGATTGTTTCTGTTGGATTAGAAAGTTGTGATGGGTTTATTTGTTACGATCAGAAGTTATGGGGTGGCTTTGCAAATAACAGACAGTTGGGGGACTTAGTTGCAATTCTGGAGAAATTGGAAGGAACCCTAATCTCCTATTGGTTTATTTTAACCTAAGAGTGGCAGCATCTTTTTCTTCACGTGGTCACCTCCATCGAGTAAAACAAAAGAAAAGGAGAGCTTTGTGGGTGGCTGTGTTGGCGAGAAGAGAAAGAAGAGTGTTGTTGTGTGGTGTAGAGAGCTAGAGAGGACTGAGTTGGTGGGTTTTGGAGTGAGGAGAAGAGACAAGGTTGATCGTTTTTGTGCGAAGTGATTGTTGTTCCGTCGTTGCCGTTAGAGAGAAGCTCGAGTCTCCATCTCATCCTTCTTAACGGTAAGAATCTCTTCTCCGCCTTAGTTGTCTTGTTGTGGTTGTTGTGATGGTGATATTGATCGGTGGTGGTGGTGAGACACGGTGACTGATCAGATCCTCATGGTCATGATGTGTTTGAGTTGATGTCGTGGCTGAGAGAGTGGCCGTTGCGTCGAGGTGGTTTCGCTTGTTATCGGTGGTGTTGTCGAGAGGAGATTGAGATCATTGGTGTTCTCATGAGTTGGACGTTGAATCATTGACGTTGGTGATATAATAGTTAACGGCGGTTGTTGTGGAGATACTTGTGAACTCTGGGATGGTGGTTGGTGGCGTCTTGGTGGCATGATGATGATCGGACTTGCTGTGACGGTGATATCTGAGTGTTCGTGTGGTGTATGATCATGGGTTCGTGTTGGTGTTCGATGGTGTCCGGTGGTGGCGTTGTGGTGGAGACGTTGCAGAGAATCTAAGTCATCACGTGGAGAAGATGACTTATATTAAATATGGTGGTTTAGCTAATTATTTAATTAGTATTATTTTATTATTGTTAGGTTCTGCATTCGGAAAATCTAGCTTTTAGACGTATCGGGGAGTTCTAAAAAGTTGCAGAAAATTATCACAAAACTTTCTGCTTTTGGCTAAGGTGAGTGCAGTACCGTGGTCGGACTAGACTTACAGGAGTTTTCGGTCTAATTTTATGTATAGGATTTATTTCAGTGAATGTTTGTTTTCTTGGGAGTTTTGGTGTTTTGCTGTTGTGTAAAACCGTTTGTGCTGTTAAATAAATTCCGGAAAATTGCTGAATTTAATCTATTAATTAAATTGCTGATTTGCTAAATTTAACTGATTATATTTTGGTGTAGAAGGATTTATTAATCGATGTAAAAATATTATTTAATTATAATAAATATTGCTAAATTGCTTAAGCTGATTTGTTGTTTGTCGAATCCCAGACATATAATTATGTCAGAGACTTTTTGAGTCACATGTCTGTAATTGACCCAGTAGACGGGTTGATCGCCTCCTCAGTATTTATTAAATACTGACTGTGTCTATTCGTAATGGCGCAGGTAAAGGAAAAGGAAAAGTTTAGTTGCAGGATCTCGTGGGACCAAGGCTGCGAAAAGGGGATGACATACCGGGATTTATCGTTTATTTCTTTTATTGCAGTATTTTGGTTTAAATTGGTTAAGTTGGGTTATTTAAAGTGATGTGATTTCGTGAATCGTTTAATATTGTTTATGTTGGAGGATTTTAATATTTATGGGAATATTATTATCGAGCAAAATGGGTTAGGTTGTTTTAATTTGGTATCAGAGCAGAGTTGTTTCTAGGATGGTTAGACTTCCTGCTGTGCTGAAAATGGTTGTCTGTTGTGAATCGAGTGTCACTTAATTGTTGTTAGCCGTAGTTTAAACTTCTCTTGTTGTGTGGTATGTCATCATTTCCAGCCGGTAATGGTTCCACGGTAAGACTTCTTTGTTGTGTTGTTGTGTTACTAATTTTGTAGTAAAGTTATTGATTCGTTGTTGTTTTCTTTTAAGATGGTTAACCCAGGCAGAGTTGGTAGGCCTCTTAGAGGTCGTCGTGCGGGCCGAGGTGGCCGTGGAGGTCGAGCTGGCAGGGCAGATGATGTTCATGAGGGGAGTGTGGCGCAGAGTGTCACGTTGGAGCAGGTGGGAGGTGAGCACTCTATTGGGGATGATCAGGCTGATTTCGCTGCTGGCAACGCTGTGCCAGCACATGGAGTTGCTCCGCAGGGGGTAGATCAGAATCCGATGGGGGCTGTACTTGGGCTGCTAGCCCAGTTTTTGGAGAGGTTACCGGCTGCGGTACCGGCTCCTGCTCCGGTGGTGCCACAGGGACCTAATGTCGTGCCAGTGGGGGTTGCTCCGGATATTCCGGATGTTATAGGTGAGCCGGCTGTCCCATCCTATCTCAGGGTGATGGAACACATGCAGAGGTTAGGCACCAAGTACTTTATTGGTGGTGCCAAACCGGTTGTGGCAGATGAGTGGAGGTCCAGGCTTGAGAGGAACTTCCATTCTATCAGATGTCCTGAGGCATACCGGGTTGATTTGGCAGTTCATTATCTCGAGAGCGACGCCCACACTTGGTGGGAGAGTGTATTAGCACGGAGAAGGGATGCAGTGTTGACTTGGGATGAGTTCCGAGAGGAGTTTAATCTCAAATACTTTCCTCAGGAGGCATTGGACAGGCTGGAGGGTGAGTTTTTGGACTTGGCACAGGGGAACAGGTCTGTCCGAGAGTATGAGACCGAGTTCAATCAGCTCAAGCGGTATGCTGGTAGGGGTCTCGATGATGAGAAGGCCCAGGTGCGCAGGTTTTTACGGGGTATGCGGTTAGAGCTAAGGAACCGCTGCATTGTTCGCACTTATTCTTCAGTAGCTGAGTTGGTTGAGCGGGTAGCCTTGTTGGAGGATGGTATGATGCAGGAGGAAAGATCGCATCTTGTTGTTTCTGGAGTGCAGAAGAAGCCCCAGAGTTCTGTTCCGAGCAAGGGAGGCAAGTCAGGCAGGGACCAAGGACAGAAGAGTAAGTGGGAGGACACTTCCAAGACTGTCAATGCAGGGTATCGGTGCTTCAGGTGCGGTAGTACAGAGCATCGGATTGCAGACTGTACCAAGGCGGATGAACGGGTTTGTTACCACTGCAAGGAACCTGGACATGTGAAGACTAGCTGCCCAAAGCTGGTGCAACAGGTACCAAGGATTGAGGCACCGTCGCAAAAGCGGGCTGCAGGAGCTCCTCGGGTTTACACCTTGGGAGCAGAGACCGGGGGAGCAAGCAGCAGTAAGCCGATCACTCGTTAGTTATGTTCCCTTATGTTCTTGTTTTCTTTTAAGTGTTCAGAATTCTTTCGATATTTTTGTGTGTGGTGTCTTAGTTCAAGTGTGTGCGTAGGGACCCTAAGTGTAGCTGGGGTAGAGTCTCATGTACTGTTTGACTCCGGAGCATCTCACAGTTTTGTTACACCGGGTTGGGTATCTGAGAATGGAACCGAGGAGCTGTTTGGTGATCATGCGGGAGTTGTGAGAGTTGCTGGGGGTCGGTTATTGAGTACTCAGGGTTATGCGGAGGGCGTTGACATTCTCATTGTTGGGGAGTTGATGCCAGCAGATTTGATAGTGTGTCCAGTGGAGTTGTACGACGTCATCTTGGGCATGGACTGGCTCGGGAAGTTCAAGGCTCATCTTGATTGCTACAGAGGTCGGGTTGTATTTCAGCATGCATGCAAGGAACTTGTTTATCAAGGAGTGAGACCGGTTTCGGGGAGTATAGTAGTTTCAGCTATCCAAGCAGAGAGGTTGATCGAGCAGGGATGTGAGGCCTACCTGGCAACCATATCGATGTCACATGAAGTTGGGGAGTCAGCGGTTTTGGATATTGAGGTTGTTTGGGAATTCGAGGATGTTTTCCAGCCGTTGAAAGGGTTGCCGCCGTCAAGGTCTAACCCTTTCACTATCGAGTTGGAACCAGGGACTGCACCGCTGTCTAAGGCTCCTTACAGAATGGCTCCAGCTGAGATGGCAGAATTAAAAAAAAGTTGGAAGATCTGCTGGAAAAGGGGTTTATTAGGCCGAGTACTTCACCGTGGGGAGCGCCAGTGTTGTTTGTGAAGAAGAAGGATGGGACTTTCAGGTTATGCATTGACTACCGAGGGCTTAACCGAGTGACTGTGAAGAACAGGTACCCTTTACCGAGAATTGATGAGTTGTTAGATCAGTTGAGGGGGGCTACTTGGTTCTCCAAGATTGATTTGGCGTCTGGATACCATCAGATTCCCATAGATGAGGTGGATATTCGAAAGACAGCTTTCAGGACAAGGTACGGACACTTCGAGTTTGTTGTGATGCCATTCGGGTTGACCAATGCACCAGCTGCATTTATGAGGTTGATGAATGGAGTTTTTCAAGAGTATCTTGATAAGTTTGTTATTATCTTCATCGATGACATCCTGGTATATTCCAAAAGTCCTCAGGAACATGCAGAACATTTGAGGAGTCTTGGAAAAGTTGCGGGAGCAACAGTTGTTTGCTAAGCTTAGCAAGTGCAGTTTTTGGCAGTGAGAGATTGTTTTTTCGGGTCATACTGTTTCGGAGAGGGGGGTCTCAGTGGATCCAGAAAAGATTCAAGCCATTGAAGAGTGGCCAAGACCGAGGAATGCAACGGAGATCCGGAGTTTTCTTGGGTTGGCCGGTTACTATAGGAGGTTCGTCAAGGGTTTTGCCAGCATGGCTCAACATATGACTAAGCTAACAGGGAAGGATGTTCCTTTTGTTTGGTCGCAGCAGTGTGAGGAGAGCTTTATGAAGCTCAAGGAGATGCTGGTTAGCACGCCTGTGTTAGCTTTACCGGAGCCAGATGAGCCATATGTTGTATACACTGATGCGTCTAGGCTGGGACTCGGTTATGTACTTATGCAACAGGGGAGGGTGATCGCTTATGCGTCACGACAATTGAGAAAGCATGAGTACAATTACCCTACTCACGATTTGGAGATGGCAGCTGTGGTGTTTGCACTAGAGATTTGGAGATCATATTTGTATGGCGGGAAGGTTCAGGTGTTTACAGACCACAAAAGTCTAAAATACATCTTTACTCAGCCCGAGCTAAATCTAAGGCAGAGACGTTGGATGGAGTTGGTCGCAGATTATGATCTGGAGATAGCTTACCATCCTGGAAAAGCTAATCTCGTTGCTGATGCGTTGAGCAGGAAGCGGATTATTTCTGACACCGAGAAGGACGCTGAGATCCTAGTTGGCATGGTGGGTACTCTACGATTGTGTGCTGTGTCTGAAGAGTCGGAGCCGCTAGGCTTAGAGGCAGCAAATCAGGCTGATATTCTGAGCCGAGTGCGGGTGGCGCAGGAGTTGGATCCAGAATTGGTTAAGGCTTCTAGAGCAGAGAATTCAGAGTATGAAGTTACCAGCAATGGGACCATATTGCTGAATGGCAGGGTGTGTGTACCAAAGAATGATGTGCTGAGGAAGGAAATTCTTAGGGAAGCGCACCAGAGTAGATTTTCGATTCATCCAGGGGCTACCAAGATGTATCGTGATCTCAAGCGGTATTACCAGTGGGTAGGGATGAAGAAGGATGTTGCCAGCTGGGTTGCAGGTTGTGATACTTGCCAATTGGTGAAGGCGGAGCATCAGGTTCCGAGCGGATTATTGAGGAGTTTACCTATTCCGGAATGGAAGTGGGATATGATCACCATGGATTTTGTGGTTGGTCTACCAATTTCGCGGAACAAAGATGCTATATGGGTCATTGTTGATAGGTTGACTAAGTCAGCACATTTTCTGGCCATCAGGAAGACTGATGGAGCTGAGGTCTTGGCTAGAAAATATGTCACTGAGATTGTTAAGTTGCATGGGGTACCGGTGAGCATAGTGTCAGATCGTGACCCTAAGTTCTCTTTGCTGTTTTGGAGAGCCTTTCAGAAGGAGATGGGCACTAAGGTACACATGAGTACAGCTTACCACCCACAGACAGATGGGCAGTCGGAGCGCACCATTCAGACCTTGGAGGACTTGTTGAGGATGTGTGTGCTTGACTGGGGAGGCCATTGGTTTGATCACTTGAGTTTAGTGGAGTTTGCATACAATAATAGCTACCAGGCTAGTATCGGTATGGCACCATTTGAGGCTCTCTATGGTAGACCATGTAGGACACCGCTGTGCTGGACTCAAGTAGGGGAGAGGAGTTTGCTGGGAGCCTATTTTGTGCCAGAGACCACAGAGAAGATCCGTGTGGTCAAGCTGAATATGAAAGAAGCACAAGACAGGCAGAAAAGCTATGCTGATAAGCGTAGGAAGGATTAGAGTTTGCGGTTAGAGATATGGTCTATCTGAAGATGGCAATGCTGAGAGGTCCGAACAGGTCTATTTCTGAGAACAAGCTGAGTCCTCGCTATATGGGTCCTATTAGAGTATTGGAGCGGGTTGGGCCAGTTGCTTATAGGCTGGAGTTGCCAGATGTGATGCGGGCATTTCATAAAGTATTCCACGTGTCGATGCTGAAGAAATGTCTGCATAAAGATGATCAGGTGATGGCTGAGATTCCATCTGATCTCTTGCCGAGTATGGTTGTAGAGGCGAGGCCTCTGGAGGTGCTAGACCATAGAGTTAGAATGATCAGGAGGAAACAAATTCCAGAGATGAAAGTCTTGTGGGACTGCAATGGGGCTGAAGAGGAAACTTGGGAACCTGAAGCTAAGATGAAGCGCAAATTTTCCTAGTGGTTCGGTAAGCAGGTGATTTAGCTGAAGACCCGGTTGTCGTTGTTTAGCAGTGTTGATGTTCTTATTTTTTTTTTGCTGTTTAAGCTGTTTTACTCGTTGTATACCAGTGGTTCTAAACGATGTACCTTTCATCATTATTCAATAATAAGACGGAGATTTTTTTTCTGAACATGCTATACCTGCTGTTATTGGCATACTTGGTTCGGCTGTAAGGGATCATGTCGCGTTGATCCTAACACTTGGTTTGGCTGATTAGGGTATTGTCCTAATGCTGTTGGATGGGGTTCCGTGCTGTGGAATCTCATTGCTGTGTGGTGTTTACTGGTTGGGTTTCTGTGTGATTCCTGATGCTGCTTCAGTAAGCCACTTGAGATCTTAGGATCTTGCTGGACTTAGCTGATCGAGTCACGCTGGGGTCTGAGATGCTTTGTCATTCTTACTGCGCTAAGCTGTTCCGAAGATCCGGTAGGCGCAGATTTATTCAAACCAAGTGGGGTCTTGTGATGCCAGATTTCGGGAGTATTTGAACCGAGTATAGACAATGTGGTGTTGTGCTGTTAGCCGTGAAGGCTATGCTGAGTTGTGTTGTTTATAACCGTGGGGTTGCGGTTAAGCCGTGTTGTTGGTTGTAGTCTATGTCGAACCGTGTCGTTAAAAGAAAAAAAAAAAAAAAAAAAAAAAGAATGGTGCTGAGTCATGCTGTAGTTGTGGAGTTATGCGTAGCTGAACTACTAGTTTTAAAACATTTTATGCAGTGTTGTAAATAGTTGGATAGCTATGTTGTGTGGTGTTTTGTCGGAGTTATTAGATTCGGGGACGAATCTATGTTAGTGGGGGAGAATTGTAACATTCGTGTCCCAGAAATAGGATGTTGAATTATTTTCGGATAAAGATCTGAGTTTTACAGATTATTATTTAAATCAAATAACATATGGGATGTTGGAAAGGAGAACTAAAAAGTTTGGGATTGTTTATGTTGGATTAGAAAGTTGTGATGGGTTTATTTGTTACGATCAGAAGTTATGGGGTGGCTTTGCAAATAACAGAAAGTTGGGGGACTTAGTTGCAATTCTGGAGAAATTGGAAGGAACCCTAATCTCCTATTGGTTTATTTTAACCTAAGAGTGGCAGCATCTTTTTCTTCACGTGGTCACCTCCATCGAGTAAAACAAAAGAAAAGGAGAGCTTTGTGGGTGGCTGTGTTGGCGAAAAGAGAAAGAAGAGTGTTGTTGTGTGGTGTAGAGAGCTAGAGAGGACTGAGTTGGTGGGTTTTGGTCTGAGGAGAAGAGACAAGGTTGATCGTTTTTGTGCGAAGCGATCGTTGTTCCGTCGTTGCCGTTAGAGAGAAGCTCGAGTCTCCATCTCATCCTTCTTAACGGTAAGAATCTCTTCTCCGCCTTAGTTGTTTTGTTGTGGTTGTTGTGATGGTGATATTGATCGGTGGTGGTGGTGAGACACGGTGACTGATCAGATCCTCATGGTCATGATGTGTTTGAGTTGATGTCTTGGCTGAGAGAGTGGCCGTTGCGTCGAGGTGGTTTCGCTCGTTATCGGTGGTGACGTCAAGAGGAGATTGAGATCGTTGGTGTTCTCATGAGTTGGGCGTTGAATCATTGACGTTGGTGATATAAAAGTTAACGGCGGTTGTTGTGGAGATACTTGTGAACTCTGGGATGGTGGTTGGTGGCGTCTTGGTGGCATGATGATGATCGGACTTGCTGTGACGGTGATATCTGAGTGTTCGTGTGGTGTATGATCATGGGTTCGTGTTGGTGTTCGATGGTGTCCGGTGGTGGCGTTGTGGTGGAGACGTTGCAGAGAATCTAAGTCATCACGTGGAGAAGATGACTTATATTAAATATGGTGGTTTAGCTAATTATTTAATTAGTATTACTTTATTATTACTTTATTAAAAGGGGATGACATACCGGGATTTATTGTTTATTTCTTTTATTGCAGTATTTTGGTTTAAATTGGTTAAGTTGAGTTATTTAAAGTGATGTGATTTCGTGAATCGTTTAATGTTGTTTATGTTGGAGGATTTTAATATTTATGGGAATATTATTATCGAGCAAAATGGGTTAGGTTGTTTTAGTCGTGATGAATGATCTCGAACCCAATGACTCAGCATACCCGATTTTGCCAGAGTCAAGCCATTGGACAAGCATTAAGAATCAACCTACCTAAGCCAACTTAATTTCCTAACAATAGCTTTGAGTGTCATGGACTCTTAAACTCCATTGAAGCATACTCTCTGGAGGTTAATATAACTAAGTCTCTGGAAAAAGTTAATCAAACAACCTCAAAGCAGTGTCGTGAAAAGATCATTTAAGATCATATTCACGTTGATCAGAAATGAATAAGCATTAAGAACTCTCACCCAAAAAGGATTTAAAGCATTTAAAAATACCAGATTAATCAAGATCCACCCTAATCTAATTCATCCCTAATAACCCTAAAGTTAACTACTCATTAATCATAATCATAACTAAATGTGCAAACCCAGAAAGTTATAAATCTGATATATGAGATAGATCAGATTGAGATAAGAAGGTTTGATGAAGAAACTAAATGCAAGTACTGATTTATTAAAAAGATATAAGGTTTACAATAGATCTGAAATGAAGAACAAGAGAGAGAGAGAGAGTAATTAGGAGGCCGAGAGAGATAATATCAGGTCTAAAAATGAGCTCACCCTTTATTAGGGTTAACATATGTGCTTTTATACTAAAGATATGGTTTTGGATAAGAAAAAATTGATTTCCTACTAATCCCAAAATATCACTCGACCATAGTGATCGAGTGGCTGGTCGAGTTGCTTCCACCTTCCTTCAATCTCCTTCTTGAGCTGATCCAAAGCTCATGTCCAGCTCCTTAATGCTCCAAAGCTTCCTTATCATCCATTTTTATCTGTAAACAACCCACAATATGCAATATATATGCAATGCTCATGCAAAGGACCCTAAAACTCAAAAGGAAGTGAAATATGCATATAAGTGTATAAACATGGAATGAATAAGCACTAATATGATGATAAATGTATTCTTAAAATTGGTAAAATACAGTGTTATCACCTTCCTCCAAGCTCTAACCACAACTCATTTAGCTCTTTCTTCTCAAAATCTTGGGCTTGCCTTGTTCTTCTACGGAAATCAAACAATATGTCGACCACACTGAGGGGTAGCTGATACTCAGTCCCTCTGACTCTGAAGCTCATATGCCCCATCTCTGCTGTATCAGCCATGCCTCTCGTCTCATAGAGGTGGAGATCAACTGTTGCCAAGAAATGGCAGTCTCAGTCTTGAAACCATCATGTGGGTTGTGGGCAATTCTCACAATGTCAGCAGACTCCTAGAGCTTTTCCACCTCTCTGCATATTCCCAAAGCTTGCATGGTGGGGCGATGTGGGTACCTAGTCCCAAGGAATGTCACCCTCTCAAAGATGGAAATGAGCTTGGCTTCCTTGGAGATCTCAGCTTGGTTCTCTTATGGGTTATCAGAACCAGTCTCCTCCTCACTATCCCTTCTCACTGATTCTTCTTCTTGAATCCTCTTGCCTTTAGCTTTGTCTAGCCGTGAACCAGATGGTCGAGTGGCTCTGGCTCGTGTGGATCTTGCTGCGGTTTGGCTTCTCGTTGCCCTTGACCTTGTCTTGCCAGAGTACCTGAAACAAATTGAAAAACCAAAAATTTAGCAAAAATTTGAACCACTCGACCAAGCCACTCGAGTGGGCAAAAATTTTCCAAATGAATTTTTGCCCGACTTGACCCACTCGAGTGCTTTGATTGAGTAACTAAATCAACATTCATATGCATCAAATTTCAAGCTTAGCAAGGATTTAAACAACTTAGGCTCATAAATTTTCCAAATTTATCAAGTTCCAATTTGATTTTTTTCATGCATGATTTCAAAGATTATGAAACTTGTTCAATTCAAACAATGGGGATCAATATGGGTTCTCTAATCGTCAAACAAGCATTAGCTAAATCAAAATTTGATCTAAGATTTCATAAAAAGTTTCAAAAATTTTCAAGTGCATCACTAAGAACAAAATTTCGATTTTTAGAAATTTTAACCATAGAAACCAATGCATATCTCATCCGATCCCTTATACTACTCTTATCCACCGATTTTAACCACATGCAAGCTAAAAACTTTGAAAAATCTCAAAAACAAGCCTTTAACCCACTATTTTCAAAATCAGTTCAAATGGCTTAAAACTTACATCTAGGTTTCAGAATCGTGTGAGTGGTGAGACATGATGAAAATTCGGTTTAAAACTTTGAAGATTTTGGTGAAATATTTAGAGAGAAGTTGGAGAGTTTGCATTTTTTAGAGAGATGAAATATTTGTGAAAAAATGAAGAAGGGTCGCGTGACTTTAAGGAAGGCGAGTGGTCAAACGCGTGGCTCAGATTAAAAGTTTAAATTTTTTAGAAAAACCTGGCCCACTCGACCCTTAGGTCGAGTGATGCGGTCTAGTGAAAAACTAAACTTCAGGTTTGCCCTTCTGAAGCTTCATCTTGGCTCATACTCATCTCCTATACTCTCCTGAAACTCACAATACTATGAAAACACATTAAAATAACAAAATCCATAAAGACATAAGATAAATCAAAGTTAGTATATACAATGATAAACATGGGAATTCCTCCCAAGTGAGCTTGTTTAAAGTCACTTAGCTTGACTCTCACTATGTTTAGGCAGGTGGAAGGTCTTTGAGAGGCTGTGTTGACCCCACTGGACTCGGCTTCTCCTCAATGAAGGTCGATGCCATGATAGCGTGATAGAAACTATCACTTATTCCTGGTGGCTTAGGCCTCGTTCTTCCCATCCCTGGTGGGGGTTGTTGAACCTTCTTGACCTTGAGAACTTCTGGGGGCTTTTGAGCCTCCTTGAGCTTCAGAACTTCCTTCTCAAGCTTTTCCACCTTCTCTGCCAACTCAACAACAACACCTTGTAAAGCAAGGATTGTGCTCTGGTCTGATCCTGGTGTTGTGAGTGGGTATGTTGAGTTGCTCTTCTCTGTACAAAAATATTCCTGGTCCAAGTACCAAATCAAACCAGGTGGTTTCATAGGGATCGGCTGTGCTCTCTGGTGATGACTCGAGTGATCACTCGACCTAGCAGTCAAGTGGGCAGGTCGAGTGTGCCCTGTGTTGTCTTCATCAGAGCTACCTTCTGCTACAAACGCATCAAATTGTGCACTGCTCCATCAGAGTGACTGCCCATGGTACGGTTAACCCTGGAGGTCTGGATGGTGTCTGAGAGTACTGTTCATACTTTCCAAAGTTTGTATTTTCATAACGCTTAACTTCTTCCATGAAGAAGAGCTGTCTCTCAAAAGTTGGATTCTTTAAGCCGGAAGAGGTGTCAAAATGCATCACCAAGTCATTGCCAGTCGAAGAACAATTTCACCACTCTTGGTGTCAATAACAGCTTCAGAGGATGCCAAGAATGGTCTGCCTAGTGTAAGGGGGTCCATTGGCTCTTCTTCCATCTTCATCACTACGAAGTCAGTAGGGATCTCCATGTTCCCTACTCTCACTGGAACATTCTCTAGCAAGCCATGGGGAAATCTGATGGTTTTGTGACCTAGGACTAGAGACCACGTGCTTGGCAGAAATTTGTGATAGCCCAGCTTTTCTGCCACAGACGAAAAGATCCAGGATCCTTCACCTTCCTTTGCACTACCACTTCCTGCTGAATGATCGTCTTACACTCATAGGCTTTAGCAGCTGCTGCCCTCTTATCTTGAATTTTCATCAAGTCTCTTTTTGTCAAACCACTGTCAAAAAGCCCAAGTGACTTCACAGCTTCATCCCAAGTTATTTTAGCTTCAAGCTCAGATAGCTAGTGCTGGTGCTGTGCTTACTGCATAGAGAGTAGCAAGTTCTTTTGGATTTTGAACAGCTTTGCCAGGAAATTATCCTGTGGTCTTAGTAGAGGCTGATGCAGCACTGGACTCAACAAACTTCAGTCTGCTGTTGAGGACCTCCATTTTATGGTTCAAATCATCATAAGAGCAATCGATGTGGGTCCTAAGCTCAGTGAACCTCTTTGAAGTCTCCTGAGTAGCATTGCTCTGTCCTTGAAGAAGTTGGAGTAGAAGGGGCTTAAGGTCACCATCAGCTGGCTGAGCTGGTATTGGAGCAAATCCAGGTGGATTGGCTGGAGCTGTTGGCACAAATGGCTTGTTCTGGCCTGGGTTTTGAGTTGGGTAGACTTGATCTTGAGGGTTGGCTACGTTGGGGTTATATGAGAGATTAGGATTTTTTCTATAGTTGATGTACCCTCTGTTGAAGCTAGCTTGATTCTGTATATACATGATCTCTTCAACCTGATCATCTTCACCTTTCTGAGCTTGAGTAGCAGAAGCTTCATCCACAAAGTTGACAGATTTCTGCTGAGCCAGGATGAGCTTGTCAAGCTTGTCACTGAGAGATTGAATCTCTTGCTTGTTCGTTTCAGCAGAAGAGGAGGGTCCTCTGATGGATCTTTCAAAGTCTTCACTGTAGTTGCCATCAGAAGTTGTCAAGTTCTCCACTAGTTCCCAGCCAGTCACCACATCTCTGTTGAGAAAGTTGCCATTCCTAGCAGTATCCAACAACATCCTTATCTTAGTGCTTGCTCCTCTGTAGAGTGTACTGAGTAGAGATTGTTTGGTGATGCCATGATGAGAACACTGAGTAGTGTACTGCTTGAAACGCACCCATGCTTCAGAGAAGCTCTCATTGTTCCTCTGAGTGAAACAAGAGATATCATTCTTGAACTTGCCTGTTCTGGAGTAGGAGAAGAACTTGAGCAGAAAGGCCTTATTACAGTCATCCCAGGTTGTTATAGACCCATGAGGTAGTGCTCTTTCCCAGTATGAAGCTTTGTCACCCAAAGAAAAAGGGAACAAGCAAAGTTTGAAACCATCTTCAGAGATTCCATTGATCTTAGTCAGCTCAAACAGCCAGTCAAACTGGTCCAGATGCTGAAGTAGATTCTCCATAGGGAGGAATTTGTTGTTGTTTGTGACTGGAGGAGCCACAATCCCTTGCCTTTGGGAATGAGTGCTTGGAGCATCTCCTGCTCCAATCACCCTAGGCTGAGGAACATGTTCAGCCATGACTACAGGTGTCTCTGGAACTGGTTGTGCAATAATGGGAGTAGCAGGTGCAGGTGTAGGTGGACGAGTGTGTATGTTGATACGGTGAATGTGATCCAAATACTGGATTAGGTTTTGGCTGCCTTGAGAACTCGTTTGCATTCAGAGAGTAGTGACTCGATCAAGTACTCGAGTGGTAAGGTCGAGTGGGTGTCGAGTGCTACAGTACCTGATGCAAAACAGACAAAATTTTAAAACCAAATCAGCAACTGGACTTGTAAAAGTAACAAACTTGATCTAGTAAGCCTTAAACTACTAATTGTGCAGAGAAAAACACTCAAAACTGGCAACAGCGCCATTACCAATTGGGCAGACAAAAACACTAAAAACTGGCAACAACGCCAAATTGAAACTAGTATTTTAGCCTACTCTAAGCAAAGAAAGACAGCCAGGAAATCAACCTAAGCCTAGAGGGACCAAATATAAAGTTTATCAATTGTAGTATAGTGGTAGTGATAGTAACAATGTCGAACCAATCAAGAGTGGTCTACAGCAACTAGTAGATGATTAAAACTAGCTATTCAAGCAATTATCAAAAGGGTGTGATACTAGCAGTCTAAATGAGAAATCTACTATAAATCCTAACTGATACTAGAGGTACCAAAGTTTGTCACACTTTAGCTCATCCTGGAACTAAACAGGTAAAATCACAGTACTAGGGACAACTCGACCACACTGATCGAGTGGTGAGGTTGAGTGCTACAGTAAAAACAGAGAAAAACTACAGTGAACAAATACTAAGCAGATTGTGAACTATGGGGAAAACATAGGGACTTTAGGGATGGAAATCATAGGATCACAACAAGTCTGTACTACTATAGCTATCAACTAGTAATTTCATCACAGGACTACCCTAGACAACAGATTCATAACCAGCTCAATCCATGGGTCGTGGTAGAGAGCCTTAAGGTCTAACCTGGTCAGCATATTGTGAGTTGATCAGACCAGGCATGAAGATTCAGTCTATTCAAGTTGAGAAGAGTTCATAACAAGTGAATGGGTGGAGTCGTGACATAAAACAATGTCTGATGCATCCACCCTCACGCTATTGTACTCTAAACCCCGGAAAAAGTTTATCTAATGGCCCAAGGCATGGGTCGTGCTCATGAGACCATCTAAAATCATGTTCTCCTTGATCAGGGGAGAACAAGCATTAAAAACACTCACCCAAGAGGGAGTCACAACTGAGTGATGGTCAACCTATCTAAACCATAGCAAAACAGAGTGAAGCTACCCTAATCCATCCCCAAAAACCCCAACTTTACAACTCACTCACAAAAATCATAGCTTGGGTCTGAAACCCAGAAATCTCTAAAAGAGACATATGTGATAGCCTATGGGCTTGTGAGAAAGAGTCAAGAAGAAATAAAATGCAAGTACTGATTTTATTAAAAGCTATCAAAGATACAAAGGTTACATAAATAAAGAACAGTTCAAGAACAAAAGAGAGAAAAATTAAGAGATAAAACCTAAATTGTTCTAAAAGCGGCGATTCTACTCGGTCTCTCCTTTTTTTTATTAGGTTTAATGAGGCGCTTTTATACTAAGTGACAAAAGCGCTTATTACAATTTCGAGTGTTTAGGAAATAATAGTCGAGGAATGCCCACTCGACCCAGCAGTCGAGTGGGCCTGTGATTGGACATTGGGTGGTCACTCGAGTAGGCAGGTCGAGTGGGCCTGTGGTAGTGAGGTCGAGTGAGCATGAGGTCAAGTGAGCATGTGGTGAGTGCTCACTCGAGTGCCTGGTTGAGTGGGCAGGTCAAGTAAGCCGTTTGTCTTCTCTGCAGTCTTCACTCGAGTCCATACAGCTTCACTGCAAATCTTCCATAGCCTAGCAGCTTGATCCAAGTTTAACTTCATGAGCCAAAATCTAAGTATGCTCCATACGCTCCATAAGTACCTGATAAGACCCCAAATATGCAAAATGCATGCAATGCCTATACATAAATACTAAACATCCTATATGAAGGACAAATGCATATAATGGTATGAATAATGGGTAAAATCTACACTAAGTCATGATTAAAGGCTGGTAAAAACGTGCTAAAAGTGGTGTTATCAATCTTATGTAGATCGATCGATCCCGTCTCATCCTAAGACTCTCTTTCAAAAAAAAAAAAAAAAAAAAAAGAAACGAAAAGAAAGAGAGGGGAAAAAAGTATGAAGGAACCAGAATAAAACCGTTTATTTAGCTATTTGTTTCTGTTATTTGTTTTAACACCAATAGCAACTCTATTAGGATCATTATATAGAAGCTTGCTTGGGATCCAAGGTTCAGGAGGTTGTGCACCATCTTTGGTCTTTGTCTCACTGTGATTTTGCGCATTGGCCTGCTGATATGATGTTTTATGCATCAGGTTTTACCCAACATCTAAACTTTGCAAGTGCACAGTTGTGCGCGGTAATATAATGCTGGGATCGATCCACAGAGACTAAAGAGCACTATAGATCTGTAGATCTAAACAAAGCTAGGATGCAAAAATGGAAAGTTGTCACAAAAATCAAATCTGAATAAAGTCTTTAAATAAGGAAAGAAATCAATTTAATATAAATGTTGGGACCTGAGAAATCGCAGAGATTTAAATAAATAATAAGGATATGTAACTGGATTAGAAATTAAATGATTTAGATCTAGAACACAAACACTGTACCAAAATAGATCTTTTATTATATGAAAATATTATCTAATAAATCTTTTAATTAAAAGCAAATATTATTCTACCATAAATCCGCTAGGACCCTTTGATATCATAGTTTGAGCTAGTTTGATAGAGTTCACTTGTAGAACCATCTTCAACTCTTGGAAATCTGGAAATGAAGCCTACAAACTATAGACTCCGAGTAGAGTAGCCAACGCTAGCTGCTTCTCGTGGCTATTTTGTTTTTTAATGCTGCAGATCTAGCTTTGGTGAAGAACTGCTGAATGAAAGCAGCTCGACATTCACCCCAGCTTGTGATAGATCCGGGACTCAAAGATTTCAACCAACTATGAGCCTTATCAGCAAGGGAAAGGGAAAATAGCCTACAACGGAGGTAGTCTTGGGGGAATCCGTTGGATTTGGTGGTACTACAGATCTCCTCAAAGATATCAATATGGTCCATTGGATTCTCGTTTGATAGCCCATGGAATTGATTCAGTTTAACCAGGGCGATTATTTGAGGTTTAATCTCATAATCTTGCCTCTAGATAGGAGGGGGAATAATAGCAGATCGGTTCCTATAGTAGGTGTGTGGGGCATCTTGCTCGCATAAGGTAACCATGCGCAGAGGGACTTGCAGTCCTAGTGCAGCATATACTCTCACCATAGGATCTCCAGCATCATTGACAAGTCCTTGATTAACATGACTCTCTCTCTGCCGGATTACCTCTGCATCCTCACCATCATTAACGGGGGGAATGTTTCTAATGTTATTAGGATCAGCCATACTAACCTTATCTTTTGCTTTCCTTGTGGTTTTTTTCTTCTTGTTTTCCTTGATCTTCCTTGTGGACTTCCTTGTCAAGTCCTCTATGCTCTAGTCTTGTAGATCTTTAGAAGCCTTGCTCCTTAATTGCATCTACCTGAGAAGTAAAAGGAGTTTGAATAATCAGATCCAAAAAATAGGCTCTGGGATCGATTGATCTTGGAAGGGATCGGTCGATCTCAAGAGAAAAAGGATCGAACGATCAAAGAGGGATCGATCGATCTTGCACAAAGTAGGATCGGTCGATCTTTAGGGATCGGTCGATCGTGCAAGAAGTAGGATCGATCGATCTTATGGGGATCGGTCGATCTCAGAGACGTAAATAAAAAAATGCAGGAAATAAAATATCCTAGACTATGTTTTAAAACATAAATCTAAAGGCTACATTTACTCTCCGGCAACAGCTTCAAAAACTTGATGTGATGTTTTATGCATCAGGTTTTACCCAACATCTAAACTCCGCAAGTGCACGGTTGTGCGAGGCAGTATAATGGTGGGATTGATCCACAGTGAGTAACGAGCACTATAGATCCGTATATCTAAACAAAGCTAGGATGCAAATATGGAAAATTATCACAAATTTCAAATCCAAATAAAATCCGAATAAAAAATCATTAATAAGGAAATAAATCAATTTAAAATAAATGTTGGGATCTGGAAAATCGTAGGGATTTAAATAAATAAAAAGGATATCTAACCGGATTAACAATTAAATGATCTAGATATAAAACACAAACACTGTACCAAAATAGATCTTTTATTAAAAAAAAATTTATCTAATAAATCTTTTAATTAAAAGAAAATATTATTCTACCATAAATCCGCTAGGATCCTATGATAGCTTATTTTGAGCTTGTTTTATAGAGTTCACTTGTAGATCCAGCTTCAACTTTTGGAAATCTGGAAATCAAGCCTACAAACTATAAAATTCGGGTAGAATAGCCAACACTAGCTACTATAAAACCCTATGAATCATTTGATAGATTTGTTAACGTAACAAAAGCATTTGTTTCACAGAAGTAGAGATCTGTTAACCATAACTATAATCTATAACACTAACCTAATTAAACATTAAATCCCTTTGAATAAATTCCATCTCCCAACATGCAGATCTACTCAACCATGGTAATGGGTTGATAGATCATAATGTTGTATGGTTGAAAATACAAAGAAAGAGATGAAGACAGAATGTAGATCTTGAAAATGCAATGAAAATACTTTAGATCTGAGAAAAACAATGTAAAAAATTTACAGATCTGAAATGAAAATAAAAAATAGCAGAGTAACAGTAAAATTCGTGTCTAGGTCTCTTTGGCCGCTCAGGAAATGAGCCTTATTTATAGAGTGTCTTCTAGGTCAAAACTCGGAGTTAATATACGATTTGGAGAATATTCACGACTGGGATCAATAGATCCGACTTGGATCGATCGATCTTCTTCCTCTGATCCGTGCCACCTCATAGATTCCTTTGACTGACCGATATGCTTCAGGATCAGTCGATCCTCATCATGCTTAGTCGATCCTCTTCAGGATTGATCGATCCAAGATGTCTCCAAAATTCAATGAGGTGTAAAAACGTCTAAAGTTGCTCCATTTTGCACATTTTAACTCCAAGGTCATGAAAACCTGAAAATACACTAAAACCGGCAAAAAGAACTCATAACCTAACTTCTAGACTCAATAAGACAAGTAAAAGAATGCTAAAAATGGGTCAAAAATAGACACTCATCACTTGCACCTGAGTTCATCTATCTTGCCTAACAATCACCCTCAAAATGGCCCCCCGTTACTAGCCCTTAGCAATTTTGACTTCCTTTGTGAGACTGCACGCAACACTTAATGAATGTTAAAGGGCCAACAATGGAGATTTCAGAATTACCCTTGGATCTTGGATGTTAGAGTACGGTAATGTTTGCTATGCTTATGGTAAAGTACATGTTGTACCGTTAAGGTTCGATTAACCTTTCACAAGGTTTCTTTTTGGTTTACATGATCAACATGTTGGATTTCTAAAACTAAGCGTAAGTTCCCATTTTTTCAAACTTCCACCTCAGGACTTTGTTTCATTGTCTTGTTGCTTACTTGAGGACAAGCAAGGATTCGAGTCTGGGGGTGTGATGAGTCTCTATTTTCAGTAGTTTTTAATATGGTTTTTACATGTTTTATTGAGTCTAGAGTTAGGTTTTGTGTCCTTTTGGCCGGTTTTAGTGTCTTTTCAGGTTTTCACTTCATTGGAGCTAAAATGGGCAAAATGGAGCAACTTTGGACGGTTTTACACATCATTGAATTTTGGAGACACTCTGGATCGATCGATCCTGAAGAGGATCGACCAAGCATGAAGAGGATCGACCAATCCCAAAGCAGATAGTTCAGTCAAAGGAATCTATGAGGTGGTACGGATCAAAGGAAAGAGATCGATCGATCCGCGAGGATCATTTCCTGAGCGGCCAGAGAGAAATATGTATCATTTCCTGAGCAGCCAGAGAGTAACAGTGAAATATCCGGATCACGAATATTCTCCAAGTCGTGCGTTAACTCCATGTTTTAACCTAGAAGACTCCCTATAAATAGGTATCATTTCCTGAGCGGCCAGAGAGACGTAGACACGATTTTTCATTGTTACTCTGTCATTTTCTTTCATATCAGATTTATAAACTTTTACATTATTTTTTCTCAGATTTGTAATATTTTTCATTACATTTTTGATCTACACTCTGTCTTCATCTCTTTCTTTTCATTTTACATCATACAACATCATGATCTATCAACCCATTGCCATGGTTGAGTAGATCTGCATGTTGGGAGATGAGATTTATTCAAAGGGATTTAATGTTTAATTAGGTTATTGTTATAGATTAGGGTTATGATTATTAGATCTCTACTTCTATGAAACAAATGCTTTTGTTAGGTTGACGAATCTATCAAATGATTCATTGCGTTTTATAATACAGCTAGCGTTGGTTATTCTACCCGGAGTCTATAGTTTATGGGCTTGATTTCCAGCATCCCAAGAATGGGTCTTAAGCTACAAGTGAACTCTATCAAACTTGCTAAATACATTCTAGCATAGGGTCCTAGCGGATCTATGTTAGAATAATATATACTCCTTAAAAGAGATTTATTTTGGTACCGTGTTTATGTTCTAGATCTAGATTATTAAATTGATAATCCGGTTAGATATCATTTTTATTTATTTAAATCCCTGCGATTTTCCAGATCCCAACATTTATTTTCAATTGATTTTATTTCCTTAATTAAAGATTTTATTCCGATTATATTCGGATTTCCTTTTGTGAAAACATTTCCATATTTTCATCCTAGCTCTGTTTAGATCTACATATCTAAAGTGTTCTTTACTCTTTTTTGTTTCGATCCCACCACTATACTACCGCGCACAACCGTGCACTTGCGGGAACCATTTGGTTGGGTAAAACCGGATGCATAAAACATCACATCAGTAAGCCTTGAATCTCAACGAAGCAGCCTTGAAAGTCTCTTCAGGACCTTGGGTAAACTGACTAATCATATTTCTCAAGACCTCTGACTTAGCATCATCATAGAAGTTGTCAAGAAAACCTGTCTTGATGTCCTTCCATGTTGTTAAAGATCCTGGTTTCAATTGCTTCAACCAATGAGCTGCTTCCCCAACAAGAGTGTATGAGAAGAGCTTGCCGAATAGATAGTTCTCAGACACTCCATTGGCTTTGATACTAGTAGTCAAGCCTTCAAACTTCTCTATGTGATCCATAGGATGTTCAGCATGATGAGCATGGAAAGTTGACAGGGGTCAAATATAACCCTTGAACTACTCTCTCAAATTAAGAGATCGATTGCAACACTTAGGGATCAAATCCACAAGGACTCTAAAAACTCACACAATATAAACACATGTTCGAGTTAAGCTAGATCAATAAATAGTAAATAATTAAAGCAATGCAAATAAAAAGTAAACAAGATGAACGCGATTGAATTCAAGTGATTAAATACGCTAGACGTAGGGATAATCTTCGGGAATAATCAGGAATGTGAACTGGGCAGTTCTATAATCAGGACTAAATTGTTTGTTCGGTTCTTAAACTTGTAACACTAATATGATATCTCATCCAAATCTCGCTGCGATGACATGTATCCCTTAAACAGAAGCAAACCAAATCTCTTTGCGAAATACCAATAAAAAGAGTCTTTATGAATAGCGAGTACGATATGTTTACAAAATTTCTAAACCAACTCTCGTTGCAAAAAGGCTGTTTGCTCATCTAAGATTGGGTCAGGATGTCAATAGCACTCTCGCGCCTACCAACATTCCTATGATACCAGGATTAAGATGATCAGTCTTAAGACTAGTGTGACCATCAAATCTAGATGAAGAACATTATAGATAACCTAACCTGTCTATGCCCAATTCAACAAGCCATCATAAACCTTTTGAAACCCTAGATCTTACTAGGTGACTACTCAGACATATAAAAGAAAACCCAAATCATTGTCTGAATAATACTCATGAAATAAAATAAGAAACAAAGGGAGTTCATAATTCTTCTCTCTACAAAGTTTGAGATCTGAATCTTCTCTCCGAAACTTGCTTGAAACTTAGAACATAGAAAACTCTGAATACTCAATACAACTCAAAACTTAGTCTCTGGGACTTCTAAAACATAGTTTCACCTAAAAACACGATTAGGCATGAAAAATAAACTTCAAAAACTTCTGGGGCAAAGTTGCAATTCTTGAAACTTGATAAAACTCGAAGGCGTCATTCACGTCGGATGTGTGTTTACTGACACAGGATAGACGTGTCGGTCGATAGGACAGCAATAATTGTCTTCTTGTTGTTTTGCTTAGCTACAAGCCTCCAAAAGCTCCAAAGTGATCATCAAGGTCCAATCCGTGTATGTACCTAATAAGACTCAATATATATACAAAAGACTGTAAAACCATAGCATATATCAGGTCATAAAACCATAAAATACATAATATATCAACTCCCCCAGACTTAGCTTTTGCTTGCCCTCAAGCAAACAGAAAACTGAATCAAGGAAGAAGTTTGAAAATCACGAAACTCACCTACTCCTTAGAACATTGTGCTTACCAGTCATCATGTAATCCATATGGTACAAGAACCATTCAGAGACTAACCACCATGTACATTCACCGTAGTCACTCGCAGTTTTCTCAATACCCACCATAACTTAACAACGAATCCCTTTAGTAAGCCATTTCATCGCTGGGTCTCATTTCTGAATTCAATGTTAAAGAGCTTTCTAGACTCAGCTGTCATCCTATACCATAACAAGACAAACCTCACAACAACAATGATGTTTTCGTCTCCCACAGACTTAAATCCTTTGTTATTTTGGATCTTTATTATTTTCTTTTCTTTTGTCTATTAAGGTAGGCTATTAGAAGTGAATAATGGGTCACGGGATCGCTCCTACCCTCACAGCAACCCTACTTTCATCATCCCCTTAAGAAGCAAGTTATTGCGGCATTGATTTCTCCTCAGAGAATCACTTGGTCATTCATAGACTATACCTTAAAGGCTTTTATTATTAGTAACCACTTTTGGGGAGACTAGACATCATAACTTACTTTGGTTTTTATCAGGTCAGGTATGAATGAAAAGTCAAGCTCTCAAACACCAAATTCGTCCATGAGGTAAAAGGAACTGACAGAAATTAGCTCAGGCTATAGCTTGCATCTGTTGTAAGTATGGGGATATTAAGTTAACCGGTCAGACTTGGGATTATTCCATTAGTTGAATCTGAATAAGCTCTGCAACAATGGTCACCAGAAAACACAGCAAGCAACAAATAGACCAAGAGATAGCTCATAGTTTCTAACTAGGTTTTGACTCAATAAAAACAAAAATTTTAAAAATAAAAGAAAAATTAGGACTGACTCTCCAAAGAATAAATAGAGTTAGTAACAACCTCCCCTAGACTTAAAGTACACTGTCCTCAGTGTAATTAAGCTTAAGGAAGGTGATAAAAGAAAAAATATTGAATATAGATTGAACTGTTATGTTTTAAAAACGTGACCTCAGATGGTGTGCGTGTCGACCGACACACATCTTTCGAGTCGGTCGACACGAGCAAGAATATGTGTTTCCGAAGTCTGACACCATTCATCTGATCAATCAACTTGTTTTCTGATTATAACAAGATTATAGGTTCAACAATATCAATAAGAGTTAGAAATAAGTAAAAGAGAGAAAATACGATAGAGTGAGTTGCCTCCCACTAAGCGCTTGTTTAAATTCATGAGCTAGACGTATGGTAGTGAATCAGGTCGATGGAGGCTCTTCTAAGTCCAACGATGTCCATCAGGAATCGTCGTCTCTGCCCAATAATGCTCGACTCACTGACCATTGACTACAAAGTCTTCTCCATTGGGATTTTCAAGACCAAAGCACCATATGGACGAACCTCTTTGATTTTGAAGGGACCTGACCAACGAGAACGCAATTTCCCAGGGAATAAATTCAAACAGGAATTGTAAAGAAGTACCTCGGTATTTGGCTCAAAGGTTCGGTGTATGATCTTCTTATCATGATACGCCTTAGTCCTCTCCTTATACAGCTTTGAATTCTCATATGTATGATGTCTTATCTCATCTAACTCATTCAGCTGTATCAACCTCCTTTCAGCAGCAGGTTTGATATCAAAGTTCAGCAACTTAACAGCCCAGGCGGCATTATGTTCAAGTTCAACCGGGAGATGACAAGATTTCCCATAATGAAGATGGAAAGGTGTGATTCCTAGTGCTGTCTTGTAGGCTGTCTAATATGCCCACAGTGCATTGTCCAGTTTTGCGGACCAACCCTTACGTGTCCGACCTACTGTCTTCTCAAGGATCTCCTTAATCTGCCTATTCGAAACTTCCACTTGACCACTTGTCTGTGGGTGATAAGGTGTCGCGACACAGTGTAGCACTCCATGCTTCCTCAAAATTTTAGCAAATACCTTATTGATAAAGTGTGATCCTCCATCGCTGATGACTATGCGTGGCACTCCAAATCTCGGAAAGATTATGGACTTAAAAAGTTTGATCACAACAGCTGCATCATTGGTGGGACTAGCTACTGCTTCCACCCATTTTAATATGTAATCCACAGCAACAAGGATGTACCTATTCTCAAAAGATGATGGGAAAGGACCCATGAAATCAATGCCCCAGCAATCAAACACTTTTACCTCTAGAATGAAGTTCTATGGCATCTCATTCTTCTTACTAATTTTCCCTCTTCTTTGGCAAACATCACAACGTGGTACAAACGCATAAGCATCACGAAACATTGTAGGCCACCAAAATCCCGCTTGAAATACCTTAGACACTATTTTAAAAGTTGTAAAATGTCCAGCATATTCAGATCCATGGCAATGAAACAGTATCTCAGCCACCTCTGTCTCTGCTACACATCTCTTATATATCCCATCAGAACAATGTTTGAATAAGTAAGGCTCATCCCAAAAGTACCTTCGAAGCTCTTGAAAGAATCTCTTCTTTGCATAATCCTTAAGGTGATTCGGTGGTACATTAGCAGCAAGGTAGTGGGCAATATCAGCATACCAAGTTTTGTGGGGACAGCTCTCACTGCAAAACAAGTACGCACAAGAGTAGCTTCGTAGTGATCACTTGGCATCGTGTCGACCGACACAGGTGGAGTCCGTGGGTCGACATGTGTGTTAACTTGTCTGTCTTCAGAAATTCCTCCATCCAAACTTGTTTCCACAAAATTGACATTCTCCTCAACTATGAAATCATTGATAGGTGTAAGTTTAAATGCGGAAATGATAAAGAGAGACAAAGAGAATGTGAAGAAACTTAGCCAATTTTGGCAAAAAGAGAGAGTGAATGATTTACAAAGGCGGCTCCCTCCATTTATATGGTACCAATCATTAGGTAATCAAGGTAGGGAGCCCAAAAGGAAAACGTGTGTACAATGGCCAAAGGGGTAAGTCCCAACGTTCGAATTCTAAGGAAAGCTCCATTGACCAAACATTGACCCATGTGTGGATAAAACCTTGGGGAGCTTCCGGGAAGGTCTCGGCTTGACCCAAAGTTTGGACAACGACTCTTTTGACCCGGACTTTGCACAAACTTTTTTTATTTTTTCTGTCAAGTCTCGAGTTTCTTGAGTTTGGGGTTGTACGGACTTGTACGGATCTGTACCATCCGTACAGATTGTACGGATCCATACCATTCGTACGGCCACCAAAACTTTGACTTCTCTGGTTGCTCCTTGGGCTATGCTCATCACTTCAGGCCAAGTCTTGGACGCATTAGGGTCATCTTCTCATAAGTGCCCGACCAATACTAGACTCACTTTGATGGCTTGTCTTAGATCCTTGATCACCACTCGGAACTGCCTATGGTCAATACTTCCCCTCAAGTTCAACCGTAGTGCATGGTTAAACATGATTACACCATAGGTATTGAGATACCTGATTCACAGCATAGCACAAGTCATGCCGTGTAATGGTCAAGTAAATGAGCTTACCCACAAAGCGACGGTATTGGAGTCGATCAGAGTAAGGTTTGTCTAGTGGATCATCCTCTTCTCCTTCCTTCTTCTTCTCCCCCGTTCGCTTGACCTTGTAGCCATCTTTAAGTGGTGTCTTGGCTGGCTTTGAACCTAGTTTTCCTGTTTCACGTAACAAGTCCAAAGTGTATTTTCTTTGTGAGAGAAATAAGCCTTCTGGAGATCAGCATATTTCAATCCCAAGAAAATACTTTAGAATTCCAAGATCTTTAATATCAAAAACAGATTTGAAAAAAGGTTTTGGTGTCATTGATACCTTCCTTATCATCCCCGGATATGATAAGATTGTCAACATATACAAGGACTGTGGTGATTCCTCTAGGGCTCTTGAGGATGAAGAGGGTATGGTCGGCCTCAGATCTCTTAAAGCCTTGTTCTATAAGGGTGTAGCTCAGGTTTTGGTACCACTCTCTAGGTGATTTCTTCAAGCTGTAGATAGCCTTCCAAAGCTTCAAAACTTTCCCGGTAGCAATGGTGTGCACATGTCCTGGTAGAATAGTCATGTAAACCTCTTCTTCAGGCTCTCCTTGTAGGAAGGCGTTCTTGACGTCCATTTACCATAGTTCCCTGTCCAAGTTTGTTGCCAAGGAGAGAATCACTCGAACCGTGTGGAGCTTTGCTACTGGAGCAAATGTATATGTGTAGTCCTTTCCATTGGTTTGGGTGAATCCTCTAGCCACCAGCCTTGCCTTGGATCTCTCCATATCCCCATTGCTCAAGTATTTGATCGTGAAGACCCATTTGGAACTCACAGTATTCTTCCTGGGTGGCAAATCTGATTCATCCCATGTCCGGTTATGATCCATGGCTCCTATCTCATCATCCACCGCGGCAAGCCGTTTCTCATCTTCTTGAGCTTTCTCAAAGCTTTGGGGCACTCGGTGAGCTTCTATCTTGCTTAGGAAGGCTTGATGATCTTTAGGCCAAAGGGCAAGTAAAGAAACTGCTTGAATCGGATGAGCTACGGCTTGGCTATTGATATAGGGCGGAGGCTCGGATGCATGTACGGACACGATACAGGAACCGATAAGGCTGACCAAGAAACACGGACACGGATCGGATGCGAGTGACTCAGCGAATCTGGATGAACTGTGAGGATAGTCGGGGAAGATGGACCAAGCTCGAGGAATAGTATTGACTGGAGCTTACGAGTTTAAGGGAAATGAGGGAAGATGGTATGGACCTTGGGGAATAACAGGATCGACCAGAAGAGCGTACTAGCGGTGGAATGGATCAAGGTGTGACACGAGAGTTATGAAGAACTAACGATACGGTGAGCCAGTAAGGATCCGAGCAACGACTACGGATTCATTGACGGCTAAAAGTTCAAGAGATACGACTCAAGAACAAGAGATATTTCTCAATGGGTTTTTCTATTATCAAAGTGGTTAACCTTGCAACGGATGAGGTTCAGCCCTTTAAATAGTAAACGTTTTAGGGTTGCCTTAAAACATAAATGACTAACAATGTTCCAATGGTACAACTTGGGCTCTTTCATGTATTGAGACACCTGATTCACAGCATAGCACAAGTCATGCCGTGTAATGGTCAAGTAAATGAGCTTACCCACAAGGCAATGGTATTGGAGTCAATCGGAGTAAGGTTCGTCTAGTGGATCATCCTCTTCTCCTTCCTTCTTCTTCTCCCCCGTTCACTTAACCTTGTAGCCATCTTTAAGTGGTGTCTTGGCCGGCTTTGAACCTAGTTTTCCTGTTTCACTTAACAAGTCCAAAGTGTATTTTCTTTGTGAGAGAAATAAGCCTTCCGGAGATCGGCAAATTTCAATCCCTAGAAAATAATTTAGTATTCCAAGATCATTAATATCAAAAACAGATTTGAAAAAAGGTTTTGGTGTCATTGATACCTTCCTTATCATCCCCGGATATGATAAGATCGTCAACATATACTAGGACTGTGGTGATTCCTCTAGGGCTCTTGAGGATGAAGAGGGTATGGTTGGCCTCAGATCTCTTAAAGCCTTGTTCTATAAGGGTGTAGCTCAGGTTTTGGTACCACTCTCTAGGTGATTTCTTCAAGCTGTAGATAGCCTTCCAAAGCTTCAAAACTTTCCCGGTAGCAATGGTGTGCACATGTCCTGGTAGAAGAGTCATGTAAACCTCTTCTTCAGGCTCTCCTTGTAGGAAGGCGTTCTTGACGTCCATTTACCATAGTTCCCAGTCAAAGTTTGTTGCCAAGGAGAGAATCACTCGAACCGTGTGGAGCTTTGCTACTGGAGCAAATGTATATGTGTAGTCCTTTCCATTGGTTTGGGTGAATCCTCTAGCCACCAGCCTTGCCTTGGATCTCTCCATATCCCCATTGGTCAAGTATTTGATCGTGAAGACCCATTTGGAACTCACAGTATTCTTCCTGAGTGGCAAATCTGATTCATCCCATGTCCGGTTATGATCCATGGCTCCTATCTCATCATCATCCGCGGCAAGCCGTTTCTCATCTTCTTTAGCTTTCTCAAAGCTTTGGAGAACTCGGTGAGCTTCTATATTGCTTAGGAAGGCTTGATGATCTTTGGGCAAAAGGGCAAGTGAAGAAACTGCTTGAATCGGATGAGCCACGACTTGGCTATTGATATACACGCGGAGGCTCAGATGCGTGTACGGACACGATACGGGAACCCATAAAGCTGACCAAGAAACACAGGCACGGATCGGATGCGAGTGACTCAGCAAATCCGGATGAACAGTGAGGATAGTCGGAGAAGATGGACCAAGCTCGAGGAATGGTATCGACTGGAGCTTACGAGTTTGAGGGAATTGAGGAAAAATGGTATGGACCTCGGGGAACAACGGGATCGACCAAAGGAGCGTAATAGCGGTGGAATGGATAATTGTGCGACACAAAAGTTATGACGAACTAACGATACGGTGAGCCGGTAAGGATCTGAGCAATGACTACGGATTCTTTGACGGCTAAAAATTCAAAAGCTATGACTCAAGAACAAGAGATATTTCTCAAGGGTTTTTTCTATTATCAAAGTGGTTAACCTTACAACGGATGAGGTTCAGCCCTTTAAATAGTAAACGTTTTAGGGTTGCCTTAAAGCATAAATAGACTAACAAGACCCTCAGGGGAACACGCTCCTTACTCAGGGCACTACACGACAAACTCAATTAGAAACACGGAAAAGAAGGTGAACCTCTTTGCCTTGGTTCACAACATAGGATTGCGATCCCTAAGAAACTCTAACTCTTGGAATAAGTGAGTAACCTAGGGGAAGGATCGTGATGCATTGAATCCGGTACCTCGTTAAAAACTTATCCGGCCAACCCACCCTTAAGAGAAAATCCGGACAGGGAAAAAGAGTATACCTTTTCCAATAACTTGGGGAGGGTCTTCCCCGAGAGATGGTGAGGACGCTACCGCTGATTGTCTGTGCGTGTCTTGGGATCTTTGGGTGGGGAGCTCCATGCTCTAGGGTGAAAGCTACGACCATTGCTAGGCTCTGGTGGTACGACCGGGTCGTCTTCTTGGTTGCCTCAGGTTGGGGAATGGTCGGGCCCGTATCAGTCAGATCTTTTGGAAGGTCTTCTGCTTCCGGTAGTGGGCTGTCCGCTTTGTTATCATTCCCTCCCTCATCAAGAGGTTTTGACCTCCAAATGAAACTGTCACCTACATCAAACGGGGCTTAATCATCAACATTGAACGTCAAAGACGTCTCGTACTTACCTAGTAATGCAAGGCGGTAGGCGTTATCATTGATCTTTTTGGGGATTAGGAATGGCCCGTCTCCCCGGGAAGCTAGCTTGTCCTTCCATAGCTTTGGGTATTTTTCGGGTCAAAAGTGTAACCAAACCCAGTCGCCAGCCTCGAATGATATCTTCTCCCGGCCCTTGTTGAGACGCCTCGCTATCGACTTGGTACATGTCTCGATGTTGTCCTGGACTCTCCGTGAATCTCTTTCACAAGCGCATCCTTATCTTTAGCCATGGGACTCTCCTTGTCTCCGGGTTGTAGTGGTAAGAGGTCAAGCGGGATCAATAGGTTGAACCCGTACACGACTAGAAAAGGCAACATCTTGGTCGAGTGGACCATGCTGTTGTAAGCAAACTCGACATGGGGTAAGCAACGGACCCAATCGCTCTTGTTGGGCGCAAGGTTGCATCATAACAACGCTCCCAACGTTCAGTTCACAACCTTGGTATGTCCGTCGGTTTGTGGACGCGCAGCTATGGAGTAAAGAAGCTTCATACCCGGGCGCTTCCATAAGGTCTTCCAAAAATGACCAAGGAATTTTGGATCCCGATCCGATACGATCGTTCGAGGCACTCCGTGAAGCTTCACAAGCTCTCGAAAGAATAATACTGCGGTTTGGGTCACGTCATAGTTCTTGCCACACGGAATGAAGTGTTCCATCTTGGAAAACCTGTCAACCAGCACAAGAGGCAAGAGGCAAACCCAACACAAAATCCATATATACGTTGACCCACTGATGGGTTGGGATCGGCAATGGAGTGTAAAGGCCTGGGGGCTGGCTCTTAGATTTTGCACTTTGGCACATTAGGCAACGTCCACAGTAGTCGTTCACAACCTTCTTCATTTGTGGCCAGTAGAAATGGGCCATCAGAACAGCCAAGGTCTTGTCCGAACCAAAGTTACCCATAAGCCCTCCTCCGTGTGCTTCCCGGATCAATAGCTCTCGGATGGATCCTTCTGGGATACAAAGGTGCTTCCCTTTGAATTAGAAGCCCTCATGGATGTAGAAGTCACGGTGTAACCATGTACCATGATCTGAAAAACTCTCCCCAAGTATCAGATCGGCTTCGTAGTTTCCCTTCATGCTTTTGGACCCGAGAACCTTGGCTTCCAGGGTGATTATCAGCATGTAACGTCTAGATATTGCATCGGCCACCATATTTTCCTTTCCCTTCTTGTATTTGATCATGTAGGGAAAGGTCTCGCTAAACTCCAGCCATCTTGCGTGCTGTTTCTTCAAGTTGGTTTGGCCTCGGAGGTGTTGTAGCGTCTCATGATCCATATGGATCACACATTCCCGAGCAAAGAGGTAATGCTGCCAGGTTTCCATTACCCGGACGAGAGCATACAGTTCCTTTCGTATGTGGAGTAGTTCAACGCGGCTCCACTATGCTTTTCACTGAAATATGCAACCGGCTTGCCTCCATGGGTCAAAACTGCCCTGATGCTGACGACGGATGCGTCACATTCCACTTTGAACATCCTTTGGAAGTCCAGTATTGCTAGCAGGGGAGCTTCCGTCAAATGCTTCTGCAGTTCGGCAAAAGCTCGGTCTTGATCGGGCCCCCAAACAAATTGTGCCACTCTTCTTTACGACATCGGTGAGTGGTGCAGCCACTGTACTAAAATCCTGGACAAAATGCCGGTAGAAACCGGCCAGCCCATGGAAACTCTTGACTTGGCTAACCTTGGTCGGGGTTGGCCATTCTTCAGTGGCTCAGATCTTCTCGGTGTCTACCCGGAGAGCTTTCGAGCTTACCACAAAACCGAGGAACACGACCTCAGTAGCCCCAAACACGTAATTCTTGAGATTGGCAAACAATGATTCCCTGTGCAAGATGTCTAGGACAGCTTCAAATTGTCAGGAATGGTTGGCTAGGCTCCGGTTATCAACGAGGATGTCATCAAAGTACATGACAACACATTTTTTGATGTGTGGCCGGAGCGCATGGTTCATGAGCCTCACGAATGTGGACGGCACGTTGGATAGTCCAAAAGGCATAACAAGCCACTCGTATAGACCTTGCTTGGTGTTGAAGGCTGTCCTCCACTCGTCCCCTTCTTTCATTCTGACCTGATGGTAGCCGCTCTTAAGATCGATTTTCGAGAAGATAATAGATCTGGAAAACTCATCTAACATATCGTCAAGTCTGAGAATATGATGCCGATACTTGATCATGATGTTGTTGATCGCCCGACAATCCACACACATTCTCCATGTTCCATCCTTTTTAGGGACCAGCAGCACTGGCACAACGCAAGGGCTAAGACTCTCACGGACGTACCCTTTTCCCAAAAGTTCCCCAACTTGATTCTCAAGCTCCCTTGCTTCTTCCAGGTTCACTCGACACACGGGACGGTTCAGCAGGGGTGCCCCGGGTACAAAATTCATCTGGTGTTCTATGCCTCTCAATGGGGGAAGTCCCACGGGTAGATCTTTGGGGAAGATGTCCTTGAATTGTTCCAAAATGTCTCGGAGCTCTTTCGGAAGCATCCCAATGTCAACGTTCGCACTCAGCAATTCCTTGTAGATCATGAGCAGTACGCGATGTTCCTTAAGGAAAGATTTTTGAACAACACTCGCGTTTACCAGAAAATTGGACTTAGATGAAGTCCCTTTGGATAGTTGCACCTGCATCTCGTGCACCATGGAAGGTGAGAGCGGTGTGAGGTTGTACTTCTTCTCCCCATGGACGAAAGAGTAGAGATTGGAGCGTCCCTTGTGCATTGTATCCTTGTTGAACTTCCAAGATTGTCCGAGCAAGTAGTGGCTGGCCTACATGGGGACAACGTCGCAAAGCACTTGGTCCTTGTATTGACCGATGCTGAAAGGTATGATCACTTGCTCGCTAACAAGAATTATGCTCTTATCAGTAAGCCACCAAAGCGTGTATGGATGAGAATGCTTGGTAGTGGGTAGCAAGTGTTTCTTTACAAGGTGGAGCTTGCCACGTTGATGCTTGATTCACCATCAATGATCAAACTGCAGACCTTCCCTCCGACCGTACAATGTGTGTGAAACAAGTTCTCCCGTTGGAAAGAATCGTCCTTGATTGTGACGGTATTGACCATCCGTCGGATCATCAAAAGTTCCCCAACATCAGGGTATTCGACCTCTCCTCCTGATATGGCCTCCTCGGGTTCTTCCAATGTCTCCTCTTTGTCTTGTGACTCGTACTCCCTGTCGGGACGGATGATTATGACTTGCTGATTTGGACACTGTCATGCAAAGTGACCGTGGCCCTGGCATTTGAAACAAATGATGTCCCGGGTGCTGTTAGGCTCGGGGTTGACCACGGGCTGAGTATTAGGATGCGTATCAGATCATGCATTCGACTGCCGAGGCTTGAAACATGAGTCAATGGACGCTGGAGTACGCTTATCTGGAACTCGTGGCACTTGCGGACTCGGATTCCAACCCGTGTTAGAAGGGTTCCGAGGTCAGGGAAGACTAGTGGTCTTTCGCTTTACTTGGTTCTCAATCTTGATGGAAAGATGGAGGAGCTCTTTGAAACCCGAATAGGTTTCGCGCTCGACCTTGCGAACGATCTGATCTTGCATACCTTCGAGAAATTGAGCCACGAGTTGTAACAGGTGGCGGATATGCTCGAACTATTTAAAATACTCCTCAATGATCCGGCTGCCTTGGGTAAGCTTCCAGAACCTCTTTTGCATATCTCGATGATATATCGGTGGGACATAGCGTTGATGCATGATGAACTTCATGACGTCCCAAGTAGGAACGGGTCTTTCCTGATTGCCTCGTCTCTCGGCCATGTCTTGATCCCACCATGTGTGGGCTTGATCGATAAGTTGGGCTGCGGCATAGGCTAGTTTTCGACCCTCATCATATGCATAACACTCAAAGATATGATCCATGCATCATTCCCAATCTAAGTAAGCTTTGGGATCGATTTTCCCGGCAAAGGTTGGCGGGATGATCCATAAACTCAAGACGTGCGGTCGAAGGACGGGGTCTTCTTACTTGCCCTCGGGCGACAGTACCCATCTCATGGGTTAAACACTATGACGTCCTGGTAGTTCGGGATCGTTAGCGTTTTTGCCCAACTGTTGAGGAGCCGGTTCAAGTGGCAGAGGCATGGCGGCGGGCAAAGGTTGCCCGGGAGATTATAGTGGTGGGAGTCGTTGCTCCAAGTTGACCAAGTGATTCATTTGGATACAGAGACTCACTTTTAAGATCAGCAAGAATTGCTCCGAGGACGGGAGGATTAGGCGGATCGGCCATGATCGAAGAATTCGATTAAAAAGATGGCCAGAAAATAATCTGGTGTACGAACACCGGTGTACAGACACTGGTGTACGGACGGTGGCGGTCGGCGTTAATAGTTGGGGGTCCGGTCAAGTGACAGCGGTGGTTGGTGGAGGGCAGTGGTGGTCACCGGTGGTCTGCGGTGGGGTCCCGGTACGGATCAGTCAGGATCGGTACGGTTCCGGTAAGTGCTCGGTGTGGTACGGTTGGGGCCTCGGTAAGTAGTTACTTGGTAAGAATACTCTCGGTAAGAATAGCTCTCGGTAAGAAGGCTTGGTAAGAACAGCTCGGTAAGAACAGCTCAGTAAAAACAGCTCTCGGTAAGAATTCTCGGTAAGACCGGCTCTTAGTAAGAATACTCGGTACCTGGTAAGAGTGAAACAAAAATGCGTGAGGGTACTCTTATCCGGGTAAAAATACTAAAGGCTCGATTTTAAAACTCGGTAGAAGGAATCTTTCCGACTAATCGAGAAAGATTTTTGACGCAACAAACACTTAGCTAAACAAAACCCTAGCAAACCTAGTGACGTGGTCAAGCCTTAGCCTAAGAATGAGTTGTTTGCTGAGCCAAAACAAGTCGACTTGGGAACCAGAAACTCAAATTCTCAACAATGACTTATACGAACAAATGACTCGGACTAATCTAACTAGCAGCCTAAGACGACAATTATACGTGGAAGTAAGCTTTTAGAGAGATAGAACGATATAACCTTAGGAGCTTTAAGCTCTGATACAAACTGATATACGCGCGGAGGCTCGGATGCGTGTACGGACACGATACAGGAACTGATAAGGCTGACCGAGAAACACGGACACGGTTCGGATGCGAGTGACTCGGCAAATCCGGAAGAACCATGAGGATAGTCAGGGAAGATGGAGCAAGCTCAAAGAATGGTATCGACTGGAGCTCACGAGTTCGAGGGAAATGAGCGAAGATGGTATGGAGCTCGGGGAACAACGGGATCAACCGGAGGAGCGTAATAGTGGTGGAATGGATCGATGTGCGACACAAGAGTTATAAAATACTCACAATATGGCGAGCCGGTAAGAATCTGAGCAACGACTACGGATTCTTTGACGGCTAAAGATTCAAGAGCTACGACTCAAGAACAAGAGATATTTCTCAAGGGGTTTTTCTATTATCAAAGTGGTCTTACAACGGATGAGGTTCAGCCCTTTAAATAGTAAACATTTTAGGGCTGCCTTAAAACATAAATGACTAACAAGACCTTAAGGGGAACCCGCTCCTTACTCAGGCCCCTACACGACAAACTCAAATAAAAACACGGAAAAGAAAGTGAACCTCGTTGCCTTGGTTCACAAGATAGGATCGCGATTTCTGCTAACACTGTATTTTACCTTTTTTAAGCATACTTTTATCATCATATTAGTTCATAATCATCCATTGTTTATACCATTATATGCATATTTCACTTCCTTTTGAGTTTTAGGGTCCTTTGTATGAGCATTGCACATATATTGCATATTGTGGGTTGTTTACAGGTAAAAATGGATGCTAAGGAAGCTATGGAACATTGAGGAGCTGAATAAGAGTTTCGAATCAGCTCAAGAAGGAGATTGAAGGAAGATGGAAGCTACTCGACCACTATGATCGAGTAGTATTTCTGGATTAGTAGGAATTCTATTTTGTCTTATCCTAAATCTTATCATTAGTATAAAAGCACATGTGTTAACCCTAATAAAGGGTGTGCTCATTTTTAAGACCTGATATTATCTCTCTCTGCCTCCCAATTACTCTATCTCTTGTTCTTCATTTTAGATCTTTGTAAACCTTTTTATCTTTTTAATAAAATCAGTACTTGCAATTATTTTCTTCATCAAACCCTCTGATCACAATATGATCTATCTCATGTGTCAGATTTAGAACTTTTTGGGTTTGCAAATTTAGCTTTCATTATGCATAGTGAGTAGTTTACCTTAGGGTTATTAGGGATAGATTAGATTAGGGAGGATCTTGATTAACCTGGTAGTTTTAAATGTTCTTAAATGCTTTAAATCCTTTTTGGGTGAGAGTTCTTAATGCTTATTCATTTCTGATAACCTTGAATATGATCATAGATAAGCTCTTCACGACAATGCTTGTAGGTTGTTTGATTAGCTTTTTCCAGAGACATAGTTATATTAGTCTGTAGAGAGTATGCTTCAATGGTGTTTGGGAACCCAGGATACTTAAAACTGTTGTTAGGAAATTATGTTGGCTTAAGTAGGTTGATTCTTAAAGCTTGTCCAATAGCTTGGCTCTTGCAAAATCGGGTATGCTGAGTTATAGTTGTTAGGAAATAGGTTGTGTTTGTTAAGTACCCAGGTTATGAAAGTGATCCCCTAGTCCATTAGTTCATCCTATGATCCTTATCTCTTTATAATTGTATTAAAACGTTCAGTTACAAGTTCTATTAGTGATTTTGTGTTTTCACATTTTACTCGACCATACCACTCGACCATATCGATCGAGTGGCTTTTTTATTTTTGCTTTCCTGCTTTGTTTGTCCACTCTTTGTGCATTTGAATTGACATCTCAAGTGTTCATTGCTTTACTTATTAGTTATTTTCATTTTCAATCATTAGGCTGTGAGTTTCACTATCATCTCTGATTTGGCTTAACTTATTAGGATTGACATATTGTGATTGCTTGCACCAAACCCATTATGGATTGACACCTCATGTACTACAACGTCAATGAGGAATTCAAACCCTCCATGCATTCTTATCACTGAGAAAATACGTGTTTCAATTTGCCGTCGTTGCCATTTGGGTTTTATTTGTGTTCCATTCATAATTTCATTGTTTTTAAGCTTAAGTTCTTTTGTTACTTTTACTTGGTTACTGATTTGGTTTGCTTTTTGGACCTGTGTTTGTATCAGGTATCCAACTCAACCTACCTACTTGATCAACCTGGTTGAGTACTTACACTGAGTTACATATACGAACTGAATGCGTACAAGATCTCAAGGCAGCCACAATCTCATACAGTATCTTGATCATATCAACCATCTACAACCTAGAACACCTCAGGACAGAGTCAGACCTGTTCAACCAGTTGCAATGGCTGAACCTCAACCACGACTTAGAGTCATTGGAGCTGGGGATGCTCCTAGTACTCATACACAGAGACAAGGCATAGTTCCACCACCAGTTCAGAACAAAAACTTTGAGATCCGTGGAAGCCTCATCAACATGGTACAAGGGAACAAATTACATGGCTTACCAATGGAGAACCCTCTTGCACACTTGGATCAGCTTGATCGTCTTTGCAGCCTCACAAAGATAAATGGAGTGAGTGAAGATGCTTTCAAGCTCAGATTGTTTCCATTCTCACTTGGAGACAAGGCTAACCAGTGGGAGAGGAATCTGCCTAATGGATCCATCACCACATGGGATGAATGCAAGAAATCCTTTCTGGACAAGTTCTTCTCTCAGTTAAGAACAGCAAGGCTCGGGAATAAAATCTCAATCTACACTCAGAAGAATGGAGAGATATTCTCAGAAGCATGGGAAAGGTTCAAAAGGTATATCTCACTATGCCCTCATCATGGTTTCACTGAGGAAGCACTCCTAAGTTCTCTCTACAGAGGTTCATTATCCTACATCAGGAGTCTTCTTGATACAGCCAGCAATGGCAACTTCTTGAATCGAGATGTAGAGAGTGGCAAAGGGCTCATCGAGAACTTGGCTCAAGCTGATGGAAATCATTCTGAGGAGTATGACAGAACAACAAGAGGATCTGTGGACAGTGATGATAGACACAAGAAGGAAATCAAGCTACTGAATGAGAAGCTTGATCGTTTGTTGTTGGTGAATCAGAAAACAATGTACTTTGATAGTGAATAATATCAGTATCAGATTCAAGATGGGGAGGGTTATCAGCAAGAAGAGGTTAGCTACATCCAGAATCCTGGTGGCTACAACAGAGGTCAACCCCAGTCTCTCTTACAAGAATACTAATATGGCAAACCCACAGGATCAAGTATATCCTGCTCAGCAACAAGCTCAGAACAAACCTTTTGTTCAATACAATCAAAACCAGCAGTTTGTTCCTAAGCAGCAACAGCTTGGTTTCCAGCAACAAGCTCCTACTCTGAATCCACCACCAGGATTTGCATCTCAGCAAAATCCCATTCTCCCAGAACCTGATATGAAATGCATGTTAAAACAAATCATGCAGGGACAAACAAATGGAGCCATAGAGCAGAGTAAGAGGCTTACTGAACTGAAGCACCACATTGACAACTCTTACAATGAGTTTAACAACAAGGTGGATACCTTGAATTCCAGTCTCAAGTACCTGGAGACATTAGCTGCACAATCTTCTACCAAAACACAGGGTCAATTGCCTGAAAAGTCAGTTCAGAATCGAAAGGATCAAGCTAATGTCTATGATGTATCTTCAAGGCCAGATTCTCATCTCCGATTCAAGAAAAGACATGCCTCATACACTGTGGACAGTGATGGACAGTGATTTGGTTCAAAAAAATCAAAAAGTAGTGCCTTCTCCAAGAGTTATAGCTGAGAATCTGATCTCAGAAAATCAGCTCCACACTAGGCTCGAGTAGCAGGTCGAGTAGACGCTATCCTTGCAAGAAACAAGAAGATTGCCTCTCTTAAAGAGCTTCTATCCTGTCCATACCCTGGGAGGTGCAAGAAACAGATAAAAGCAATCTATGAGGACATTATGAAAGATCAGAAGAAAGAGAAAGAAGCTGAGAAAACCTTAGTGGAAGAGACTCAGAAGGAAGAATAGTCAGTTGCACGGATCATGAATGTAAGATGATCACTGAGAAGGAAATATTAGTTCAGGAAAAGCTTGAAGATCCAGGGACCTTTACTATCCCCTGTTCTATAAAGGAAACAGTCCTTAGAGACTCCTTGTGTGATCTTGGTTCATTTGTGAACATAATGCTCTTGAACATTGCAACAAAGCTTGGATTTGAAGACTTCAAACCAAGTAGGATCTCACTGAGATCAGCTGAAATGACAATCCGAAGGCCCTATGGCATACTTGAAAATTTACCAGTAAGGATAGACCATGTGGAAGTACCAACTGATTTGATAATCCTTAAGATGGAGGAGGAGTCATTGAGTCACTGGATTCTAGGAAGGCCATTCTTGGCTAGTGCTGGTGCAGTTATTGATGTCAAAGGAGGAAAAATTGATCTGAAGTTTGGAAACATTTAGTAATGAGGTTTGATATTGGTCGATGACCCATAAGTCACAACAGTCTGAAGCAGCGGTATGCTATTCAGGATTATTATCAGGAGCCTGATGTGATAACTAGTTGTCTTCCCAGTTACATTCCCCTCAGTGGTGAGATAGAAATCCCAAGTCCACCACCAGAATCTTTGTCTTGGATTACCAAAGTGATGAGGAGATAGTCTACTTGAACAACTTGACACTTGAGAACCAGTTGAATGATTCAGCAAGGGAGAGTGTGAAGGAGTTCAGTGAGGCTAAATCTTATTCAGAAAGCACATCACCAGATCCAATCAGCATAGCTCAAGAGGTTTGAGTATGGTTCCAGAGGTATGAGTGAAGCTGAGAACAAGAGATGGTGGAAGACAGCAACTCTAGCCTCATCTTATGGAAAACCACCAAAGGACAACAAGGAAAGGACCTTAGAGCCTGTTCCTGATCCACCACCCATCTAAGCTCTGTAAGCAAGTCAAGGTATGAGACTATAAACAAGCTCACTTGGAAGGAAATTCCATGACTATCTCTTGTATATAAAATTATTTATCTTTCAAATTATTGTTTATTTTGGTATTTTAATGCGTTTATCTAGTGTCTAGTAATCCAGTAATAGGTTGAAGAGTACCATTGACCAAGGAGAATGCATAGCATGAAGATTGGAAGAAGATCAAAAGCAATCCGGATTTGGACTCGACCACACCACTCGACCTTGGGGTCGAGTGGCCAGGTTTAATTTTAAATTTAGAAATTTTAATCTTAGCCATCCACTTGTACCTGATCTAAACCCTACTTTTAAAACCCTTCACGGCTTCATCCCCCTCAGAACTCAGTCTCTCATCTACTGTTTTAAAGAAAATCTTCTTAAAAGCAAAGATTCTATTCTCAGAATTTTCAATTTAAATAACTCAATTCCGCAACCATGTTTGCTAATTCAAACACTCTTGACTCAACAATGTAAGTTCCCTGCATCCTGAAAAAATAATTCAATCAAAGTCTTGTGTTTTAGTTTTCAAAAGAAAATTTTCAAAATCCTTCAACAAACCTTGGTGCATGTACCGTGAAATCTGTTTATAAGGAACATAGAATGTTTAGGAATGTAGATTTGTTTGAAATATAAAGATTGAAATCTTTCTGGGTTTTGAAATTATTTGTTCTTAAAGTTAAAAATAGAAAATATGGAAACTGTGAAACTTCAATTGAGATATGCATTGCAAATATTTTCACCAAAGAATAATCACCACCTCTGTTTGAGCACATTTTTGATTTTAAACAAGAACCTAAATTTTGGAAGCTTGATTCAATCATATCTGATTCTGATAATTCCTCAGATTGGAAACTGTTGTATTTCAAACATCAACGTTTCTGACTACCCAGCATTGATGACAGTATAATTTCTCTGAAAACTTGATTAGGAATTCAAGTCAAGCTTATTACTCGATCTAAATGAGAAAGTTGTTCAAATACACCAACTTGACCACTTAGATCGAGTAGGTGGTCGAGTTGGTGAATAACATGTAGCTTAATTTTGATGTTCATTGTTTCAGAGAAACCAATGCATCCACAATAAGGATGTAAAGGAGGAAGGCTGCAGAGGTGGCTCGTGAGCAATAATTCTCAAGGGAATGAGAGCATTTCGCACAAGGGAAGAGAGTGCAGAATGAAGAAGAAGATGATGAGAGAACAGAGACAGAGGATATGGAGGAAAACGTTGGTGGAGAACCTGAGGGAATGAGCCAACTAGGCCATGAGGAAATGCTGTTGGACTTGTTTAAAGGAATGAACTTTGAGGGAACAAGATACCCACATTGGCCAACAATGGATGCATTGGACATCACAAGGGAATTGGAGCTGTTGCTTGAGCAGTGTGACTTGTTGAAACTTATCTCTAACCAAGGGGAGGGCTATAAAGAAGAAACATGCCATTTTCTTAGCACCCTCGAGCTGAAATTGTACCAAGATAAACCAGAGACTGAAGCAAATGGTGAGCTAGGGTACATATACTTCAAAGTTAGGAACCAAGAGTACACAATGGAGTTGCCAGTACCGTGAAATCAGAGGCTTGATAGTGGCATGTTGCCAGATAGAGCCGACACAGGAAACTCCATTGTACTGATCAGGGAACTCCTTATCAAGAGTATGCCACAAAGATGAACAAGATGTTGAGCCAAGGAGATTTGGCAGTTGGTGGAATTGTAACACCAATCCTCATAGTAGCTGGAGTTGAGCTTAAGAGCAAGAGGAAGGAACCACAGTCGATTGATATGGAGTATCTGCAAAACTCTTTCATCATAGAGAGTAATATGGTGCAGGAGACAAATATTTACAATTTCAAACACCCACAAGCTGGAAAAGCCCAAGTCTTTTTACCACTGGACGATTTCCCCAAGCTACACCAAGGAGGAGAGGCTGATTTCATTCCTCCTACCAGTCTGTACAAGGGCAGAAATGATGATGCATCTTATGATCAAATGTTAGAGGATTGGATGAAAGAAAACAGGGAACCTGAGAGGTACTATTTTGATGATGCTGAGTGCAAAAATCTGAAGGAGGCCAACAAGAGGATAGGGCTCCTCTACCAGTGGAACAAGTTCCAGGACAAGACCATTAAGTCAATGGCAAAGACTATCAAGGTCATCTCAGGGCAGCTTAAGAGCTTGCAAAAGAAAGGTGAGAGCTCAAGAGCTAAGGAGAGAAGCAAATCTCCCACAGGAAGGTCCATGAGGCATAGCTCTAGGTCCTCAGTAGAGGGGATAGCTCACAGGGAAATGCCAAGGAAGAGAAGATGGGATCTCACAGCTGAAAAATTGGAGGCTCACACCTCTACTCGACCAGATGGGTCGAGTCCAGTGGTCGAGCTCAACCCTGGAGTGGAACAACCATTCGATCCAGAGCAACCGGGCTCTTCCCACGTCCCTATGGTGGCTACCTACACTCAGGAGTCTATGGCAGCTGCTATGGATGATTTCTTCACAGCTTCAACCCAGCAAGATCCACCACAATGAGGTACAACACAACCCACCCCATTGTATACACCACTTGCATAATTAGTTTGTTTTTATTTTGTCTTTAAATCTCTCAGATAATCCTCTAAATTTTTATTACACAAGGGACTGTATAATTTAAGTTTGGGGTAAAATCTGAGAGATACATCTAATTATGTTTTCTATTTTCTTATTCAAATTTCATAATCATCTAAGTGTATTTAAAAACCATAAAAATTTGAAAAATTTCTGAAAAAAACAATTTAAAAAAAAACAGAGTGTCATGTAGTTCATATGCATAATTAGGATTGAGTTTAGAATCATTCATACTAGGATTGTTGCATTGCATAGGGGATAATGATGAATTTCAACCAAACCGCCTCATAATTAAAAGTTTAGTCTCAATGTCATGGTTTTTACTTGTTCGGTGCATGCATTTGATCCTGAAAACTAAGGCAGCAGCATGTTTGGAATTAAAATTCACCATTCATACTTAGGTTGAAACTTGCTGTGAATAAGAAACTATATCCCTAATTATAAGAACCTAATCTTAAACTATAATTATTAAACTTAAGCATTGGTTATGAACTCATGGCTACCATTAACATATTTGGATACTCTTATTCCCTTTTTCCACTCTTGTTTATCCAAGTAGATGTTCCCATCTTTGGAACAGTTCCAAATAATCACCAAACCTACCTTCTTTTCAAACCATGAATTAATCTTGAGTTGAGGCCTATTTCCGGATTGAACTTAGGAGAAAGTGTTAGGTATAAGCCGATAGGAGTAGCTTCTCATGTAGACTCTGGTTCACAATTTTGGGACCAGAATAGGATAGGAAGTTTGAATTAGGGGTTGGTTGATGTTTTGACTGGTAAAAATAGAGAAAATAGTGCTATAAAATCTTTGGAAAGGATTAAACACCAAAAACACAATAATGAGTGTCTAGTAAAGGATCTGGATGATCATATTATGAAATAGGCTCACGATATATAAAAATCAAAGATAAGCAAAGTGAAAAGATGTGACTCGATCACACAGCTCGACCAAGTGGTCGAGTAGATGCCTTAGCCCAGAAAATGAAATTTCCAGATCCGCTAGAAGAGTTAAAAGAGTAAAGATCCTTTCCTTAGAAAATAAAAAGAGACAAATAATCCTGAGTTGAGTGAAAACAATGTATTGCCTTGAGAGAAAAGAAAAGGAAAGGTTGAAGAGCTAGGATATATTTCTAGGTACAGATTTAGGTACAGTCAGTTGTGTGTTCTTGGGTAGATGAGAGTCTGCTCCTGTATGCATCAGTTGGCTTTAACCTTTAGCATTCTCCCAAAGTTCAATCCATTCACTGAGAGATCCTTGTTACTAATGCGCTTAAACCAGCGGAAGAAAAGACCATTTTTGTCTCTTAAAACTTGTCCCTCAAACCAAATGAGTTCTTAACCAATGTTTAATTTGATCCACTATTCTCGCTTAATGAATGTTAAAGGGATATAGTTCTTTGAATGCTTGTTGCGGCTTAGGATGAATTTGAATCTTTTGTGATGAACATGGCTAAGGTTTTAAGTATGGATCATCTGCATAGGATTCTAGAACTATTAACCATGACATTGAGGTTAGAGGTTTAGTCATTTGGCATTGGTTCTGAATACCCACTTTCAAACTACTTCTCCAATCAATCATTTATTTGCTTGAGGGCAAGCAAATGATAAGTTTGGGGGAGTTGATAACACTGTATTTTACCTATTTTAAGCATACTTTTATCATCATATTAGTTCATAATCATCCCTTGTTTATACCATTATATGCATATTTCACTTCTTTTTGAGTTTTAGGGTCCTTTGCATGAGCATTGCACATATATTGCATATTGTGGGTTGTTTTAGGGTCCTTTGCATGAGCATTGCACATATATTGCATATTGTGGGTTGTTTACAGGTAAACATGGATGCTAAGGAAGCTATGCAACATTGAGGAGCTGAATAGGAGTTTCGGATCAGCTCAAGAAGGAGATTGAAGGAAGATGGAAGCTACTCGACCAGCTACTCAACCACTATGATCGAGTAGTATTTCCGGATTAGTAGGAATTATATTTTGTCTTATCCTAAACATTATCTTTAGTATAAAAGCATATGTGTTAACCCTAACCAAGGGTGTGCTCATTTTTGAGACCTGATATTATCTCTCTCTGCCTCCTAATTACTCTCTCTCTTGTTCTTCATTTTAGATATTTGTAAACCTTTTTATCTTTTTAATAAAATCAGTATTTGCAATTATTCTCTTCATCAAACCCTCTCATCTCAATCTGATTTATCTCATATATCAGATTTAGAACTTTCTGGGTTTGCAAATTTAGCTTTCATTATGCTTAGTGAGTAGTTTACCTTGGGGTTATTAGGGATGGATTAGATTAGGGAGGATCTTGATTAACCTTGTAGTTTTAAATTTTCTTAAATGCTTTATATCTTTTTTGGGTGAGAGTTCTTAATGCTTAGTCATTTCTGATCAACTTGAATATGATCCTAGATAACCTCTTCACGACAGTGCTTGTAGGTTGTTTGATTAGCTTTTTCCAGAGACATAGTTATAATAGCCTCTAGAGAGTATGTTTCAATGGTGTTTGGGAACCCATGATACTTAAAGCTGTTGTTAGGGAATTATGTTGGCTTAGGTAGGTTGATTCTTAAAGCTTGTCCAATAGCTTGGTTCTGGCAAAATCGGGTATGCTGAGTTATTGGGTTCAAGATCATTCACCGTGACAGTGGGTGTGATTGGCTTAAATATCTATCGTCAAAGGATTAGCCTTGAAATAGGTTGTGTTTGTTAAGTACCCAGGTTATGAAAGTGATCCCCTAGTCCACTAGATCATCCCTATGATCCATATCTCTTTATAATTGAATTAAAACGTTCAGTTACATGTTCTATTACTGATTCTGTGTTTTCACATTTCTACTCGACCATACCACTCGACCATCTCGATCGAGTGGCTTTTTACTTTTGCTTTCCTGCTTTGTTTGTCTACTCTTTGTGCATTTGAATTAACATCTAAAGTGTTCATTGCTTTACTTATTAGTTATTTGCATTTTCAATCATTAGGCTGTTAGTTTCACTATCATCTCTGATTCGGCTTAACTTCTTAGCTTTGACATATTGTGATTGCTTGCACCAAACCCATTATGGATTGACACCTCATGTACTACAACATTAATGAGGACTTGAAACCCTCCATTATGGATTGACATCACTGAGAATATACGTGTTTCAATTCCTAAGAAACTTAACTCTTGGAACGAGTGAATAACTTAGTGGGTAGGATCGCGATGCATTGAATCTGGTACCTCGTTAAGAACTTATCTGTCAAACCCACTCTTAAGGTAAAATCCGGACAGGGAAAAAGCGTATACCTTTTCCAATGACTTGGAGAGCGTCTTCACCGTGAGATGGTGAGGATGCTAAGGCTGATCGGCTGTGCGTCTCTTGGGATCTCTGGGTGGGATGCTTCTTGCTCTAGGCTGCAAGCTACGAACGTTGCTAGGCTGCGGTGGTACGACCGGTCGTCTTCTTGCTTGCCTCGGGTCAGGGAATGGTCGGGCCCGTATCAGTCAGATCTTTCAGAAGGTCTTCCGCTTCCGGTAGTGGGCTGTCCTCTCCGTTATCAGCTATTGTAGTAGACTATAGTCTTCTTCCAGTTTTCCGGACCAAATCTTGTCCGTGTGCTTCTTCTAAAAGGTGGGATTTGCAACGCTTCCTGCTCCAAATCTTGATTTTGGGTTTCCGGATCAACATTCTCGATAATGACTTCCTCGGCTTGATCTGGTTCTTGTTCCTTGTTAAGCGTGTCCATTCCCTTAGGTGTTGTCTCGTTTCCCATGTTTGTTGGAGCTTCATTCACATTCCCCATATGGTTTTCCATACCCCCGGGGCTTCCCGAATCAATTGGAGATTGATTCTTGGAGCTTGTATCCGGTTGAGCAATTTTTGGTGGTGGATTTCCAAGGTGACTCAAGAGATGTCGCAGGCTGGGAAAACAATCATTTCATGAATGTGCCAAGGCCTTCAGACTATCCCAATCTTTCTCCTCAGAGTATCCTTGGTGCAAAATGAACTTGACGTCCCAGGAGACCATTACCCGGTTTCGTTCAAAGTCATATCACTTGTATCCTCTTGGGGTCGTAGAGTATCTGGGAACATACATCTGGTGCTCTTTGCATCCAGTTTGTCCTTTTGTTCACCTGGTTCCAAAACAAAACACACACATCCAAACACACGTAAGTGCTCAATGGATGGTTTGTTCTTATTGAGTACCTCAAATGGTGATTGCTCATTAAGGACCCTCATAGGGATCGGTTAATGAGGTAGCATGCGGCCATGACAGCATCACCCCAGAACCTTCTTGGAACGTGAGTGTGGAACATCATGGAACTTGCTACCTCAGTAAGGTGTCAATTCTTCCTCTCGGCCAATCCATTTTGCGGTGGAGTGTAAGGGCAGATCATTATGTGTAGGATCCCATGCTTTGCTAGTGCTCCTTGAACCTATGACTTGTATATTCTCCTCCGTTATCAGACCGTAGTACCTTAATTTTACCATTGAATTGATTAGTAACATGGTTTTGAAAGATAAGAAATCTATCAAATACTCTATCTTTTTATGGGAGCAATGTAACCCATGTATATTTCGATTTCTCATCTATAAATGTAACAAAGTATTTGTTATTATCTCTAGATGAGCAAGGTGAAGTCCACACATCAGAATGAACCAAATCAAAGCATTTATCATAGATCGTTGATGATTTCAAAAATACAGTCTTACAATGTATACCAAGAATACATGCTTCACAACTAGAATGATCATAGGTAACATTGGGTAACAATATTTCTAAAGCACAAGAATGAGAATGGCCTAATCTCGCATGCCACATGGCATTGGTACTAAATGCAAACAATGAATTAACAGAAAGCAAAGGTGAAGTTTTTGGGGAAGTATCCTCAAGAACATATAAGTCTCTATTAGCATTTCCTTCTCTGAGAACCTTTCCACTCTTAATATCCTGAAAATGAAAACTGTTAGGACCAAAAACAGCAAAAGCATTCAAATCACGAGTAGCCCTTTTAACCGAGACAAGATTCGAAGTAAAATTCGGCAAAAAGAATGCCTTAGATGTTCTATCAAGTAGTCTTACATCTCCTATCCCTTTTATGGGAATTTTGTCACCATTCGCAATCATCACATTTCCATTAGCCGGTTTCACATTTTTAATCAAGTTCGGATTACTTATCATATGGTGAGAAGCACCCAAATCTATAACAAGTGAATTATTTGGATTAGAGGCAAATAGAGTGATACCGGTATCCATTTGGTTGATTGCGGCAATGGCTTTGCTAAAAGCATCCAAGTCTGATTTGCGGACCACATCGTTGCAATAAGCCACCATAGCTAGCTCATCTCCTTGCTTGGAAGTTCCAGCTTGAGCTTGCTCAGTTTTGGCTTCCGTGGAGATGTTTGCCTTGAACTTGGTTGGCTTGAGCTGAGGATGGAGGATCCAGCACTTGTCCTTGATGTGACTGATGGGGAATAAATTTTTCCTCAAGGGATCCACACAATGAATAGGCAGCAAGTGCACAGCAATCAATCGTAGTACTTAAGGTATATCGAATCCACAGAGAGAGAATATATATTGCAAATCAAGAAGAACAAGTAAAGCTAGAACTCAATAATAAAAAGGGGTTTTGTGTCACGCATATCACGCAAAGCAAATAAAATGAATATAACTCAATATGAGATGAATGTTGGGCGCTTAAGGGGGTCTCTGGGGTTTCAATGATCTATCTATTTGAAATAAGTTCAATGTAATGCATATCTAGTCCTAAGTCTTGGACTATGAAACACAAAAGTTCGGCTAACCTATTGCCATAGAGAAAACCGGCTGAAATCCACAAATCCTATTACTCAACTATCGCAGGCAATAACATAGGTTTTAAAGCATTAAAATCAAGTTCAATCCTAATCCATAAGACTCCATAACTAAGGGGTATGTGCTTGTTATGACGCGATACTCATCAAATCTAGGTTCCAACAAACTAAGCAAACGGTTCGAAATACTTAGATGACTAAGATCAATAGCTAGTTCATGACTCTAACTATAGGCATTAAGAATGAGATAAGACTGAAAGACAGTGTAGACGGATATGCATATACAATAAAACTCGCCAGTCAACAGACAATGATCATTTCACCCCATTGACTGGCCCTTTAGACCCAACTGGATAGTCTACTCGGCCATGCTCAAGGTTTTCATCGATGATATGAAAGAGTAAAACATATATCTAATGCAATAAGGTAAAGGGTTTAGCGATTACATCTTTAGATCCAAAAATTACAAGATGTAAGGACATCTCATTTGCCAAAGTTACAAAAGAATAGGGAAAGAGATGGTGGAACTTCAAATCTTCAGCGAGATCAATTGGCTTCTGCGGCTCCTTGGAGACGGCGTCGGCTTCTTGAGGTGGTGATGGACTTTCTAGGGTTTCTGTGGTGAACTTAGGTGGTGGTTTGAAACTTTGATGAGGCACACAAAACCCTAGTTTCATAAACTTGTATGTATAGGTCTTGGAGTGCAAGAGATTGGCTTCTAGGGTTTCGGAAGGGCATACTCATCATCTTGGTGAGTGTAGAGGCAATGGGCCTATCTTGGTGATGGGCCAAACGCCTAAGGTGGTGAAGGAGGCTGGCCTCGTCACGAGCTTAGTGAATGGGGTGCCTAAGAGGCCTGGCCTTGGTCACGAGCTTAGTGACCGAGGTTTGGTGCTTTGGCACTGGTTTGACATATGTTCATCTTCTGGGATGCATCTTCCAAAAGGCTGAATGGACTGCTTTGATTCTTGTCCGATATGAATCTTGACTCTTCAAGCTTTCCAATGGTATAAAGAAATCCAATTTTGGTTCACATGAAGGTCTTCAAATGTTGTCAAAATTTTGATGCTTTGAAACTGCCTCAAAACGGGTCTTTGCTCCTTTTTTATGCTTATTCATTTCTGATAACCTTGAATATGATCCTAGATAATCTCTTCACGATGGTGCTTGTGGGTTGTTTGATTAGCTTTTCCCAGAGACATAGTTATATTAGCCTGTAGAGAGTATGCTTCAATGGTGCTTGGGAACCCATGATACTGGAAGCTGTGGTTAGGAAATTATGTTGGCTTAGGTAAGTTGACTCTTAAAGCTTGTCCAATAGCTTGGCTCTGGCAACATCGGGTATGCTGAGTTATTGGGTTTGAGATCATTCACCACGACAATGGGTTTGAATGGCTTAAATATCTATCGTCAAAGGATTAGCTTTGAAATAGGTTGTGTTTGTTAAGTATCCAGGTTATGAAAGTGATCCCCTAGTCCTTTAGTTCATCCCTATGATCCCTATCTCTTTATAATTGTATTTAAACGTTCAGTTACAAGTTCTATTAGTGATTCTGTGTTTTCACATTTCTACTCGACCATACCACTCGACCATATCGATCAATGGCTTTTTACTTTTGATTTCCTGCTTTGTTTTTCTACTCGTTTTGCATTTATATTGACATCTCAAGTGTTCATTGCTTTACTTATTAGTTATTTGCATTTTCAATCATTAGACTGTTAGTTTCACTATCATTTGTTACTTGGCTTAACTTATTAGCATTGATATTGTGATTGCTTGCACCAAACCCATTATGGATTGACACCTCATGTACTACAACATCAATGAGGAATTGAAACCCTCCATGCATTCTTATCACTGAGAAAATACGTGATTCAATTTGGCGCCGTTGCCATTTTGGTTTTATTTGTGTTCCATTCACAATTTCATTGTTTTTAAGCTTAAGTTCTTTTGTTACTTTTACTTGGTTACTGATTTGGTTTCCTTTTTGGACCTCTGTTTGTATCAGGTATCCAACTCGACCTACCTACTTGATCAACCTGGTCGAGTACTTACACTGAGTTACATTTGCAAACTGAATGCATACAAGATCTCAAGGCAGCCACAATCTCATACAGTATCTTGATCATATCAACCGTCTACAACCTAGAACACCTCAGGACAGAGTCAGACCTGTTCAACCAGTTGCAATGGCTGAACCTCAACCACGACCTAGAGTCATTGGAGTTGGGGATGCTCCCAGTACTCATACACAGAGGCAAGGCATAGTTCCACCACCAGTTCAGAACAACAACTTTGAGATCCGTGGAAGTCTCATGAACATGGTACAAGGGAACAAATTCCATGGCTTACCAATGGAGAACCCTCTTGCACACTTGGATCAGTTTGATCGTCTTTGCAGACTGAAAAAGATAAATGGAGTGAGTGAAGATGCTTTCAAGCTCAGATTGTTTCCATTCTCATTTGGAGACAAGGCTTACCAGTGGGAGAAGAATCTGCCTAATGGATCCATCACCATATGGGATGAATGCAAGAAATCCTTTCTGGACAAGTTCTTCTCTTAGTCAAGAACAGCAAGGCTCAGGAATGAAATCTCACGCTACACTCAGAAGAATGGAGAGAAATTCTCAGAAGCATGGGAAAGGTTCAAAGGGTATATCTCACTATGCCCTCATCATGGTTTCACTGAGGAATCACTCCTAAGTACTCTCTACAGAGGTTCATTACCCTCTATCAAGACTCTTCTTGATACAGCCAGCAATGGCAACTTCTTGAATCGAGATGTGGAGAGTGGCAAGGAGCTCATCGAGAACTTGGCTCAAGCCGATGGAATCCATTCTGAGTGTGACAGAACAACAAGAGGATCTGTGGACAGTGATGATAGACACAAGAAGTTAATCAAGCTATTGAATGAGAAGCTTGATCGTTTGTTGTTGGTGAATCAGAAGATAGTGCACTTTGTTAGTGAAGAAGATCAGTATCAGATTCAAGATGGGGAGGCTGATTGATATGAGCATGGCCAATGATGAGGAACTAGAACCTGAGCATGAACTTGAGCTTGAACTTGAGCTTGAACCTGAGGATGCTTTACCTATACCAAGTGGACCAATGAGGCGTGCTAGGACCAGGAAGCTCAAGGAAACTATCAATTCTCTACTTACACACTTAGCGAGTCACGCTGGAGAAAAAGATGCTTATCAAACCTCCCTGGTTTTGATTCAAGCTAGTTGATTTCAACAAATGGGTAAGGTGAACAATTATACTCTTTTTCCCTTGACCAGTTTTGTCCCACTGGGTTTTCTTGTCAAAGTTTTTAATGAGGTAGTTGTTCATCTCGCTAACCCCATTTGTTGACCCGAGATCGTCCAGAAGCTTCAGTCCATCAGCAGCTTCTTTTATTTTATCCTATGACATTTTAAGCTTATGTTATGTTTTTATTTTGGGCCTTAATTTGTGTTTAGGGCTTAAAACATGTTTAGGCCTTAAAACGTGTCTAGGGTTTCTCTCTTTGAGTTTCCCTATTCAAACTCCTTGTAAACCTTCAGTTTCATCTATCTAGCTTTTTATTCTCAAACTCCTTGAAATCTAGATCAAATCGGTAAATCAAAGGAGTTTCATTCCCTTTGTGTGACCTATCTATCCATTGGTGAATCTAAAGGAATTCCGCTGCCTTAGTGTGACCATACACTCCATTGTTACTTGAGTCCATTCGATCTCTATCTCATCATCTCATCATTCTCATCTTTACTTGCTTCTGAAGTGACGATTTTGGAGTAGATTCTTATTAAGTGGTATCAGAGCCACTTTGGAAGCTAAGTAGTCTTAGATCTATTGGTTTTATGCTTGTTTATCGGTTTGTTTCCTGTGGATCTAAGTGTTCTGCGAAATTATTTTGATTTTGTGTCTTTTGACATTCTAGATTTGCAGATCTGTGATTTTGTTTGAATTTTCATAAAATATTGGCTCATCATAAAATCTCGAAATCAATTGCATCTGAACCTAGGTTAAGTCTAGTATTTGTTAAAATTGATTCTGGATTTTTTAGATTTGTTATGATAATTGTTTGAGGTCAATTGCGTTGAGCAGTCGCGATTAGGGTTCTTCAGCATCTGAAGAGTTTTTTTTCTTGTTTTCGTGTTTTGATTGCGATTTCTTTTGAAGGAACTTGTAACTGCGAGTTTTGTTGATTTGTTGCAGTGCCTATGACGAATCCAGAAGAAGAAGAAGAAACTAGTAACAACAGAAATGATAAACTTTACCTTGAAGCTCTAACAGAAAAAATGCTGAAGTTGATTGATGAAAAATTTGCTGCTTATGATGAAAGGAACAGAACCAGATCTAATACTAGGCAGAATCAAGGACGGGATGACAGGGTTCATGATGCTGTTACAGATTAAAATAGGGTTCATGATGCTGTTGCAGATCAGTACTATCAGAGGAGAAGTGATGCTTCACAAGGTAGCCAGAGGAGATACAGGCGTAATAGAACTCAAGATGAGCTTCTGAGGGACAATCTCAAGGGTTTGAAGATCAATATCCCTCCATTTTATGGCAAGATCTATCCTGATGCTTATCTAGAATGGGAAAATAAGATTGAGTTGGTTTTCAATGTTCAGCAGTACACAGAGCTTAATAGAGTCAAGATCGCTGCAACAGAGTTTCATGATTATGCCTTGAGTTGGTGGGATCAGTTCGTCACGACCAGGAGAAGAAAAGGAGAGCTACCTGTTGAGACTTGGACTGAAATTAAAAATCTGGTGAGAAAACGGTTTATACCTAGTCACTATCATAGAGAATTGCATCAGAAACTAAGAAAACACATTCAAGGATCTCAAACAGTAGAAGAGTATTATCAGGAGATGGAAGTGTTGATGCTGCGAGCTGACATAGCAGAGGATGAAGAAGCTACCATGTCACGGTTTCTAGGAGGTTTGAACCAGGAGATTCAAGACAGATTAGAAACTGAGCAGTACATGGAGCTTGAAGAGATGTTGCACAAAGCTATCCTGTTTGAACAACAGATTAAAAGAAAAAGAACCTCACGTTCTAGTTATAGTCAGAGTTCATCATACACAAGACCAGGTTACTGTAAAGAAGACAGAAACTCTTTTACTAAAGACTTTAAGCCAGCAGTGTACTCTAAACCTCCTGATGCGACGAAAGTTACTACTCCAGCACCTGCAGACTACAAAGGAAAAGCCAAAGGAGGTGGTGTTCAGTCTAGAGATGTCAGCTGCTTCAAATGCCATGGAAAAGGGCATTATGCAAGTGAGTGTTCTAACCAGCGTGTGATGATCCTCTTGGAAAGTGGTGAAGTTGAATCTGCTGATAAGTATTCAGAGACTTCTAGTGAGGAAGAGCGGGAGCTCTTACCTGTTAAAGGAAAATTGATGGTAGCCAGAAGAACTTTAAGTGTACAACACAAGACTCAAGAGCAAGAACAAAGAGAAATCTGTTCCACACAAGATGCAACGTTCAGGGTAAAGTCTGTAGTTTGATCATTGATGGAGGTAGTTGTACTAATGTAGCTAGTGAAACTATGGTGAAGAAACTGGGTTTAAAGACTACGAAGTATCCAGAACCTTTTAAACTTCAGTGGCTTAATGATAGTGGTGAAATGAACGTCAACAAGCAGGTTTTGGTTCCTATCTCTATTGGTAAGTATGAGGACGAAATTCTTTGTGATGTTCTGCCTATGCAAGCTAGTCACATACTGTTGGGACGTCCCTGGCAATCAGACAGAAAGGCTATACATGATGGCTTCTCCAATCGCCATACTTTTGAGTATTAAGGGAAGAAAACTACACTGGTTCCTATGACTCCCCATGAAGCTTATCTTGATCAGAAGAAGGACATTCCTCAGCCTAAGCGCCCAAATTTCTTTGCATAGTCTAGTGAAGTTAAGAAAGCTTACTACTCTAATCATTCTATGCTCCTGTTTATTTATAAAGAGTCATTTCTTAATCTGTCTAACCTTACACCAGTGCTACCGAGTGAAATGACTAATCTTGTGCAGGAGTACAGTTATGTTTTTCCTGAAGAAACTCCACAAAGCTTACCACCGATCAGAGAAACTGAGCATCAGATTGACCTTGTACCTGGATCTTCTCTCCCAAACAGACCAGCATATAGGACTAATCCGGTGGAAACTAAGGAGCTTCAGCAGATCAGTGAACTAATGGAAAAGGCCATATTCGTGAGAGTATGAGACCTTGTGCAGTGCCAGTCTTGCTTGTACCTAAGAAAGATGGAAGCTGGCGAATGTATGTTGATTGTAGAGAAATCAACAATATTACAGTGAATTATCGACACCCTATTCATAGATTAGATGACATGCTTGATGAATGGCATGGTTCTAGCATATTTTCTAAGATTGATCTTAAGAGTGGTTATCACCAGATTAGGATGAAAGAGGGTGATGGATGGAAAACTGCATTTAAGACTAAGCATGATTTATATGAGTGGTTAGTTATGCCTTTTGGATTGACTAATGCTCCTAGTACTTTTATGCGTTTGATGAATCATGTGCTTAGAGCATATATAGGTCTGTTTGTTGTTGTCTATTTTGATGATATCCTTATATACAGCAGAAATCTTGATGAGCATACTGAACATGTTAAGTTGGTGCTAGACACGCTTAGGAAAGAAACATTGTATGCAAATTTTAAGAAATGTACGTTTTGCACAAATAATGTGGTTTTTCTAGGCTTTGTTGTGAGTGCAGAAGGAATCAAAGTAGATGAAGAAAAGGTGGAGCAATCAAGGAATGCCCCAGCCCTAAGACAGTAGGAGAAGTCCAAAGTATTCATGGCCTTGCTGGTTTCTACAGACGTTTTGTGAGAGATTTCAGCACTTTAGCAGCCCCTTTAACCGAAGTCATCAAGAAAGATGTGGGATTCAAATGGGAGAAAGCTCAGGAGACAGCATTTCAATGCGTAAAAGAGAAGCTTATTCATGCTCCTGTTTTATCATTACCTGATTTCGTAAAAACTTTTGAGATTGAATGCGATGCTTCTGGTGTAGGAATTGGAGCAGTCTTGATGCAAGACAAGAAGCCAATAGCGTTCTTCAGTGATAAACTTGGAGGACCAACTCACAACGATCCAACATATGACAAGGAACTGTACGCCTTGGTTAGAGCTCTCCAGACATGGCAACACTACCTCTGGCCAAAGGAGTTCGTTATTCACACAGATCATGAGTCTCTAAAACACTTGAAAGTTCAGCAAAAACTCAACAAAAGACATGCTAGGTGGGTTGAGTTCATAGAAACATTCCCATACGTCATAAAATATAAGAAAGGTAAGGATAATGTTGTAACCGACGCATTATCCAGGAGGTACACTCTTCTCTCTACTCTTGATGCTAGACTTTTGGGTTTCGAACAGATTAAAGAACTCTATCCTACTGATTCTGATTTTCAGGAAATCTATAGATCTTGTGAAAAATTTGCTGCTGATCATTATGTCAGACAAGATGGATTTCTCTTCTATAAAACTAGACTGTGTGTGCCTAATTGTTCTCTTCGAGATTTGTTTACTAGGGAAGCACATGGAGGAGCTTTAATGGGACACTTTGGCATTGCTAAGACTCTAGAAGTGATGAAAGCTCATTTTTATTGGCACACATGAAGCGTGATGTTGAAAGGATCTGTAACAGGTGTACTGTTTGCAAACATGCTAAATCTAAGGTTCAGCCAAACGGTTTGTATAAACCTCTCTCTATTCCGACTCATCCTTGGAATGATATTTCTATGGATTTCGTGATGGGTTTGCCTAGGACTAGGACAGAGAAAGATTCAATATTTTTTGTGGTTGATAGGTTCTCAAAAATGGCCCATTTCATTGCTTGTAATAAGATTGATGATGCATTGCACGTGTCTAACTTGTTCTTTAAAGAGATTGTGCATTTGCATGGCATGCCTAAGACTATTGTATCTGACAGAGACACTAAGTTTCTTAGCTATTTTTGGAAAACATTGTGGTCTAAGCTAGGCACCAAGCTTATGTTTTCTACTACTTGTCATCCACAGACTGATGATCAGACTGAAGTAGTTAATAGGACTCTTGGTATTCTTTTGCGTGCTTTGATTAAGAAAAACTTAAGAGTTGGGAAGACTGTTTGCCTCACATAGAGTTTGCATATAACCATTCTATTCATTCTGCATCTAAGTACTCTCCTTCCAGATTGTTTATGGCTTTAAACCTCTGTCTCCTTTAGATTTAATGCCTTTACCTTTGAGTGAAAGATCTAGTGTAGATTGACAGAAAAAGGCAGAAATGGTTAAGCAGATTCACGAGAAGGCTAGGCAGAATTTGGAAGACAAGACTAAGCTCTATGAGAAGCAGGCTAACAAAGGCAGGCGTAAGATGATCTTTGAAGTTGGCGACCAAGTGTGGGTGCATCTAAGGAAAGAACGGTTTCCAGAAGAAAGAAAATCCAAAGTGATGCCTTGGATTGATGCTCCATTCACGATCACAAGAAGAATAAACGACAATGCATATCAAGTGGATCTCCAAGGTAAGTATACTGTGAGTTCTACTTTTAATGTTTCTGATCTCTCTCCTTTTATTGCAGATGAGGCAGATTTGAGGACAAATCCTTTTCAAGAGGGAGGGGATGATATGAGCATGGCCAAGGATGAGGAACTAGAACCTGAGCATGAACCTGAGCTTGAACCTGAGGATGCTTTAGCTATACCAAGTGGACCAATGACGTGTGCTAGGACCAGGAAGCTCAAGGAGACTATCAATTCTCTACTTACACACTTAGAGAGTCACGCTGGAGAAAGAGATGCTTATCTAACCTCCCTGGTTTTGATTCAAGCTAGTTGATTTCAACAAATGGGTAAGGTGAACAATTATACTCTTTTTCCCTTGACAAGTTTTGTACCACTGGGTATTCTTGTCAAGGTTTTTAATGAGGTAATTGTTCATCTCGCTAACCCCATTTGTTGACCCGAGATCGTCCATAAGCTTCAGTCCATCGGCAGCTTCTTTTATTTTATCCTATGACATTTTAAGCTTATGTTATGTTTTTATTTTGGGCCTTAATTTGTGTTTAGGCCTTAAAACATGTTTAGGGTTTATCTCTTTGAGTTTCCCTATTTAAACTCCTTGTAAACCTTCAGTTTCATCTATCTAGTTTTTTATTCTCAAACTCTTTGAAATCAAGATCAAATCGGTAAATCAAAGGAGTTTCATTCCCTTTGTGTGACCCATCGATCCATTGGTGAATCTAAGGAATTCTGCAGCCTTAGTGTGACCATACACTCCACTGTTACTTGAATCCATTCGATCTCTATCTCATCATCTCATCATTCTCATCTATACATGCTTCTGAAGTGACGATTTTGGAGTAGATTCTTATTACTGATTAGCAAGATGAAGTTAGCTACATCCAGAATCAAGGTGGCCACAACAGAGGATTTTTCAACTACAAGGTCAAACCCAGTCTCTCTTACAGGAATACTAATGTGGCAAACCCACATGATCAAGTATCCTGCTCAGCAACAAGCTCAGAACAAACCTTTTGTTCAATACAATCAAAACCAGCACTTTGTTCCTAAGCAGCAACAGCTTGGTTTCCAGCAACAAGCTCCTACTCTCAATCCACCACCAGGATTTATATCACAGCAAAATCCCAGTCTCCTAGCACCTGATATGAAATGCATGTTACAACAAATTATGCAAGGACAAACAAATGGAGCCATAGAGCAGAGTAAGAGGCTTACTGAACTGAAGCACCACATTGACAACTCTTACAATGAGTTGAACAACAAGGTGGAAACCTTGTATTCCAGACTCAAGTACCTGGAGACATTAGCTGCACAATCTTCTACCAAAACACAGGGTCAACTGCCTGGAAAGTCAGTTCAGAATCCAAAGGATCAAGCTAATGCCTATGCCGTATCTTCAAGGCCAAATTCTCATCTCCCACTCAAGAAAAGACATGCCTCATACACTGTGGACAGTGATGTTCAATATGGGGAGGATTTGGTTCAGAAAAAGTAAAAAGCAGTGCCATCTTCAGGAGTTATAGCTGAGAATCTCATCTCGGAAAATCAGCTCGACCACTCTGCTCGAGTAGCAGGTCGAGTAGAAGCTATCCTTGCAATAAACAAGAAGATTGCATCTCTGAAAGAGTTTCTATCCTATCCATACCCTGGGTGGTGCAAGAAACAGATAACAGCAATCTATGAGGACAATATGAAAGATCAGAGGAAAGCGAAAAAAGCTGAGAAAACCTTAGTGGAAGACACTCAGAAGGAAGAAGAGTCAGTTGCACAGGATCATGAATGTAAGATGATCACTGAGAAGGAAATAATAGTTCAGGAAAAGCTTGAAGATCCAGGGACCTTTACTATCCCCTGTTCTATAAAGGAAATAGTCCTTAGAGACTCCTTGTGTGATCTTGGTCCATCTGTGAACATAATGCCCTTGAACATTGCAACAAAGCTTGGATCTGAAGACTTCAAACCAAGTAGGATCTCCCTGAGATCAGCTGAAATGACAATCCGAAGGCCCTATGGCATGCTTGAAAATTTACCAGTAAGGATAGACCATGTGGAAGTACCAACTGATTTGATAATCCTTAAGATGGAGGAGGAGTCATTGAGTCACTGGATTCTAGGAAGGCCATTCTTGGCTAGTGCTGGTGCAGTTATTGATGTCAAAGGAGGAAAAATTGACTGAAGTTTGGGACAGATTTAGTGATGAGGTTTGATATTGGTCGAGGGCGCAAAAGTCACAACAGTATGAATTAGCTGTATGCTATTGAGGATTATTATCAGGAGCCTAATGTGATAACTAGTGGTCTTCCCAGTTACATTCTCCGCAGTGGTGAGATAGAAATCCCAAGTCCACCACCAGAATATTTGTCTTGGATTAATCAGAAAGATTACCAAAGGATGAGGAGATAGTCTACTTGAACAACTTGACACTTGAGAACCAGTTGAATGATTCAGCAAGGAAGAGTGTGAAGGAGTTCAGTGATGTTGAATATTATTCAGGAAGCACTTCACCAGATCTAATCAGCATAGCTCAAGACGTTTGAGTATAGTTCCAGAGGTGTGAGTGAAGCTGAGAACAAGAGATGGTGGAAGATAGCAACTCTAGCCTCATCCTATGGAAAACCACCAAAGGGACACCAAGGAAAGGACCTTAGAGCATGTTCCTGATCCACCACCCATCTAAGCTATGTAAGAAAGTCAAGCTATGAGACTATAAACACACTTGGAAGGAAATTCCATGACTATCTCTTGTATATAAAATTATTTATCTTTCAAATTATTGTTTATTTTGGTATTTTAATGCTTTTGTATAGTGTCTAGTAATCCAAGAATAGATTGAAGAGTACCATTGACCAAGGAGAATGCATAGCATGAAGATTGGAAGAAGATCAAAAGCAATCTGGATTTGGACTCGACGACACCACTCGACCCCGAGGTCGAGTGGCCAGGTTTAATTTTAAATTTCTAACTTTTAATCTCAGCCATCCATTTGTACCTGATCTAAACCCTACTTTTAAAACCCCTCACGGCTTCACCCCCCTCAGAACTCAGTCTCTCATCTGCTGTTTTAAAGAAAATCTTCTCAAAAGCAATAATTTTCTATTCTCTGAATTTTCAAATCAATTAACTCAATTCCGCAACCATGTCTGCTAATTCAAACACTCTTCACTCAACAATGTAAGTTCCCTGCATCCTGAAAAACAATTTCAATCCAAGTCTTGTGTTTGAGTTTTCAAAAGAAAATTTGTAAAATCCTTCAACAAACCTTGGTGCATGTATCGTGAAATCTGTGTATAAGGAACATAGAGTGTTTATGGATATAGATTTGTTTGAATTATAAAGATTGAAATCTTTTTGGGTTTGAAAATTTTCGTTCTTGAAGTTAAAAATTAAAAATATGGAAAATGTGAAACTTTAATTGAGATATGCATTGCCAATATTTTCACCAAAGAACAATCACCACCTCTGTTTAAGCACATTGTTGATTTTAAACAAGAATCTAAATTTTGGAAACTTGATTAAATCATATCCGGTTCTGATAATTCCTCAAATTGGAAACTGTTGTATTTCAAACATCAACGTTTCTGACTACCCAGCATTGATTACAATATAATTTCTCTGAAAACTTAATTAGGAATTCAACTCAAGCTTATTACTCGATCTAAATGAGAAAGTTGTTCAAATATACCAACTCGACCACTTAGATCGAGTAGCTGGTCAACTTGGTGAATAACATGTAGCTTAACTTCGATGTTCATTGTTTCAGAGAAACCAATGCATCAACAATAAGGATGGCAAGGAGGAAGGCTGCAGAGGTGGCTCGTGAGCAAGATATCTCCAGGGAAAGAGAGTATTTCGCACAAGGGAAGAGAGTGCAGAATGAAGAAGAAGATGATGAGAGAACATAGACTAAGGATATGGAGGAAAGCATTGGTGGAGAATCTGAGGGAATGAGCCAACTGGGCCATGAGGAAATGCTGTTGGACTTGTTCAATGGAATGAACTTTGTGGGAACAAGATACCCACATTGGCCAACAATGGATGCATTGGACATCACAAGGGAATTGGAGCTGTTGCTTGAGCAGTGTGACTTGTTGACACTTGTCTCTAACCCAAGGGAGGGCTAGCAAGAGGAAACATGCAATTTTTGTAGCACCCTCCAGCTGAAATTAAACCAAGATGAACCGGAGACTGAAGCAAATGGTGAGCTAGGGTACATATACTTCAAGGTTAGGAACCAAGAGTACACAATGGAGTTGGGACAACTTGATATGCTGTTTGGTTTCAAGCAAGGGCATGGAGTGTAACAAAACTACAGCACCAGAGAATTAGATGAGCTCTGGCAGCTATTAGGAGGAAAAGGAAAGCATAAATCCTCAATATCCAAAAGCTCTGGCAGGGTCAATTGCCTGAAAAGTCAGTTCAGAATCGAAAGGATCAAGCTAATGTCTATGATGTATCTTCAAGGTCAGATTCTCATCTCCGATTCAGAAAAAGACATGCCTCATACACTGTGGACAGTGATGTTCAAGATGGGGAGAATTTGGTTCAAAAAAATCAAAAAGTAGTGCCTTCTCCAAGAGTTATAGCTGAGAATTTGATCTCAGAAAATCAGCTCCACACTATGCTCGAGTAGCAGGTCGAGTAGAAGCTATCCTTGCAAGAAACAAGAAGATTGCCTCTATTAAAGAGCTTCTATCCTGTCCATACCCTAGGAGGTGCAAGAAACCGATAAAAGCAATCTATGAGGACATTATGAAAGATCAGAAGAAAGAGAAAGAAGCTGAGAAAACCTTAATGGAAGAGACTCAGAAGGAAGAATAGTCAGTTGCACAGGATCATGAATGTAAGATGATCACCGAGAAGGAAATATTAGTTCAGGAAAAGCTTGAAGATCCAGGGACCTTTACTATCCCCTGTTCTATAAAGGAAACAGTCCTTAGACACTCCTTGTGTGATCTTGGTTCATCTGTGAGCATAATGCCCTTGAATATTGCAACGAAGCTTGGATTTGAAGACTTCAAACCATGTAGGATCTCCTTGAGTTTAGCTGACAAGACAATCCGAAGGCCCTATGGTATGCTTGAAAATTTACCAGTAAGGATAGGCCATGTGTAAGTACGTACTGATTTCATAATCCTTAAGATGGAGGAGGAGTCATTGAGTCACCTGATTCTAGGAAGACCATTCTTGGCTAGTGCTGGTGCAGTTATTGATGTCAAAGGAGGAAAAATTGATCTGAAGTTTGGAAAGATTTAGTAATGAGGTTTGATATTGGTCGAGGACCCAGAAGTCACAACAGTCTGAAGCAGCGGTATGCTATTCAGGATTATTATCAGGAGTCTGATGTGATAACTAATTGTCTTCCCAGTTACATTCCCCTCAGTGGTGAGATAGAAATCCCAAGTCCACCACCAGAATCTTTGTCTTGGATTACCAAAGTGATGAGGAGATAGTCTACTTGAACAACTTGACACTTGAGAACCAGTTGAATGATTCAGCAAGGGAGAGTGTGAAGGAGTTCAGTGAGGCTAAATCTTATTCAGAAAGCACATCACCAGATCCAATCAGCATAGCTCAAGAGCTGAAGAGGTTTGAGTATGGTTCCAGAGGTATGAGTGAAGCTGAGAACAAGAGATGGTGGAAGATAGCAACTCTAGCCTCATCTTATGGAAAACCACCAAAGGACAACAAGGAAAGGACCTTAGAGCCTGTTCCTGATCCACCACCCATCTAAGCTCTGCAAGCAAGTCAAGGTGTGAGACTATAAACAAGCTCACTTGGAAGGAAATTCCATGACTATCTCTTGTATATAAAATTATTTATCTTTCAAATTATTGTTTATTTTGGTATTTTAATGCGTTTATCTAGTGTCTAGTAATCCAGTAATAGGTTGAAGAGTACCATTGACCAAGGAGAATGCATAGCATGAAGATTGGAAGAAGATCAAAAGCAATCCGGATTTGGACTGGACCACACCACTCGACCCCAAGGTCGAGTGGCCAGGTTTAATTTTAAATTTAGAAATTTTAATCTTAGCCATCCACTTGTACCTGATCTAAACCCTACTTTTAAAACCCTTCACGGCTTCATCCCCCTCAGAACTCAGTTTCTCATCTACTGTTTAAAGAAAATCTTCTTAAAAGCAAAGATTATATTCTCAGAATTTTCAATTCAAATAACTCAATTCAGCAACCATGTCTGCTAATTCAAACACTCTTGACTCAACAATGTAAGTTCCCTGCATCCTGAAAAAATAATTCAATCAAAGTCTTGTGTTTGAGTTTTCAAAAGAAAATTTTCAAAATCTTTCAACAAACCTTGGTGCATGTACCGTGAAATCTGTTAATAAGGAACATAGAATGTTCAGGAATGTAGATTTGTTTGAAATATAAAGATTGAAATCTTTCTGGGTTTTGAAATTATTTGTTCTTGAAGTTAAAAATTGAAAATATGGAAATTGTGAAACTTTAATTGAGATATGCATTGCCAATATTTTCACCAAAGAACAATCACCACCTCTGTTTGAGCACATTTTTGATTTTAAACAAGAACCTAAATTTTGGAAGCTTGATTCAATCATATCTGATTCTGATAATTCCTCAGATTGGAAACTGTTGTATTTCAAACATCAACGTTTCTGACTACCCAGCATTAATTACAGTATAACTTCTCTGAAAACTTGATTAGGAATTCAAGTCAAGCTTATTACTCGATCTAAATGAGAAAGTTGTTCAAATATACCAACTTGACCACTTAGATCGAGTAGGTGGTCGAGTTGGTGAATAACATGTAGCTTAACTTTGATGTTCATTGTTTCATAGAAACCAATGCGTCAACAATAAGGATGGCAAGGAGGAAGGCTGCAGAGGTGGCTCGTGAGCAATAATTCTCAAGGGAATGAGAGCATTTTGCATAAGGGAAGAGAGTGCAGAATGAAGAAGAAGATGATGAGAGAACAGAGACAGAGGATTTGGAGGAAAGCGTTGGTGGAGAACCTGAGGGAATGAGCCAACTAGGCCATGAGGAAATGTTGTTGGACTTGTTCAAAGGAATGAACTTTGAGGGAACAAGATACCCACATTGGCCAACAATGGATGCATTGGACATCACAAGGGAATTGGAGCTGTTGCTTGAGCAGTGTGACTTGTTGACACTTATCTCTAACCCAAGGGAGGGCTATAAAGAAGAAACATGCCATTTTCTTAGCACTCTCCAGCTGAAATTGTACCAAGATTAACCAGAGACTGAAGCAAATGGTGAGCTAGGGTACATATACTTCAAAGTTAGGAACCAAGAGTACACAATGGAGTTGGGACAACTTGATCTGCTGTATGCTTTCAAGCAAGGGCCTGGAGTGTAACAAAACTACAGCACCAGAGAATTAGATGAGCTCTGGCAGCTATTAGGAGGAAAAGGAAAGCACAAATCCTCAAGATCCAAAAGCTAAAAGATTAGAAGTCCAGGGATCGGATACTTGCACAAAGTCATTGCTAACACCATGTTTGCAAGAAAGATCACTGGAGTAGTAAATGATGGGGAAATCATGATGCTTGACAAAGCACTTGAAAGCTTTGTAGTTTACACCTCGGCCGTGAATCAGAGGCTTGATAGGGGCATGTTGGCAGATAGAGCCGACACAGGAAACTCCATTGTACTGATCAGACAACTCCTTACCTATAAAGAGTATTGGCGGTTAGTTGAATTGTAACACCAATCCTCATAATAGCTGGAGTTGAGCTTAAGAGCTAGAGGAAGGAACCACAGTAGATTGATATGGAGTATCTGCAAAACTCTTTCATTGTAGAGAGGAATATGGTTCAGGAGAAACATATTTACAATTTCAAACACCCACAAGCTGGAAAAGCCCAAGACCTTTTACCACTGGATGATTTCCCCAAGCTACACCAAGGAGGAGAGGCTGATGTCATTCCTCCTACCAGTTGTCTGTACAAGGCCAGAAATGATGATGCATCTTATGATCAAGTGTTGGAGGATTGGATGAAAGCAAACAGGGAACCTGAGAGGTACTATTTTGATGATGCTGAGTGCAAGAATCTGAAGGAAACCAACAAGAAGATAGGGCTCCTCCAGCAGTGGTACAAGTTCCAGGACAAGGCCATTAAGTCAATGTCAAAGACTATCAAGGTCATCTCAAGGCAGCTTAAGAGCTTGCAAAAGAAGGGTGAGAGCTTAAGAGCTAAGGAGAGAAGCAAATCTCCCACAGGATGGTCCAGGAGGCATAGCTCAAGGTCCTCAGAAGAGAGGATATCTCACAGGGAAAGGCGAAGGAAGAGAATATCGGATCTCACAGCTGAAGAATTAGAGGCTCACACCTCTACTCGACCAGATGAGTCGAGTCCAGTGGTCAAGCTCAACCCCGGAGTGGAACCACCATTCGATCCAGATCAACCGGGCTCTTCCCACGTCCCTATGGAGGCTACCTACACTCAGGAATCTATGGCAGCTGCTGTGGATGATTTCTTCACAGCTTCAACCCAGCAAGATCCACCACAATGTGGTACCACACAACCCACACCATTGTATATACCACTTACATAATTAGTTTGTTTTTATTTTGTCTTTAAATCTCTCAGATAATCCTCTAAATTTTTATTACGCAAGGGACTGTGTAATTTAAGTTTGGAGGAGAGTCTGAGAGATTCATCTAATCATGTTTTCTATTATCTTATTCAAATTTCATAATCATCTAAGTGCATTTAGAAACCATAAAAATTTGAAAAATTTCTGAAAAAAACAATTAAAAAAAAAACAGAGTGTCATTAGTTCATATGCATAATTAGGATTGAGTCTAGAATCATTCATACTAGGATTTTTGCATTGCATAGAGGATAACGATGAATTTAAACCAAACTGCCTCATAATTAAAAGTTGAATCTCAATGCCATGGTTTTTACTTGTTCAATGCTTGCATTTGATCCTGAAAACTATAGGCAGCACCATGTTTAGAATTAAAATTCACCATTCATACTTAGGTTGAAACTTGCTGTGAATAAGAAACTCTATCCCTAATTATAAGAACCTAATCTTAAACTCTAATTATCAAACTTAAGCATTGATTATGAAATCATGGCTACCATTAAAATACTTGGATACTCTTATTCCCTTTTGCCACTCTTGTTTATCCAAGTAGATGTTCCCATCTACCTTCTTTTCAAATAATCACTAAACCTACCTTCTTTTCAAACCATGAATTAATCTTGAGTTGAGGCCTACTTCCGGATTGAACTTAGGAGAAAGTGTTAGGTATTATGAAAATACCAAAAACACAGTAGTGAGTGTCTCGTAAAGGAGCTGGATGATCATATTATGAAAATAGGCTCAAGAAATAGAGAAATCAAATATAAGCAAAGTGAAAAGATGTGACTTGATCACACAGCTCGACCAAGTGGTCGAGTAGATGCCTTAGCCCAGAAAAAGAAATTTCCAGATCCTCTAGAAGAGTTAAAAGAGTAAAGATCCTTTCCTTAGAAAATAAAAAGAGAGAAATAATCCTGAGTTGAGTGAAAACAATGTATTGCCTTGAGAGAAAAGAAAACGAAAGGTTGAAGAGCTAGGATATATTACTAGTTACATATTTCGGTAGAGTCAGTTGTGTGTTCTTGGGTAGATGAGAGTCTGCTCCTGTATGCATCAGTTGGCTTTAACCTTTAGAATTCTAGAACTGTTAACCATGACATTCAGGTTAGAGGTTTAGTCATTTGGCATTGGTTCTGAATCCCCACTTTCAAACTACTTTTCCAATCAATCTTTTATTTGCTTGAGGGCAAGCAAAGGATAGTTTGGAGGAGTTGATCACACTGTATTTTACCTATTTTAAGCATACTTTTATCATCATATTAGTTCATAATCATCCCATGTTTATACCATTATATGCATATTTCACTTCTTTTTGAGTTTTAGAGTCCTTTGCATGAGCATTGCACATATATTGCATATTATGGGTTGTTTACAAGTAAAAATGGATGCTAAGGAAGCTATGGAACATTGAGGAGCTGAATAGGAGTTTTGGATCAGCTCAAGAAGGAGATTGAAGGAAGATGGAAGCTACTCGACCAGCTACTCGACCACTATGATCGAGTAGTTTTTCCGGATTAGTAGGAATTCTATTTTGTCTTATCCTAAACCTTATCTTTAATATAAAAGCACATGTGTTAACCCTATTAAAGGGTGTGCTCATTTTTTAGACCTGATATTATCTCTCTCTGCCTCCTAATTACTCTCTCTCTCTTGTTCTTCATTTTAGATCTTTGTAAACCTTTTTATCTTTTTAATAAAATCAGTACTTGCAATTATTTTCTTCATCAAACCCTCTCATCTTAATCTGATGTATCTCATATGTCAGATTTAGAACTTTCTGGGTTTGCAAATTTAGCTTTCATTATGCTTAGTGACTAGTTTACGTTAGGGTTATTAGGGATGGATTAGATTAGGGAGGATCTTGATTAACCTGGTAGTTTTAAATGTTTTTAAATGCTTTAAATTCTTTTTGGGTGAGAGTTCTTAATACTTATTCATTTCTGATCAACTTGAATATAATCCTAGATAATCTCTTCACGACAGTTCTTGTAGGTTGTTTGATTAGCTTTTTCCAAAGACATAGTTATATAGGCATGTAGACAGTATGTTTCAATGGTGTTTGGAAACCCATAGCTTGGCTCTGGAAAAATCGGGTATGCTGAGTTATTGGGTTTGAGATCATTCACCACGACAGTGGGTGTGATTGGCTTAGATATTTATCGTCAAAGGATTAGCCTTGAAATAGTTATTTTTGTTAAGTACCCAGGTTATTAAAGTGATCCCCTAGTCCATTACTTCATCCCTATGATCCCTATCTTTTTATATGTATTAAAACGTTAAGTTCGAGTTCTATTAGTGATTCTGTGTTTTCACATTTCTACTCGACCATATCACTCGACCATATCAATCGAGTGGATTTTTACTTTTGCTTTCCTGCTTTGTTTGTCTACTCTTTGTGCATTTGAATTGACATCTCAAGTGTTCATTGCTTTACTTATTAGTTATTTGCATTTTCAATCATTAGGTTGTTAGTTTCACTATCATCTTTGATTTGGCTTAACTTATTAGCATTGACATATTGTGATTCCTTGCACCAAACCCATTATGGATTGACACCTCATGTACTACAACATCAATGAGGAATTGAAATCCTCCATGCATTCTTATCACTGAGAAAATACGTGTTTCAATACCTAAGAAACTTAACTCTTGGAACGAGTTAATAACTTAGTGGGAAGGATCGCGATGCATTGAATCCGGTACCTCGTCGAAAACCAATCCGGCAAACCCATCCTTAAGGGAAAATCCGGATAGGGAAAAAGAGTATACCTTTTCCAATGACTTGGGGAGCGTCTTCACCGAGAGATGGTGAGGACGCTAAGGCTGATCGGCTGTGCGTATCTCGGGATCACCGGGTGGGAAGCTCCATGCTCTAGGGTGCAAGCTACAGACATTTCTAGGCTCCAGTTGTACGACCGATTCGTCTTCTTGCTTGCCTCGAGTCAGGGCTTCCGGAAGGTCTTCCGCTTCTGGTAGTGGGCTGTCTGCTCCGTTATCAGCTATTGTAGTAGTCTTTATTCTTCTTCCAGTTTTCCGGACCAAATCTTCTCCATGTGCTTCTTCTAAGAGGTAGGATTTGCACCGCTTCCTGCTCTAAATCTTGACTTTGGGTTCCCGGATCAACATTCTCGGTAATGACTTCCTCGGCTTGATCTGGTTCTTGTTCCGTGTCAAGCGTGTCCATTCCCTGAGGTGTTGTCTCGTTTCCCATGTCTGTTGGAGCTTCATTCACATTCCCCATAGGGTTTTCCATACCCCCGGGGCTTCCTGAATCAGTTGGAGCTTGATTCTCGGAGCTTGTATCCAGTTGAGAAACTCTTGGTGGTGGATTTCCAAGGTGACTCAAGAGATGTCGGAGGCTGGCAAACAATCGTTTCGTGAATGTGCCAAGTCCTTCAGACTATCCCAATCTTTCTCCTCATAGTATCCTTGGTGCTCAATGAACTTGACGTCCCAGGAGACCATTACCCGGTCTCGTTCAAAGTCATATCACTTGTATCCTCTTTGGGTCGTAGAGTATCTGAGGAACATACATCTGGTGCTCTTTGCATCCAGTTTGTCCCTTTGATCACCTGGTTCCAAAACACACGAAAGTGCTCAATGGAAGGTTTGGTCTTATTGAGTACCTCAAATGGTGATTGCTCACTAAGGACCCTCGTAGGGATCCGGTTAATGAGGTAGCATGCGGCCATGACAGCATCACCCCAGAACCTTCTTGGAACGTGAGTGTGGAACATCATGAATCTTGCTACCTCCATACGGTGTCAATTCTTCCTCTCGGCCAATCCATTTTGCTGTGGAGTGTAAGGGCAGCTCGTTTGGTAGGATCCCATGCTTTGCTAGGTGCTCCTTGAACCTATGACTTGTGTATTCTCCTCTATTATCAGACCTTAGTACCTTAATTTTACCATTGAACTGATTAGTAACATGGTTTTGAAAGATAAGAAATGCATCAAATACTCTATCTTTTGATGGGAGCAATGTAACCCATGTATATTTCGATTTCTCATCTATAAATGTAACAAAGTATTTGTTATTATCTGTAGATGGGCAAGGTGAACTCCACACATCAGAATGAACCAAATAAAAGCATTTTTCATAGATCGTTGATGATTTCGGAAACACGGTCTTACAATGTTTACCAAGAATACATGCTCGACAACTAGAATGATCATAGGTAACATTAGGTAACATTATTTCTAAAGCATGAGAATGAGGATGGCCTAATCTCGCATGCCACATGGCATTGGTACTAAAAGAAAACCATGAATTAATAGAAACCAAAGGTGAAGTTTTTGGTGAAGTATCCTCAAGAACATATAAGTCTCCATTAGCATTTCCTTCTTCGAGAACCATTCCACTCTTAATATCCTGAAAATGAAAACTGTTAGGACCAAAGATAGCAAAAGTATTCAAATTACAAGTAGCCCTTTTAACCGAGACAAGATTCAAAGTAAAATTTGGCATAAAGAATGCCTTATATGTTCTATCAAATAGCCTTAGATCTCCTATCCATTTTATGGCAATTTTGTCATCATTCGCAATCATCACATTTCCATTAGCCGGTTTCACATTTTTAATCAAGTTCGGATTACTATTCATATGGTGAGAAGCATCCGAATCTATAACAAGTGAACTATTTGGTTTAGAGGCAAATAGAGTGATACCGGTATCCTTTTGGTTGATTGTGGCAATGGCTTTGCTAAGAACATCCATGTCTGATTTGCGGACCACATCATTGCAATAAGCCACTATAGCTAGCTCATCTCCTTGCTTGGAAGTTCTGGCTTGAGCTTGCTCAGTTCCAGCTTCCGTGGAGATGTTTGCCTTGAACTTGGTTGGCTTGAAATAAGGATGGAGGATCCAGCACTTTTCCTTGATTTGACTGATGGGGTATAAAGTTTTCCTCAAGGGAACCACACAATGAATAGGCTGCAAGTGCACAGCAATCAATCGTAGTACTTAAGGTATATCGAATCCACAGAGAGAGAAGATATATTGCAAATCAAGAGGAACAAGTAAAGTTAGAACTCAATAATAAAAAGGGGTTTGTGTCATGCAAAACACGCAAGGCAAATAAAATGAATGTAAATCAATATGAGATGAATGTTGGGCGCTTAAGGGGGTCTCTGGGGTTTCAATGATCTATCTATTCAAAATAAATTCAATGTAATGCATGTCTACTCCTATGTCTCGGACTATGAAACAAGAAAGTTCAGCTAACCTATTGCCATAGAGAAAACCTGCTGAAATCCACAAATCCTATTACTCAACTATCGCAGGCAATAACATAGGTTTCAAAGCATTAAAATCAAGTTCAATCCTAATCCATAAGACTCCATACCTAAGGGGTATGTGCTTTTTATGACGCGATACTCATCAAATCTAGGTTCCAACAAACTAAGCAAACGGTTCAAAATACTTAGATGCCTAGATCAATAGCTAGTTCATGACTCTAACTATATGCATTAAGAATGAGATAAGACCGAAAGACACTGTAGACGGATATAAATAATACAATAAAACTCGCCAGTCAACAGACAATGATCATTTCACCCCATTGACTGGCCCTTTAGACCCAACTGGATAGTCTACTCGGCCATGCTCAAGGTTTTCATCGATGATATGAAAGAGTAAAACATAGATCTAATGCAATAAAGTAAAGGGTTTAGAGATTACTTCTTTAGATCCAAAATAACAAGATGTAAGGACTTCTCCTTTGATAAAGTTACAAAAGAATAGGGAAAGAGATGGTGGAACTTCAAAGCTTCAGCGAGATCAATTGGCTTCTGCAGCTCCTTGGAGACGGTGTCGGCTTCTTGAGGTGGTGATGGACTTTCTAGGGTTTCTGTGGTGAACTTAGGTGGTGGTTTGAAACTTTGATGAGGCACACGAAACCCTAGCCTCATAAACTTGTATATATAGGTCTTGGGGCGCAAGAGATATAGGGTTTAGGAAGGGCAGACTCATCATCTTGGTGAGTGTGGAGGCAATGGGCCTATCTTGGTGATGGGCCAAACGTCTAAGGCGGTGAAGGAGGCTGGCCTCGGTCACGAGCTTAGTGACCGGGGTGCCCAAGAGGTCTAGCCTTGGTCACGAACTTAGTGACCGAGGTTTGGTGCTTCGGCGCATGTTTGACATAGCTTCATCTTCCGGGATGCGTCTTCCAAACAGCTGAATGGATTACTTTGATTGTTGTCCCATACGAATCTAAACTTTTCAAGCTTTCCAATGGTATAGAGAAATCCAATTTTGGTTCACAGGAAGGTCTTCAAATGTTGTCAAACTTCTGATGCTTTGAAACTGCCTCAAAACGGGACTTTATTCCTTTTTGATCCATATTCCCATTAAACCTGTAAAACCTCTTGGACACTAACAATACTTGATAATAGCCTATTTAGCTTTGAAATTATACTAAATCTCTCTTAAACCAATATGAAAACCATAGTAAAAATACGATGTAATCAACTCCCCCAGACTTAAACCTTTGCTTGTCCTCAAGCAAAATAGAATGGAAGAGAGGTTTGAAAATCACAGGAACTTACTTTGCTTGATGGGGATGTCTGGACTTTAAACAATTTTTCACTGGGCATTGGAACATAGTCTGAGATTAACCACAAGGATCATCTTCAAACCTTAGTTACTCCAATCCAAAGGAGTTTTCGGGATTCCATTGTCATCTCTTTACATGAATTAATGGAATGAAAAGTACGGTGGTCTTACCAAAGGGAAATCTACTTAAAGGCAGGGAAACTTCTTCTTACCAAGGCCTTCTCCAGCATACTTTCCATCTCCTCTTTTTGTTCCAAGCTCCTTGGTATCATGTTTACAGCCACCGAGTTTTGTTGTTTTCGGTGGTTCTCCTTTTCTTCTTCTTCTTCTTCTTTTTCTTTCTTTCTTTTTCTTTCTTTCTTTCTTTTTCTTTCTTTGGTTTTCTTTGGGACGAGTCTCCCTGGAATCACAAAGGATACATGGGTCTATGCATCATCCCTTGGCCCTTTGACTCTTAATGTTTCCCTTACAACAAAATCTTTCCATGAGCTCGCCAAAGATACACGGGTTTAGCATTATCCCTTGGTTCACTTGGGCTTGTTGCTTTGTTTGTTTCTTCTGTCTTTTCTGTTTTTCTTGCTTTGCTGTTTTTCCGAGCTTGCGAAGAGGAAGAGAGGTAGTTGTATGCTTGGTTGAAAATTGTGTGGCCTTGTATGGTTCAAATAGGTCTATGTCCATTGAGTGCCAAATGCTGAGGAAGAAATTGAATGTCAATTTAGGTTCAAATAGATTTAGAGACAACTTTGGTTTACCCGTACTTTCCAACGAAAAGAAGCTTTTGGGGAATGTTGAATCCTCCTACGGCCTTTCCCAAATGGAACTTCGGCCAAGCTGTGAGTCATTAGAGTAATCACCAGTCCAGATAATCGAATAGAGCAAGGTCCTTGTTCCCTAACAGTTTTGACTCAATAAAAAAAATTTAACTCGATAAATCACGTAAATAGGCATAATCGTTGATGTAAAAAGTGGCAAAATGTCTCAGGTCAACAAAATAAAGGTGTCAATAAAGGATGAACATCCTTCTCCCCAGACATAAATCACACCGTCCTCGGTGGGAAAACAAGAAGGAGAAAAGGATGGAAATCATAAGGAAAAGTTGAGTTAAGAACAATTTCACCTGAATTGGAATGTTGGTGACTAACAGGTGTTTCTTCCTTTAAAACTTGTCATCGCATGGACTTGGTTCTAGTCCATTATATTTTTTGTGAAGATCTTCTTCTAAATGCATCTTTCCTGAGACAAAAACCTAAAAACCATCAATGACATGCTGAAACATAAATAGAGATTAATAAAATAAGATAAGGATAGAATGGTGGTGTTGTTGATGTTGAGATGGTGGTGATGTTATCTCTTTGATGTCATTGTTGCCATGGTTGAGATCCTCCCATGGTGACTGATATGCTCCAAATATGCTTGTGGTCGGATTGGTGAAGTAATCTTGATCAGTGAAGTGACATGGTAAAAGAGGAGTTGAGTGGAGGCACTAGGGTGAGAAACCTCGGTCACAAGTAGTCGTGACCGGGGCCATCCTTCCTAACCCGGAACGGATGTGGCTGCCCTCTTCTTCCTTGTTCCTTCTTCTTCTCATGCAAATATATCATCCCATGCTTCAATGTACCAAAGTAATGTATACTTACTTGTGCATCCGAGATTTGGATGTCCCATTGAAGTTTTACCCCCTTACGATCCGGGTAACCTTCAAAATAGGGCCCAATGGTGATTCTAGAAATCTAGCCCAATCAAGGCTACCTTTTATTTGATGATAACTTCCCAGATATCCTCAAATCCTTAGATATTGAATCTTGTGTCAATCCATCAAACCAATAGAAAAATTGGCCCAAGATTTGTGAAACTCGTAGCCACGGATTGCCGGCTGTGGACTCGGTTTTTTATGATTGGTCCTTTTCTTCTCTGGGCTTCTTTTTCTGAAATTTCTTCAACCAAAACTTCCAAAGGGTCAACCTCTAGGCGTGTATCAAGTTGGAAACTTTGGCTCGAATAGATTTCAATATCCTTCAACTTTAGTGAAATATGCAATCGTGAAGCTTAAGGTGGGATGATCTTCTTCCCATGAATACTTTTCCAAAAAGTGACTCGACCATTACTCCTACAATACCCATAAGATGTTGAGTACCAGATCCTTGATTGTTTGGTTGAGTGGAACTTGAAAATTCTTCATGAGGCTTGGTTTTGACCTTGTCGCGGCCCGGTTTTCAACTTTGGCCTTGGCTTAGTAAAACTCAATGGATGAGGTCGGGGAAGGTTGCATAGCTTCCTAAGATGATATAGTTAGCTCCAATAAGCTCCATAAGGTCAGAAACGTACCAGATCAACACAAGTTTTCAAAATCTCCTTAGAACCCGGATATCGGCTCTAGGAGGTTTTTGCTTGGAAACCTCGGTCACTGGCTTTGTGACCGGGGTATGGCCTTCGTGGGACCTCGGTTACGGGACTTGTGACCAGGGTATGACCCTGATGTTGTTCTTCTTCAAGTTGGAGGTGAGTTATGGTTCGTGGGGACTTTCAGCATTAACCTTGGACATATTTGACAAGGGTCAAATATAACCTTAGAACTACTCTCTCAAATTAAGAGATTGATTGCAGCACTTACGGATTGAATCCACAAGGACTCTGAAAACTCACATAATAGATTGAACAGATTCGAGTTAAGCTAGACAAAATAGAAAACTAAATAGAGCAATGCAATAAACAAAAATAGCAATTAAACAGGATTAAATTTTGATGATTAATGCGCTAGACCTAGGGACATTAATCAAGAAAACTCAGGAAAATGAACTGGGCGGTTCGTTATTTAAGTTTAAATTGTTTGTGTGGTTCTTAAACTCGTAACACTAATATGATATCTCATCCAACTCTCGCTTCGACGACATCTATCCTCTAAGCAGAAGCAAAAAAAATCTCTTTGCAAAATACCATTAAATAGAGTCTCTATGATAGTGCAGATACGATATGTTTATAAAATTCCTAAACCAACTCTCGCTGCGAATAGGCTGTTTGCTCATCTAAGATTAGTTCAGGGTATCAATAACATTCTCTTGTCTACCAATAATCCTATGGTACCAGTATTAGGGTGATCAATCCTAAGACTAGTGTAATTATCAAATCTAAATGAAGAACATAATAGAGAACTTAACAATACTAAACTCAATTCAATTTTCCTTCATAATCCTTTTTAAAACCCTAGATCTAACAAGGTGACTACTCAGACATAGAAGATGAAACACAAATCATTGTCTGAATAATACTCATAAAATAGAAAATAGGAAAGCAAATAGGAAAGCAAAGGGAGTTCATAATACTCATAAAATAGAAAATAGGAAAGCAAAGGGAGTTCAGAATTCTTCTCTCTACAAAGTTTGAGATTTGAATCTTCTCTCCAATAAACTCCTCCAAAACTTACCATGAACTTGAAAAACTTAGAATTTTATCAAACTTCGTCTCTGGGACTTCTAAAACATAATTTAACCTAAAAACATGATTAGGCATGATTTATAAACTTTGGAAACTTCTGGGGCAAAGTTGCAATTCTTGAAAATTGATAAAACTTGGAGGCTTCAATATCGTCTAGGTGATGTCGACCAACACAAGGGACGCGTTTCGATCGACGTGGACAGGAATATCTGTCTCCTTGTTGATTTGCTCAACTACAAGCCTCCAAATGCTCCAAAGTGCTCATAAGGATCCATCTTTTGTTTGTACCTAATAAGAGTCAATATATATACAAAAGAATCCAAAACCAATACATATATCATGTCATAAAATAATAAAATCCATGATAAATAGACCAAGAGATAGTCACCACTTGAATCTGAATAAGCTCTGCAACAATGGTCACCAGAAGACATATCAAACAACAAATAGACTAAGAGATAACTCATAGTTTCTGGACAAGTTTTGACTCAATAAAACAAAGGTATTGAAAAACAAAAATTTGGGATTGACTCTCAAAAGAATAAACATAGTTAGCAACTACCTCCCTCAGACTTAGACTACACTGTCCCCAATATAAATAAGCCTAAGGAAAGTGATAAAAAGAAATAAAATTGAGTAGAGATTGAACTGTTATGTTTTGAAAAACGTGACCTAATATGGTGTATCCATGTCGACCGACACACACCCTGCGTGTCGATCGACGTGAGCAGGGTTGTGATTTTCAGAAAATCTGATACCATTCTATCTGATCATTAAACTTGTTTTCTGACATCTAGATCCTGATTAAGAGCAAAACATGTCAGTAGGAAACTGATATATAACATAAATGAGTTTCAACAATACTCAAATGAATATAAATAAAAAGTACTGAAGCAAAAACAGAAGCAACTAAAGCAAATAAAAGCAATGTCTCAAAGGAAAAAGAAATAAAAGGAACTAAGAACCCAATGACTAAACAAAGTCATCATCAAAACTCCGAGGAGTGCGAGGGTCAACAAGAGGGCTGGGTGGGCAAGTAGGTGATGAGGTACACTGCGCTTGAGTCACACCGGAAGCAATAAGCTGCCACATACTCCCCATGCACCTCCGAAACATAGGACTATCTTCCTTATAGCCCACTGGGGGTTCTGGAAACACAAGATCGGGAATGGCAGTCTCTAGGAGAAGTGGTATCTCAGGAAGTGGTGGCACAGTCTCATCTTTAGTACCTAAATGCGCGGCATTAGACGAAGCTCCACGGTGAAGCTTGCGACTTGAACTCTCAACCAACAATGTCTCATCTGGCGCGAAGTACAGCATAGCGTGATCCTTCTTGATTCGGAAAGACATGTCAGATAACTTTACATTCTTCACTGTGTCATCGTTATCAGAAAATACCCACATGTTTTTAGGCTTCATCCAGGTCACATGCTTGAGATAATCAAGATCCATGGTGATATGATTGGATTTGCGAGTGGCATTGGACAAGACTATACCGAAGTAGCAGAAGATCAGAGTCAAAAGGTTTCCAACATGATAAAACTACTTATTTCCAAAGGCTTTGGCTTTCAGAGAAACTTAATGATGAGCAAACACAGCACCCAAATTCAGATCAGTATTGGGGACAGCATACTTCCAAACCGTAATAGGAAACATGTGGTGAACACCAAGCAAAAGGAACATAAGATCCGACTTCCAGGCCTTGGTAGGGTCAGACCGACACAAGATGGTGCTGGCAATGAGGCACAACACATACCTAACAGTGGGATGATGAACATCTGTCTGCTTTGAAGAACCGGTATCATACTCGCCATTCCCAATATGGGTGTCTTAATATCCCCCCCCCACTCTGTATCCATAACAGCCTGAGTAGCATATCTCCTGAAGCCGTACAAGTCACATAGATCAGGAATAGTGATCTTGTACCTCATACCCTTGCACATGAAGTTCAGAACTCGCTGTTGTGCCACCTTGGCACTTTCATCAGCATAGTAAACTCTGCAGGAAGCTAAGAATTGGCGTGCCAAGTCCGGGTAAAGAGTATTGTTGTGACGTGCCATAGAGCGTAGACCTATCTTTTCGAGCATGTGGTGGACATCATCAGAAATGTCAATAGCTATCATAGCTTTCCAATCCTCCAACCGAGTAGGCTTCATATCGACACCTTGCCAAGCATTATAAAACAATGTGTCATACTCATCCCAATACTCTGAAATAGGTCTCAGAGTGCACTCAGGCTTGGCTGTCTCAGTCTTTTGATCACAATCCCAGTCACGCTTCACCTTAATCATCTGAGTCTCAAGCTTATAGTCCCCGGCAACGGCGCCAAAATTTGACAGGGGTCAAATATAACCCTAGAACTACTCTCTCAAATTAAGAGATCGATTGCAGCACTTAGGGGTCAAATCCATAACGACTCTGAAAACTCACACAATAGATTGAACAGATTCAAGTTAAGCTAGAGAAAAATGGAAAACTAAATAGAGCAATGCAATAAACGAAAATAGCATTCAATGGGATTAAATTCAGATGATTAAAGCGCTAGACCTAGGGACATCAATAAGGAAAACTCGAGAAAATGAACTGGGCGGTTTGTTAATTAACTCTAAAGGGTTTGTGCGGTTCTTAAACTCGTAACACAAATATGATATCTCATCCAACTCTCGCTGCAACAACATATATCCTCTAAGCAGAAGCAAACCAAATCTCTTTGCAAAATACGAATAAATAGAGTCTCTATGATAGTGCGGGTACAATATGTTTACAAAATTCCTAAACCAACTCTCGCTGCGAATAGGCTGTTTGCTCATCTAAGATTAGTTTAGGGTATCAATAACACTCTCATGTCTACCAATAATCCTATTGTACCAGTATTAGGGTGATCAATCTAGTGTAATTATCAAATCTAGATGAAGAACATAATATATAATTTAACAATACTAAATCCAATTCAATTTTCCTTCATAATCCCTTTTGAAACCCTAGATCTAACAAGGTGACTACTCAGACATAGAAGATGAAACACAAATCATTGTCTGAATAATACTCATAAAATAGAAAAGAGGAAAACAAAGGGAGTTCAGAATTCTTCTCTCTACAAGGTTTGAGATCTGAATCTTCTCTCCAATAATCTCCTCCAAAACTTACAATGAACTTGAAAAACTAAGAATTTTATCAAACTTTGTCTCTAGGACTTCTAAAACATAATTTAACCTAAAAAGACGATTGCACATGATTTATAAACTTTGGAAACTTCAGGGGCAAAGTTGTAAATCCTGAAACTTGATAAAACTTGGAGGCTTCAATATCATCTAGGTGATGTCGACCGACACAAGAGATACGTTTCGATCGATGTGGACAGGAATATCCGTCTCCTTGTTGACTTGCTCAGCTACAAGCCTCCAAATGCTCCAAAGTGCTCATAAGGATCCATCTCATGTTTGTACCTAATAAGCCTCAATATATATACAAAATACTCCAAAACCAATACATATATCATGTCATAAAACCATAAAATCTATGATATATCAATAATCAATTTGTTGCCTTCTGCATTCTTTGATCAAAACAACTTGACCAGACTTGTGAAATATTCTTGCCACTTTGAAACATGAACTCCGGAGCTGCCAAACTCAAAACCTCGGTCATAGGCTTTGTGACCGGGGTTGGCTCTCGTTGGGACCTCGGTCACGAGTCTTGTGACCTAGGTCGGATCCAACTTGATCCTCTTCTCTTTTTCTGCTTTTCTATTTTCTTTTTCTGCTTTTCTATTTTCTTCTTTTGTATTTTCTTTTCTGTGGGATACCTGAGATAAAACATGCAAAAATCAAAAGCAAAAGGAAATCTAATCTATTAAAGGGAAAGAAAACTTACAAAGTGGGTTGCCTCCCACTAAGCGCCCTTGTTTAAAGTCCTTGGCTAAACTTGGTTCTTCTCTTATGAGAGATGAGAAGAATCCTCTGTCCTAAGACAAATTTTCTTGGTCTTGACAAGCTCTGGTGGTGTTCCATTAGGATTAGGATAACCTTTCTTTGGTTGTTGAGATGTCGAAACAAAAGGTATAGCTCCGTAGAAAACTTTTTGATCAATGTTGGCAAAACATATCCTCTTGTTTGGCCAATCCATTATCGCTCCAGTTGTTGCAAGGAAATATCCTCCTAGTATGAGTTGTGAAGCTTTTCCCTTCTTAATATGGACCACTTGGAAATCTGTGAGAATGTCACAATCTTCGATCTTCACGCTAACATAGATGAACAATTCGCAAACCCTATGCGAATGTCAGATGGTTGGAGATCCTTCAAACCAATCTTCTCAGCATCTCTGGAAGACATCAGATTAATGCATGAACCAGAGTCACACAATGCATCTTTAAACTTGACTCCTCTTATAGTACAAGATATAAGGAATCTTCCGGGAATTTTGGATTTCGTAAGCTTCCTTGGGGGTCTTGAGTATCTCAACGCTTGTTCATAAAGCTCTTTTATCTCAGCTCTAGTCTCAGAACTCTCCAAGAAGAATCGGTCTATACCATACTTAGAACAGGTTTTGTCGAAAGATGTGCCTTTTGGTAGTTGTTCAGCTACCCTGTTGAAATTTCCAAGCTCCCTTAGGCTTATAGTCTGCGGATACCATTGGTTTCTTTGCAAGCTGAAATCATAGATGTTCCGTGAGAGGCTCATCCTGCTAAGATCTCTTGCTCCTCCTTGAAATATCTCACCTTCTTCTAGTTCTTGCAATGGTTGTACCAACTTGTAGGGTGTAATCACATTGCAGCAAACATGAGGTGGAGATTCGGAATTCTCATTATCTTCAAATCCTTCCTGAAGTACGGATGTGGTCTCCAATGCTATCCCTTTATCTTCGTTCTTCCACTCAAGTTTAGTGATCCTTCTTGTAAGTCCCCATATGCTCCTTTCAGTTATATCAAATCTCTCATGGAGCTTTCTTGAAGTTACCTCCTGTAGCTCCAAACATTTTTTCAGTAAGCTTTCAAGTCTCTCCTCTAGATTCTTCTGATGTGAATAGGTGTGGCCATAGTGTTGAAGAGGTGCCTGTGGTGGATAATAGGCATGGTGGTTCCGTGGGAACCGGTTTTGGAGATCCTCGGGCTTCCTTTGGTAAGGATATGAAAAATGAGATTGGTGACGACTTGGGGGTGTCTTCCAACATTCATAGTGATGGTAAGGAGCCGGAGGAGGTCCGTAGTTACCTCGGGAGTAGATGCTACCTTGGTTCTGAGATGGATGAAAGTTGTTGTGCTCGGGAATTTCTTCATAAGGCATCCTAGTTATCATGTTGCAGCATGCTTCTCCGGGTTCATCCTCCCCTTGAGTAAGGTTAGATAAGATGGTGGTTTCTCCTTGCTGAGATCCAAAGCTCTCATGACTTAAGTTTCCATCATCAAATTTCTGCTGCAAAATCTCCAACTTTTGCTCCAGCCGGTCTTCTACCTGGTAGGTAGAGTACATTATATCAAGGATCTTGTCATCTTGTTCTTGAAAGTATTCACCATGCGTCAATAACTCCTGGTCGATGCCATGAATTTGATCTTCAATATGGTGGACATTTTCGGTGAGGGTAGAGATCTTAGAACTGAAAACAGCTTCTATCTTAGTGAACTTGGTGTCAAGCTCTTCATGTTGCTTCTTTTGTTCAGAGGAGAATTGTTGCATAAGCTTCATCATCTTATCAGTGAAAGCATCAGAGAGTGGTGCTTCATAGTCTTCATATGCCTCAATTCTCATGACTTCTCTTGAATCAAAGTGATGATCCATAGAGGGACAGATTCGGTCCAAGTAGTGTGGACTGAAAGAATGAGATAGTCTCATTGGGAGATCTCCAGAGGATCGAGAAAGTGATGGACATCCAGAGTGTCTCATCATGGGTGTACCACGAGATGTCTGAGAGTAGCCGTGGTAAGCTTCAGAAGGTGAGCTAGAAAATGGTTCGGAAGTGTCTTGATAACACAGTATTTTACCCATTTTAAGCATACATTTATCATCATTTTAGTTCATAATCATCCCGTGTTTATACAATTATATGCATATTTTGCTTCCTATTGAGTTTTAGGGTCATTTGCATTAGCTTTGCATATATATTGCATATTAGGGGTTATTTACAGGTAAAAATGGATGCTAAGGAAGCCTTGGAGCATTGAGGAGCTGGATAGGAGTTTTGGATCGGCTGAAGAAGAGGGTTGAAGGAAGATGGAGGCTACTCGACCAGCCACTCGATCACTATGGTCGAGTGGTATTTCCGGATTATTAGGGACTTTGTTTTGTCTTATCCTAAACCTTATCCTTAGTATAAAAGCACATGTGCAAACCCTAGTAAAGGGTGTGCTCGTTTTTTAGACCTGATATTATCTCTCTCTGCCTCCTAATTACTCTCTCTCCTGTTCTTCATTTTAGCTTTTTGTAAACCTTTTATCTTTTTAATAAAATCAGTACTTGCATTTATTTTCTTTCAGCAAACCTTCTCATCTCAATCTGATCTATCTCATATGTCAGATTTAGATATTTCTGGGTTTGTAGCTTTAATTATGATTAGTGAGTAGTTTACCTCAGGGTTATTAGAGATGGATTAGATTAGGGTGGATCTTGATTAATCTGGTAGTTTTGAATGTTCTTAAATGTATCGATTCTTAAATGTAGATGGATTAGATTAGGGTGTTCCATTCATTAATCTTGACCGTATCGATCCAGTGGCTTTCCACTTTTATTTTCCTGCTTTGCTTGTTTACTCTCTGTGCATTTCATTTGACATCTCAAGTGTTCATTGCTTTTATATATTAGTTATTTGGTTATTATTTGCACTTTCAATCATTAGGTTGTTAGTTTCACAATCATCTCTGATTTGGCTTAACTTATTAGCATAGATACATTGTGATTGCTTGCACCAAAACCCATTATGGATTGACACCTCATGTACTTGATAACACCACTTTTATACACGTTTTTACCAGTTTTTTATCATGCCTTAGAGTAGATTTTATCCATTGTTTATACCATTTCGTGCATTTATGCTTCATATAGGATGTTTAATATTTCTGTATAGGCATTGCATGCATTTTGCATATTTGGGTCATATCAGGTACTTATGGAGCATATGGAGCATACTTGGATTTTGGCTCATGGGGTGAAGATTGCAGAGAAGACAGAGAGCACTCTAGACAGGCTCTCGTGTGAGCACTCTAGATAGGCTCTTGAGTGAGCACTCTAGACAGTCTCTCGAGTGAGCACTCTTGACAGGCTCTCGAGTGAGCACTCTAGACAGGCTCTCGAGTGAGCACTCTAGACAGGCTCTCGAGTGAGCACTCTAGACAGGCTCTTGAGTGACCACTCTAGTCAGGCTCTCGAGTGACCACTCTAAACAGACTCTTGAGTGACCACTCCAGACAGGCTCTCGAGTGAGCACTCTAGACAGGCTACTCGACCTCAGCCTCACAGGCTCACTGGATTTTAGCACCACCTGCCTACTGGAGAGGCCACTCAACCACCCTACTCGACAGCTGGGTCGAGTGGGCACTCTCCGACTTTTTCTCCTAAAAACTCTCAAAATGTAATAACCGCTTGAGACTATGTATAAAAGCGCCTCATTAAACCTAATTAGAGAGGATGGAATAGCACCGCTTTGGCTTAGCAATTTTTAGGTTTAGCTCTCGTTTTTCTCTCTCTTGTTCTTGTTGTTCTTGTTGTTCTTGACTGTTTTTCATTTTCAGCACTTTGTAACTTTGATATCTTTTTATAAAATTAGTACTTACATTTGATTTCTTCTCCAACCTTGCTCACTAGATCATAGGCTATCACATATTAAAAGCTTAAGCTTTTCTGGGTTTTGGACCCCGGCCATGATCACAGTGTGTGAGTAGTAAAGTTGGGATTTTTGGGGATGGATTAGGGTAGTTTCTCTCTGTTTTGTTATTGCTTAGATAGTTTGATCATCACTCAGTTTGGACTCCCTCTTGGGTGAGTGATTTTAATGCTTGTTCTCCCCTGATCAAGGAGAACATGATCTTAGATGGTCTCATGAGCACGAACCATGCCTTGAGCCATAAGATAGACTTTTTCCGGGGTTTAGAGTTCAATAGCGTGAGGGTGGATGCATCAGACATTGATTTATGTCACGACTCCACCTATTCACTTGTTATGAACTCTTCTCAACTTGAATAGGCTGATTCTTCATGCCTGATCCGACTCCTCACACTATGCTGACTGGGTTGGGTCTTGGGGCTCTCTACCACGAACCATGGATTGAGCTGGTTATGAAGTATATTGTTTAGGGTAGTCCTGTGATGAAATTGCTAGTTGATAGCTGCAATCGAACAAAGTTTTTGTGATACTGTGATTTCCATCCCTAGAGTCCCTGTTTTTCCCCATAGTTCACAGCTTGCTTAGTATTCGTTCACTGTAGTTTTTCGCTATTTTTACTATAGCACTCGACCTCACCACTCGATCAGTGTGGTCGAGTCGTCCTAGTACTGTGATTTTTTCTGTTTAGTTCCATGATGTGCTAAAGTGTGACAGACTTTGGTACCTCTAGTATCAATTAGGGTTTTTAGTAGATTTCTTATTTAGACTGTTAGTACCACAACCTTTTGATAATTACTTGAATAGCTAGCCTTATTAATCAACTAATTGCTGTAGACCACTCTTGATTGGTTTGACAAGGTTACCCCTGATTCGACATTGTTCTCAACCTTTTACCACTATACTATAATTGATAAGATCAAGACGGGTTTGATCCCCATGGTCTAGAACCACAAATTCCATGGACTTCCTATGGAAAACCCGCTTGCTCATTTGGACCAGTTTGATAGACTGTACAAGCTCACCAAGATACGCCTCTTTCCATTTTCTCTCGGTGATAAGGCTTCCCACTGGGAACGAGCACTGCCTCAGGGTTTTATAACCACTCTGGGATGACTGCAAGAAGGATTTTCTGCTGAAATTCTGCTCTATGTCAAGGACTGCCAAGTTCAAAACAAAATCTCTAGCTTCACTTAGTGACCAATGAGAGTTTCTCTGAAGCATGGGAGAGGTTTAAAGAGTACACAACGCAGTGTCCTCACCATGGTTTTACCAAGGAGTCTTTGCTCAGTACGCTCAACAGAGGGGCAACCCCGAAGATCAGAATGCTATTGGATACAGTTAGTAATGGAAATTTCCTCAATAGAGACGTTGTCACTTGCTGGGAGCTAGTGGAGAACCTTGTAGTCTCTGATTGAAAATACAGTGAGGACTTTGACAGATTAGTTAGAGGACCATCTTCGTCTTCTGATAAGACCAAGCAGGAGATCCAGTCTCTTCGTGAGAAACTTGACAAGCTCATCCTGGCTCAACAGAAATTTGTGAACTTTGTTGGTGAATTTTCTGCTCCTCAGGCTCAGGAAGGTGAAGATGATCAGGTTGAAGAGATCCTGTATATACATAATTAAGCTGGCTTCAATAGAAGGTACATCAACTATAGGAACAATCCAAATCTCTCCTATAGGAATACCAACATAGCCAACCCTCAGTATCAAGTTTACCCCACTCAGTACCCAGGACAATACAAGCCTTTTGTGCCACAAGCTCCAGCCAATCCACCTGAATTTGCTCCAAGACCACCTCCACAAGCTGATGGTGACCTTAAGCCTCTTCTACTCCAACTTCTTCATGGCCAGAATACTGCTACTCAAGAGACATAAAAGAGGTTCATTGAACTCAGAACCCACATCGATTGCTCTTATGATGATTTGAACCATAAGATTGAGGTTCTCAACAGCAGAGTGAAGTTTGTTGAGTGCAGTGCTGCATCAGCCTCTACTAAGACCACATGCCAACTTCTTGGCAAAGCTGTGCAGAAACCTAAGGAACCTGCAACTCTCTATGCAGTGAGCATAACACCAGCTCTCCATCTTCTTCCTTTCAAGAAGAGATTCTCCAACATCACTGGGGACCGTGATACTCAAGTTGGGGGGGGAGGGGGGCAACCTTTCGATCTGCTGCTGAAATTTGCTAGAGCACTGTAGCACTCGACCACACCTCTCGAGTGAGTTGTCGAGTAGGCACTCTCGAGACTGCAAAGGAGAAGCGCATACTAGATCTGCATGCAATGATGACAAGTCCTTTCCCAGAACGGTTCAAGGCTGAGATTTAGAAGGAGTATTCTATTATGCTTGAAGAAGAGCTATCACAGCTTGAAGCTAAAATGACTTGGGATGAAGCTGTGAAGTCACTTGGACCTTTTGACAATGGTTTGAGAAAAAGAGCCTTGAAGAAAATTCAAGATAAGAGAGCAGCAGCTGCTAAGGTCTACGAGTGTAAGATGATCACTCAGCAGAAAGTGGTAGTGCAAAAGAAGCTGACGGATCAGAAACCATCAGAAACCAGCCTTTCTAGAATTCTCTCTGTGATCTGGGTGCTTCAGTCAGCATAATGCCATTGTCTGTGGCAGGAAAGCTGGGCTATCATAAATTTCTGCCAAGCACCAGGTCTCTAGTTTCTGACCTTGATCATTGAACTGGTTGCCCTCAAAATCACGTAAGATCCCAGTAGCATCCCTCTCAAGCACAATAGTTTTAACCATCTCTGATTTTTTCTGTGCTCTGTGATTAGCTCTCTCTAACTTCCCAATCTCCTCAGTAACAACTAGTTCTTTATTCTTGTTGCTCCTAAGATTCATGCACCTGAGATAAAAAAAAATAGAGATGTAAGTAACAAAATAAAAGAAAAATCTAGACTAAACTCTAACTGAAATCTAATGGTGAATATAGAGTCCCCGGCAACGGCGCCAAATTATGACAGAGGTCAAATATAACCCTAGAACTATTCTCTCAAATTAAGAGATTGATTGCAGCACTTAGGGATCGAATCCACAAGGACTCTGAAAACTCACACAATAGAAACACATATTTGAGTTAAGCTAGATCAATAAATAGTAAATAAATAAAGCAATGCAAATAAAAGTAAACAAGAGAACGAGATTGAATTCAAGTGATTAAAAGCGCTAGACCTAGGGATAATCATCGGGAATAATCAGGAATGTGAACTGGGCAGTTCTATAATCAGGATTAAATTTTTTGTTCGGTTCTTAAACTCGTAACACTAATATGATATCTCATCCAACTCTGGCTCCGGCGACATCTATCCTCTAAACATAAGCAAACCAAATCTCTTTGTGAAATACCAATAAATAAAGTCTCTATGAATAGCGAGTACGATATGTTTACAAAATTACTAAACATACTCTCGCTGCGAAAAGGCTGTTTGCTCATCTAAGATTGGGTCAGGATGTCAATAGCACTCTCGCGCCTACCAACATTCCTATGATTTCAGGATTAAGGTGATCAGTCTTAAGATTAGTGTGATAATCAAATCTAGATGAAGAACATTATATATAACCTAACATGTCTAAGTCCAATTCAACAAACCATCATAAACCTTTTGAAACCTTAGATCTAATTAGGTGAGTACTCAGACATAGAAAAGAAAACACAAGTTATTTTCTGAATAATACTCATGAAATAAAATAAGAAACAAAGGGAGTTCAGAATTCTTTTCTCTACAAAGTTTGAGATCTTAATCTTCTCTCCAAAACTTGCTTGAAACTTAGAACATAGAAAAATCTGATACTCAATACAACTCAAAACTTAGTCTCCAGGACTTCTAAAACATAGTTTAACCTAATAATTGAAAGTGCAAATAACTAATAGATAAAAGCAATGAACACTTGAGATGTATTTTCAATTGCACAGAGAGTAAACAGGCAAAGCAGGAAAATAAAAGTGGAAAGCCACTCAATCAATACGGTCCAGTTGTCTGGTCGAGTCGATATACTAAAGCACATAATCACTATATGGAACTTGTAATTGAACGTTTAATGCAGTAATAAAGAGATAGGGATCATAGGGATGAATCAATTGATTAGGGAATCACTCTCGTAACCTGGGTACTACACAAACACAACCTATTCCAAGGCTAATCATTTGAGGATATATATCTAAACCAATCACACCCACTGTCGTGGTGAATAATCTCGAACCCAATAACTTAGCATACCCGATTTTGCCAGAGCCAAGCTATTGGACAAGCTTTAAGAATCAACCTACCTAAGCCAACATAATTTCCTAACAATAGCTTTGAGTATCATGGGTTCCAAAACACCATTGAAGCATACTCTCTACAGGTTAATATAACTATGTCTCTGGAAAAAGCTATCAAACAACTTACAAGCACCATCATGAAGAAGCTATCTAAGATCATATTCAAGTTGATCAAAAATGAATAAGTATTAAGAACTCTCACCCAAAAAGGATTTAAAACATTTAGAACATTCAAAACTACCAGATTAATCAAGATCCACCCTAATCTAATCCATCCCTAATAACCCTAAGGTAAACTACTCACTAATCATAATTAAAGCTAAATTTGGAAACCCAGAAATATCTAAATCTGACATATGAAATAGATCAGATTGAGATGAGAAGGTTTGCTGAAAGAAATAAATGCAAGTACTGATTTTATTAAAAAGATAAAAAGGTTTACAAAAAGCTAAAAGAAATAAATGCAAGTACTGATATATGCAAAGCTATTGCAGAGGACCCGAAAACTCAATAGGAAGCGAATTATGCATATAATGGTATAAACAGGAGATGATCAAGAACTAAAATGATGATAAATGTATGCTTAAAATGGGTAAAATACAGTGTTATCAACTCCCCCAAACTTATCCTTTGCTTGCCCTCATGCAAATAAAAGATTGATTGGAGAAGGAGTTTGAAAATGAAATTTGAATAAGAAAATAGAAAACATGATTAGATGAGTCTCTCAGACTTTCCCCCAAACTTAAATTACACAGTCCCTTGTGTAATAAAAATTCAGAGGATTATCTGAGAGATTTAAAGACAAAAGTAAAAACAAATTAATTATGCAAGTGGTATATATAATGGTGTGGGTTGTGTGGTACCTCATTGTGGTGGATCTTGCTGGGTTGGAGCCGTAAAGAATTCATCCACAGCAGCTGCCATAGACTCCTGAGTGTAGGTAGCCTCCATAGGGACGTGGGACGAGCCCGGTTGCTCTGGATCAAATGGTGGTTCCACTCCGGGGTTGAGCTCGGCCACTAGACTTGACCCATCTGGTCGAGTAGAGGTGTGAGCCTCCAACTCTTCAGCTGTAAAATCTGATCTTCTCTTCCTTGGCCTGTCCCTGCGAGCCATCCTCTCTTTTGAGGACCTTGAGCTTATGCCTCATGGATCTTCCTGTGGGAGATTTTCTTCTCTCTTTAGCTCTTGAGCTCTCACCTTTCTTTTGCAAACTCTTAAGCTGCCCTGAGATGACCTTTATAGTCTTTGCCATTGACTTGATGGCTTTGTCCTGGAACTTGTTCCACTGCTGGAGAAGCCCTAGCTTGTGGTTGGCCTCCTTCAGATTCTTGCACTCAGCATCATCAAAGTGGTATCTCTCAGGTTCCCTGTTTGCTGTCATCCAATCCCCTAACACTTGATCATAAGATGCATCATCATTCTTGGCCTTGTACAGACAACTGGTAAGAGGAATGAAATCAGCCTCTCCTCCTTGGTGTAGCTTGGGGAAATCGTCCCGTGGTAAAAGGACTTGGGCTTTTCTAGCTTGTGGGTGTTTAAAATTGTAAATATGTTTCTCTTGAACCATAGTCTGCTCTATAATGAAGGAGTTTTTTGTAGATACTCCATATCAATCCTCTGTGGTTCCTTCATCTTGCCCTTAAGATTAACTCCAGCTATTATGAGGATTGGTGTTACAATTCAGCCAACTGCAAAATCTCCTTGGCTCAACATCCTGTTCATCTTTGTGGCATACTCTTTATAAGTAAGGATTTTCCTGATCAGTACAATGGAGTTTCTGGTGTCAGCTCTATCTGCCAACATGCCCCTATCAAGCCTCTGATTCTTGGCTGAGGTGTAAACTACAAAGCTTTCAAGCGCTTTGTCAAGCATCATGATTTCCCCATCATTGACTCTTTCAGTGATCTTTCTTGCAAACATGGTGTTAGCAATGACTTTGTGCAGGTATCTGATCCCTGGGCTTCTTATCTCTGAGCTTTTGGATCTTGAAGATTCGTGCTTTCCTTTTCCTCCTAATAGCCGCCAGAGCTCATCTAATTCTCTGGTGCTGTAGTTTCGTTGCACTCCAGGCCCTTGCTTGGAACCATACAGCAGATCAAGTTTCCCCAACTCCATTGTGTATTCTTGGTTCCTAACCTTGAAGCATATATACCCCAGCTCACCATTTGCTTCAGTCTCTGGTTCATCTTGGTATAATTTCAGCTTGAGGGTGCTAAGTAAATGGCATGTTTCCTCTTGATATGCCTCCCTTGGGTTAAAAACAAGTGTCAACAAGTCACACTGCTCAATGCATCCAGTGTTGGCCAATGTGGGTATCTTGTTCCCACAAAATTCATTCCTTTGAACAAGTCCAAATGCATTTCCTCATGGCCCAGTTGGCTCACTCCCTCAGATTCTCCACCGATGCTTTCCTCCATATCCTTAGTCTCTGTTTTCTCATCATCTTCTTCTTCATTCTGCACTCTCTTCCCTTGTGCGATATGCTCTCTTTCCCTTGAGAATTCTTGCTCACGAGCCACCTCTGCAGCCTTCCTCCTTGTCATCCTTATTGTTGACGCATTGGTTTCCCTGAAATAATGAACATCGAAGTTAAGCTACAAGTTATTCACCTACTCGACCACCTACTCGATCTAAGTGGTCGAGTTGGTATATTTGAACAACTTTCTCATTTAGATCGAGTCATAAGCTCGAGTTGAATTCCTAATCAATTTTCAGAGAAATTACACTGTGATCAATGCTAGGTAGTCAGAAACGTTGATGTTTGAAATACAACAGTTTTCAATTTGAGGAATTATCAGAATCGGATATGATTTAATCAAGCTTCTAAAATTTAGATTCTTGTTCAGAATCAACAATGTGCTCACACAGAGGTGGTGATTGTTCCTTGGTGAAACTATTGGCAATGCATATCTCAATTAAAGTATAACAATTCCCATATTTTTAACTTTTAAGTTCAAGAACAAAAAATTTCAAACCCAGAAAGGTTTCAATCTTTATATTTTGAACAAATCTACATTCCTAAACACTCTATGTTCCTTATAAACAGATTTCAAGGTACATGAATCAAGGTTTGTTGAAGGATTTTGAAAATTTTCTTTTGAAAACCAAACACAAGGTTTTGATTGAAATCGTTTTTCAGAATGCAGGGAACTTACATTGTTGAGTCAAGAGTGTTTGAATTAGCAGACATGGTTGATGAATTGAGTTATTTGAATTGAAAATTCAGAGAATAAAAAGTTATTGCTTTTGAGAAGGTTTTCTTTAAAACAGCAGATGAAAGACTGAGTTCTGAGGGGGATGAAGCTGTGAAGGGTTTTAAAAGTAGGGTTTAGATCAGGTTCAAATGGATGGCTGAGATAAAAAGTTAGAAATTCAAAATTAAACCTGGCCACTCGACCTCGGGGTCGAGTGGTGTGATCGAGTCTGAATCAGGATCGCTTTTGATCTTCTTTCAATCATCATGCTATGCATTCTCCTTGTCAATAGCACTCTTCAACCTATTTCTGGATTACTAGACACTAGATAAAAGCATTAAAATACAAAAATAAACAATAACTTAAAAGATAAAAAAATTTATATACAAGAGATAGTCATAGAATTTCCTTCCAAGTGAGCTTGTTTAAAGTCTCATAGCTTGACTTGCTTACAGAGCTTAGATAGGTGGTGGATCAGTAACAGGCTCTAATCTAAGGTCCTTTCCTTGTTGTCCTTTGGTGGTTTTCCATAAGATGAGGCTAGAGTTGCTATCTTCCACCATCTCTTGCTTTCAGCTTCACTCATACCTCGGGAACCATACTCAAACCTCTTGAGCTCTATAACCTTGGTCTTGAGATAGTCAACCTCTTTGATCAAAAGTCCAATAGCTTCTTGTAATAGATAATAGCCTTGCCTTGAGGTATGCTGATCAGATCTGGTGATGTGCTTCCTGAATAAGATTCAGCATCACTGAACTCTTTCACACTCTCCCTTGCTGAATCATTCAACTGGTTCTCAAGTGTCAAGTTGTTCAAGTAGACTATCTCCTCATCACTTCGGTAATCTTTCTGACAAAGATTCTGGTGGTGGACTTGGGATCTACCTCACCACTGAGAGGAATATAACTGGAAAGACCACTAGTTATCACATCAGGCTCCTGATAATAATCCTCAATAGCATATAGCTAGTTCAGACTGTTGTGACTTATGGGTGCTCGACCAATATCAAACCTCATCACCAAATCTTTCCCAAATTTCAGATCAATTTCTCCTCCTTTGACATTAATAGCTGCACCAGCACTAGCCAAGAATGGTCTTCCTAGAATCAGGTGACTCAATGATTCCTCCTCCATCTTAAGGATTATGAAATCAGTAGGTACTTCCACATGGCCTATCCTTACTGGTAAATTTTCAAGCATACCATAGGGCCTTCAGATTGTCTTGTCACCTAAACTCAGGGAGATCCTACTTGGTTTGAAGTCTTCAAATCCAAGCTTTGTTTCAATGCTCAAGGGCATTATGTTCACAGATGAACCAAGATCACACAAGGAGTCTCTAAGGACTGTTTCCTTATAGAACATGGTATAGTAAAGGTCCCTGGATCTTCAAGCTTTTCCTGAACTATTATTTCCTTCTCAGTGATCATCTTACATTCATGATCCTTTGCAACTGACTCTTCTTCCTTCTGAGTCTCTTCCACTTAGGTTTTCTCAGCAAAAACTCCTGATGGATCAGTTTCTTTACTAGCATCACCCAAGGATCTCTCAGCTTCTTTCTCTTTCTTCTGATCTTTCATAATGTCCTCATAGATTGCTGTTATCTGTTTCTTGCACCTCCCAGGGTATGGACAGGATGGAAGCTGTTTCAAATAGGCGATCTTCTTGTTTCTTGCAAGGATAGCTTATACTCGACCTGCTACTCGAGCAGAGTGGTTGAGCTGATTTTCCGAGATGAGATTCTCAGCCATAACTCTTGGAGAAGGCACTGCTTTTTAATTTTTCTGAACCAAATCCTCCCCATCTTGAACATCACTATCCACAATGTATAAGGCATGTATTTTCTTGAGTGGGAGATGAGAATCTGGCCTTGAAGATACAGCATAGACATTAGCTTGATCCTTTGGGTTCTGAACTGACTTTCCAGGCAATTGAGCTTGTGTTTTGGTAGAGGATTGTGCGGCCAATGTCTCAAGGTACTTGAGTCTGGAATTCAAGGTTTCCACCTTGTTGTTCAACTCATTGTAAGAGTTGTCAATGTGGTGCTTCGGTTCAGTAAGCTTCTTACTCTGCTATATGGCTCCATTTGTTTGTCCCTGCATGATCTATTGTAACATGCTTTTCATATCAGGTTCTGGGAGAATTGGATTTTGCAGAGATTCAAATCCTGGAGGTGGATTCAGCAGCTTGTTGCTGGAAACCAAGCTGTTTTTTCTTAGGAATAAACTGCTGATTTTGATGTATTGAACAAAAGGTTTGTTCTGAGCTTGTTGTTGAGCTGGATAGACTTGATCCTGTGGGTTTGCCACATTAGTATTTCTGTAAGAGAGATTAGGGTTAACCTTGTAGTTGACAATTCCTCTGTTGTAGCCACCTTTATTCTGGATGTAGCTGACCTCTTCTTGCTGATCAGCCTCCCCATCTTGAATCTGATACTGATCTTCTTCACTAACAAAGTGCACTGCCTTCTGATTCACCAACAACAAACGATGAAGCTTCTCATTCAGTAGCTTTATTTCCTTCTTATGTCTATCATCACTGTCCACATATGCTCTTGTTGTCCGGTCATACTCCTCCGAATGGTTTCCATCAGCTTGAGCCAAGTTCTCGATGAGCACCTTTCCACTGTCCACATTTCGATTCAAGAAGTTACCATTGCTGGCTGTATCGAGAAGAGTCTTGATGGAGGGTAATGAACCTCTGTAGAGAGTAGTAAGGAGTGATTCCTAACTGAAATATACCCTTTGAACCTTTACCATGCTTCTGAGAATGTCTCTCCATTCTTCTGAGTGTAACTTGAGATTTTATTCCTGAGCCTTGCTGTTCTTGACTGCGAGAAGAACTTGTCCAGAAAAGACTTCTTGCATTCATCCCAAGTGAGAATTGATTTCTCTTATGAACATGAAATTCTTGGGAACAAGATACCCAGATAGGCACACTATGCAAGCACTATGAATTTGCAAGGAAGTTGGAAAACTCTTCAACGAAGCCGATGTGGTGAGCTTCACCACCACGAAATTCAATGGGTTTCAGGAAGAGTCTTGTCAATTCCTTGGCACTCTGGTGTTACACTTATACAGTGAGGAAGAGAAAGAAACCAACAATGGGGAGTTGGGTTTCATAAGCTTCAACATAAGAGGAAAGATATTTACACCCCCTCTGAGTTTGATAGATGAGGTCTTTACGTCCAAGAAATTTCCTGGGATTGATCAAGAGTATCGCAAGGAGGAACTTACAAAACTTTGGGCTCATTTAGGTGGCAAGGATGAGTTCAAATATTCAAGGTCAAAGGGTTCAGAGATTAGACATCCAGCAATCAGATACTTTTACAAGTCCATTGCCAGTATTCTATTTGCGAGAAAGATAACCGGGACAGTGAATGATGGAGAAATCTGAATGCTAGACAAGGCCCTCTGGAGCTATGCACCATTCCCTATGGAAGGAGACAGAGCTCGAGTAGGCAACTCGATGATCTTGATCAAACAACTTATTTTAGTTGTAGGGACACACTTTTGAAGAACCAAAGGATGATGAACAAGGTGGAGTTGGCAGTAGGAGGGATCATTACCCCTATCCTTCTCAAGTGCAATGTGGAGATCACTGACAGGCCAACAGCTTTCACCCTCCTAGACATGACTTATCTGAGGAGCTCCCACATCATTGACAATGAGAAGGTGGAAGAGAAGTATGTTTATAACTTCAGCCATCCAGAGCAAGAAAATGCCAAGGCACTCCTGCCTTTGCCAAGAGATGCCTACAGGACTCTGTACAATAATGGAAACATCTCTTTCATTCTGCCTCTACACCTCCTACACAGTTCCTCAGCTGATGAGGAATCTTGTGATCAAGTGTTGGAGGATTGGGTGGAAGCAAACAAGGAACCTGAGAGGTACCACTTTGATGATTCAGAGTGCATGAACCTGAAGGACGCCAACAAGAGAATAGGTTTTCTCCAGCAATGGAACAAGTTCCAGGACAAAGCCATCAAGTCAATGGCAAAGACCATCAAGGTCATCTCAGGGCAACATAAGAGTTTGCAAAAGAAGGGTGAAGGCTCAAGAGCCAAAGAGAGAAGCAAATCTCCTACGGGAAGGTCCAGGAGGCACAGCCCAAAGTCCTCAGAAGAGAGGATAGCTTGCAGGGACAGGCCATGGAAGAGAAGATCGGATCTCACAGCTGAAGAGTTGGAGGCTCACACCTCTACTCGACCAGATGAATCGAGTCCATTGGTCGAGCTCAACACCGGAGCGGAACCAACATTTGATCCAGAGAAACCGGGCTCTTCCCATGTCCCCATGGAGGCTACCTACAGACAGAAATCTATGGCAGCTGCTGTGGATGACTTCTTCACAGCTCCAACTCAGCAAGATCCACCACAATGAGGTACCACACCCAACCCACACCATTGTACAAACCATTGCATATTAGTTTGTTTTTGTTTAGATCTCTCAAATAATCCTCTTAATTTTTATTACACAAGAGACTGTGTAATTTAAGTTTGGGGGAGAGTCTGAGAGATTCATTTAATCATGTTTTCTATTTTCTTATTCAAATTTCACATCATCTAAGTGCATTTAAAAACCATAAAAAATTAAAAAATTCTGAAAAATAATTTAAAAAACAGTGTCATGTAGTTCATATGCATAATTAGGATTGAGTCTAGAATCATTCATATTAGGATTGTTGCATTGCATAGGGGATAATGATGAATTTAAACCAAACCGCCTCATAATTAAAATTTTAATCTCAATGTCATGGTTTTTAGTTGTTCAATGCTTGCATTTGATCCTGAAAACTAAGGCAGCACCATGTTTGGAATTAAAATTCACCATTCATACTTAAGTTGAAACTTGCTATGAATAAGAAACTCTATCCCGAATTATAAAAATCTAATCTTAAATTTTAATTATCAAACCTAAGCATTGGTTATGAACTCATGGCTACCATAAAATACTTGGCTATTCTTATTCCTTTTTTCCACTCTTGTTTATCCAAGTAACTGTTCCCATCTTTGGAACAGTTCCAAATAATCACCAAACCTACCTTCTTTTCAAACCATGAACTAATATTGAGTTGAGGCCTATTTCTAGATTGAACTTAGGAGAAACTGTTAGGTATAAGCCGACCGGAATAGCTTCTCATGTAGACTCTGGTTCACGATTTTTGACCAGAATAGGATAGGATGTTTGAACTAGGGGTTGGTTGATGTTTTGAGTGGTAAAAAGAGAGAAAAAAAGAGTGCTATAAAATCTTTGGAAAGGATTAAACACCAAAAATACAATAATGAGTGTCTAGTAAAGGATCTGGATGATTATATTATGAAGATATGCTCAGAAAATAGAAAAATAAAAGATAAGCAAAAGTGAAAAGATGTGACTCAATCACACAGCTCGACCAAGTGGTCGAATAGATGGCTTAGCTCAGAAGAGGTCCAGATCCGCTAGAAGAGGTTAAAAGAGTAAAGATCCTTTCCTTAGAAAACAAAAAGAGAGAAATAATCCTAAGTTGAGTGAAAAATAATGTATTGCCTTGAGAGAAAAGAAAAAGAAAAGGTGAAAACTAGGATATATCTCTAAGTATATATTTAGGTAGAATCAGTTGTGTGTTCTTGGGTAGATGAGAATCTGCTCCTGTATGCATCAATTGGTTTTACCTTTAACATCCTCTTAAAGTTCAATCCATTCACTGAGAGATCCTTGTTACTAATGCGCTCAAACCAGAGGAAAAAGAGACCATTTTTGTCTCTTAAAACTTGTCCCTCAAACCAAATGAGTTCTTAACCAATGCTTAATTTGATCCACTGTTCTCGCTTAATGAATGTTAAAGGGATAGAATTCTTTGAATTCTTGTTGCGCCTTAGGATGAATTTTGAATCTTTTGTGATGAACATGGCTAAGGTTTTTAAGTATGGATTATCTGCATAGAATTCTATAACTGTTATCCATGACATTGAGGTTAGAGGTTTAGTCATTTGGCATTGGTTCTACATCCCCAATTTCAAACTACTTCTCCAATCAATCTTTTATTTGCTTGAGGGCAAGCAAATGATAAGTTTGGGGGAGTTGATAACACTGCATTTTACCAGTTTTAAGCCTACATTTATCATCATATTAGTGCATATTCATTCCCTTTATACCATTATATGCATATTTCACTCCCTTTTGAATTTTAGGGTCTTTTGCATGAGCATTGTATATATATTGCATATTGTGGGTTGTTTACAGGTAAAAATGGATGCTAAGGAAGCTTTGGAGCATTAAGGAGCTGGATAGGAGTTTTGGATCAGCTCAAGAAGGAGATTGAAGGAAGATGGAAGCTACTCGACCAGCCACTCGATCACTATGGTCGAGTGGTATTTCCGGATTAGTAGGATATCTATTTTGTCTTATCCTTAACCTTATCTTTAGTATAAAAGCACATGTGTTAACCTAGTAAAGGGTGTGCTCGTTTTTAGACCTGAATATTATCTTTCTCTGTCTCCTAATTACTCTCTCTCTTGTTCTTCATTTTAGATCTTTGTAAACCTTATATCTTTTTAATAAATCAGTACTTGCATTTATTTTTTCAGCAAACCTTCTTATCTCAATCTGATCTATCTCATATGTCAGATGTAGAACTTTGTGGGTTTGCATATTTAGTTATGACTACAATTAGTGAGTAGTTAACTTTAGGGTTATTAGGGATGGATTAGATTAGGTTGGATCTTGATTAATCTAGTAGTTTTAAGTTCTTAAATGCTTTAAATCCTTTTTGGGTGAGAATGTTTAATGTTTATTCATTTCTGATCAACTTGAATATGATCTTAGATGATCTCTTCACGATAGTGCTTTGAGGTTGTTTGATAGGCCCTTTCCAGATACTTAGTTACACTAGCTAGTGGAGAATATGCTTCAATGGCGTTTAGAATCCATGATATTCAAAGCTATTGTTAGGAAATTATTTTGGCTTAGGTAGATTAGTTCTTATTGCTTGTCCAATGGCTTGACTCTGGCAGAATCGGGTATGCTGAGCCATTGGATTCGAAATCATTCATCACGATAGTGGGCTTGATTGGTTTAGATATCTATTGTCAAAGGATTAGCCTTAAAATAGGTTGTGTTTGTTAAGTACCCAGGTTATGAAAGTGATCCCTTAGTCAATTGATTCATCCCTATGATCTCTATCTCTTTATTATTGCATTACAAGCTTAATTACTAGTTCCATTCAGTGATTCTGTGACTTTACAATTCGACTCGACCACACCACTCGACCGTATCGAACGAGTGGCTTTCTACTTTTGTTTCTCTGCTTTGTTTTTTTACTCTTTGTTCATTTGAATTGACATTTAAAGTGTTCATTGCTTTAATTATTAGGTATCTGCATTTACAATCATTAGGTTATTAGTTTCAACTATCATCTTTGATTTGGCTTAACTTATTATGCATTGATATATTGTGATTGCTTGCACTAAATCCATTGTGGATTGACACCTCATATATTACAACAACAATGAGGAATTGAAACCCTCCATGCATATTTAGAACACCAATTACATCACCTCAGGGAGCTATGCAAATTTCTCCGACCTCATTCATTGGATTTAACCAGGTCATGGCCAAAGTTCAAAACCGAGCCGCGACTAGGTCAAACAAAGCCTCATGAAAAAATTTCAAGTTCTACTCAACCAAACGATCAAGGATCAGGTACTCAACATCATATGGGTATTCTAGGAGTAATGGTCGAGTTACTTTTTCGAAAAGGATTCATGGTTATAAGATTATCCCATCTTAAGCTTCGCGGTTGCATAATTCATCAAGGAGGGAGAATATTAAAATCTATTAGAGCTAAAGTGGTCCAACTTGACACACGCTTAGAAGTTGACCATGGAGAAGTTTTGGTCGAAGAAATTTCAGAAAAAAAAGCTCAGAGAAGAAAATGGCCAACCATCAACATTGAGCCTGCAGCCAGCATTGTTCCGCGGCTACAAAACAAACCAAGGTAAGAGAATTTCTAAGAAATACTTGGTCAAATGAGCTATAATCGGGTACTCAACATGTTTGAGTATTTTTGAGAGTGATGATCAAGGAATATCTTATAGAATGAAATTCAAAACTAGAAATTCCCCCTATCCTTTGCCAAAACCGACCCGCGGCTAGGAATTTCACAAACCTTGGGCAATATTGCTATTGGTTCGATTGATCGACACAAGATCCAATATGAGGATATTTGGGAAGTTGTGATCGAAAATAATATAGCCATGATCAGGCTAGATATTGAGATTCCCCATTGGACCCTATTTTGGAGGTGTACTCGGACCGTAGAGGGGTAAAACTTCAATGGGACGTCCAAATCTTGGATCTACAAGTAAGTATACATTCCTTTGTACATTTGGAAGGATGGAATGATATACTTCCATGCAAGGAAGAACTAACAAGGAAGATGAAGGGCAGCCACATCCTTTCCAAACTCGGAAGGATGGCCCCAGTCACGAAGGCCGTGACTGAGGCGCGAAGGAGGGCCAACCCCAGTCACGACCCTATGTGACCAAAGTTTCACACCCTAGTGCCTTCCACGCCATTTTTACACCAAGTTACTTTGCTGATCAGATCACTTCACCAATCCGACCACAAGCACTATTTGGAGCAAATCAGTCACAATGGGAGGATCTCAACCATGACAATCATGACATCAAAGAGATAACATCACCACCATTTCACCATCAACACCACCACCATTATATCTCTATCTTTATTTTCATTGTCTTTATTTATCTTTTAGCATATCATTGATGGTGTTTAGGTTTTTGTCTCAGGAAAGATGAATCTAAAAGAAGATCTTCACAAAGAATTCAATGGACTAGAACCAGGTCCATACGATATCAAGTTTCAAAGGAAGAAACACCGGTTAGTCACCAACATTCTGATTGAGGTGACATTGTTCTTTAACCCAACTTTTCCTTATTATTTCCATCATTTTCTCCTTCTTGTTTCCCACTGAGGACGGTGTGATTTAAGTCTGGGGGGAAGGATGTTCATCCTTTACTGACATCTCTATTTTGTTGACTTGAGATCTTTTGCCACTTTTTACATCAATCATTATGCCTATTTATGCAATTTTATCGAGTCAAAAAAAATTATTGAGTCAAAACTGTTAGGGAATGATGACGTTGATCTATTGGATTATCTGGACTGGTAATTACTCTAATGACTCACAGCTTGGCCGACGTTCCGTTTGTGAAAGGCCGTAGGAGGATTCAACATTCCCCAAAAAAATTTTGTTGGAAAGTAGGGTAAACCAAAGTTGTCTCTAAATCTATTTGAACCTAACCTGACATTCAATTTCTTCCTCAGTGATTGATATTTATTGGACAAAGGCCTATTTGAACCATACAAGGTCATGCAATTTTCCACCAATCATACAATTACCTCTCTCCCTCTTCGCAATCTCGGAAAAACAGAAAAGAAAGAAAAGAAAAAAAAGAAGGTAACAAATCAAAGCAACAAGCCCAAGTGAACCAAGGGATGATGCATAAACTCGTGTATCTTTTGCGACCTCATAGAAGGATTTTTTTGTAAGGGAAACATTAAGAGTCAAAGCAGCCAAGGAATGATGCGTAGACCCGTGTATCCTTTGTGATTCCTGGGAGACGCGTACCAAAGAAAACAAAAGAAAGAAAGAAAAAAAAGAGAAAGAAGAAGAAAAGGCAAAACACCGGAAACAACAAAACTTTGTGGCTGTAAACATGATATCAAGGAGTTTGGAAGGAAAAGAGGAGAGGGAAAGTATGCTGGAGAAGGCCTTGGTAATAATAAATCTCCCTGCCTTTGAATCGATTTCTATTTGGTAAGACCACGATACCTTTCATTCCATTAATTTATGTAAAGAGATGACAATGGAATTCCAAAAACTCCTTTGGATTGGAGTAACTAAGGTTTGAAGATGATCCTTATGGTTGATCTCAGACTATGTTCCAACGCCCAGTGACGAATTTTTCGAAGCCCAGACATCCCCAACAAGCTAAGTTAGTTTCCGTGATTTTCAAACCTCTTTTCCATTCTATTTTGCTTGAGGACAAAAAAAGTTAAGTCTGGGAGAGTTGATAACATCGTATTTTGACCCATTTTTACTATGGTTTTATATTATTTTGAGAGAGATTTGGTATGATTTCAAGGCTAAATAGGCTATTATCAAGTATTTTTAGTGTCAAAGAGGTTTTACAGGTTTTATGGGAATATGGATCATAAAGGAGGAAAACCCATTTTGAGATAGTTTCAAAGCATCCAAAGTTTGACAACATCTGAAGACCTTCCTGTGGACCAAAATTAGAGTTCTCTATATCATTGGAAATCTTGAAGAGTCAAGATTCGTATGGGACAAGAATCGAAGCAATCCATTCAGCCGATTGGAAGATGCATCCCAGACGATGAAGTTATGTCAACTAGGAGCCAAAGCACCAAAACCTCGGTCACAAAGCTTGTAACCGAGGCCGGGCCTCTTGGGCACCCCGGTCACTAAGCTCGTGACCGAGGCCAGCCTCCTTTACCGCCTTAGATGTCTGGCCCATCACTAAGCTTGGCCCATTGCCTCCACACTCATCAAGATGACGAGTCTGCCCTTCCTAAACCCTAGAAGCCAATCTCTTGCGCCCTAAGACCTATATATACAAGTTTATGAAATAAGGGTTTCGTGTGCCTCATCAAAGTATCGACCCTCACCAAAGTTTCACCAAAAAAACCCTAGAAGTTCATCATCCACTCAAGAAGCCCACACTGTCTCCAAGGAGCCGCCGAAGCTGATTGATTCACAGAAACTTTGAAGTTCCACCATCTCTTTCTATATTCTCTTGTAACTTTGTCTAAGGAGAAGTCCTTACATCTTGTTATTTTTGGATCTAAAGAAGTAATCTCTAAACCTTTACCTTATTTGCATTAGATCTATGTTTTACTCTTTCATATCATCGATGACAACCTTGAGCATGGCCGAGTAGACTATCCCGTTGGGTTTAAAGGGCTAGTCAATGGGGTGAGATGATCATTGTCTTTTGCATTTGCGTCTGCACTGTCTTTCGGTCTTATCTCATTCTTAATGCATATAGTTAGAGTCATGAACTAGCTATTGATCTTAGGCATCTAAGTAATTCGAATTATTTTCTTAGGTTGTTTGAACCTAGATTTGATGAGTATTGCGTCATAACAAGCACATACCCCTTAGTTATGGAGTTTTATTGATTTGGATTTAACATGATTTTAATGCTTTGAAACTTGTGTTATTGCCAGAGATAGTGGAGTAATAGGACTTGCAGTTCTCAGCCGGCTTTCTCTATGACAATAGGATAGCCAAACTTTTGTGTTTCATAGTCCGAGACTGAGGAGACATGCATTACATTGAACTTATTTCGAATTGATAGATCACTGAACCCAGGAGATCCCTAGCTGATGCGTTCCTCGGAGGCGTCCCTACATCAGCACAAGGACCCAGAGCTAGCAATGACGAGGACAAGCAATCAGGGACTAAGACTACCTCGGAAACACCTTTTGGAGCAATGACTAGGTCCCGGACTAAGCAGTTACAACAAGAAGTCAGCATGCTCCTTCAGCAAGTGGGTACTCAAGAGGATCACTTGGACCTTAAGGGTTGTATTCATGCCACATTGGTTGTGATACATGTCCAAGATGGCTAAGGCTTTGGTCGTATGATCCACTAGCACTCTTTTTCCCTTAGTTCGGTTTTTTCCCAATGAGTTTTCTGAAAAAGGTTTTTAATGAGGCTTGTGGCTCATATGTTCATCTTTGCCAACCCTTAGTCCGATCCATTGCATGGCCCGTCTACATCTTTTGGCATGGTCCATGATCTCTTATCTTGCTATCTTTGTTTGAATTTGAACTTGTGTTTATTGCATGGTCTTTGAGTGTTCACGAGGCATGTCTCGTAACTCTCTTTGCCTTTATCGTTTTGTCTCTTCTCATTCTCGCCTCGTCTCCTTTATATTGAGGCTGAGAATCATTGTATCACTTATCTATCTTTTAATCAAAAACCCTTTCGAATTATAGATCATTGTTCCTCCTTTTACGTCTGATTGGAACTAGGAAAACTCTTAGGTCATTTCGTGTGATTTGATTGACCAACGTGTCTCATCAAAAGGCTATTCCGCATTCTTTTGTGGTGACATTCGATCCATCAAACCGTAAGGTGCTTGTTAATCAGGTCTTGCAACCCCTCACATTGATCTCACCCTCTCGTTGTCGAAATTGGGAAGTGTTTTCTCATGAGGAACGCATCATGTGGTATCAGAGCTGCATCGAGAGTTAAGTGATTTTTCTGTGTTCTTGTTTTAAATTTCATAAATCGACTACATGTGCTAAAATCTTGAAATCAATTGGATCTGAACCTAGATTGAGTCTAGTATTTGTTAAAATTTATTTGGGAAATTTTAGAGTTGATTTGATAATTTTTCGGAATCAATCTTATAAGACAGTCGCGATTAGGATTTATCATAATTTGATAAGTCATTTTTGTGTTCTTGTTATTTTTGATTGTTTCTTTTCAAAAGAACATTTTACTGGAGTAAGTTGTGTTAATCTTTCAGGTACCATGTCGGGAGAAGTGGAATCAAGCAAGGCTGTCAACATCCATCTTCTCAAAACGTTAAGCACCACACCGGATCGGATGAGAAACGAAGAGCCTAGAGTCTAATCGGTTTCAAATACACAATCCTTCCCGCGGAGTGAACTTTTGGTAACAAGAAGAGCATCTAGCCCTCCAAAGGAAACCATGACACAACGAGACAATCTCTTCCACACCCAATGTTATGTTCATGAGAAGGTTTGCAGTGTCGTCATTGATGGAGGAAGCTGTACTAAATATAGCAAGTGCCACCATGGTTCAGAAATTAGGTTTAGAAGTCATTAACCATCCAGAACCTTATCATTTATGTGGGCTCAACGAACATCAAGACGTCCGGATCGATAAGCATGTTGAAGTTTCCTTCTGCCTAGGACAGTACAAGGACAAAGTACTATGCGATGTACTACCCCTGGAGTACTGTCATCTACTGTTAGGAAGACCATGCCAATTTGATAAAAAAGTTTGACATGAAGGATTCACCAATCGGTACATCTTTGATCATCACGGCAAAAAAATTATCCTCGCTCCAATGACTCCCCAAGAAGCTTTATCTGGACCAGCAACGGATGTCTACTATTAGGCTTCATCATAACCATTCTGAAGGAGTCATTGCCAGTACAGGAGAGGTTAAATCAGTCATGCACACGGATCAACCTTTTCTTCTAGTGATTTTTAAAGAAAGTATGACTAACGTCACTCACAAGCCACCGGCTCTGCCGAGTGAACTAAATCAACTTTTGTAGGAATTTACTTATGTGTTTGTTGAGGACAATCCTGAGCTCCCACCAGTACGAGGCATTGAGCATCAAATCGATTTTATTCCAGGAGCCACCTTGCCCAATCAACTTGCCTATCGCACCAACCCGGTTGAAACTAAGGAACTTCAGAAACAGGTGGAGGAACTCATGGAAAAAGGACACATCAGAGAGAGCATGAGTCTGTGTGCTGTTCCTGTTATACTTGTAGCCAAGAAGGATGGTAGCTGGCGTATGTGTGTGGACTGTCGCGCCATCAATAATATCACGGTAAAGTCTCACCACCCTATCCCTAGATTAGATGATATGCTTGATGAGTTGCATGGTTCTAGCTAGGGGTGGGCATTTCGGTTTAAGTTCTGGTTCGGTTCGGATTCTGTTTGGTTCGGTTAATTTGGGTTTAATAAAACTCTAACCAAACTTAACCAAAGATACTTTGGTTTGATTTGACTTTGGTTTGGTTTATATTCGGTTTGGTTTTAGTTCAGTTCAATTTAATTTTGGTTTTAATTTGGTTTTATTTCGGTTGAGAAAAACAAACTAATAACAAAAAGAAAAATTAAATAAAATAAAGTTCAAAAGTTTAAATTAAATAATTAAGACATCAATGAACCATAAAAATAAACTAACAAAACTAAAAACCAAACTAATATTATTAAAAGTTTTAAACTAACATAATAAATAAGAAGGAAATAGAAGATTAAAAAGAAAAGTAAAAACAATAACGTAAGATGACTGAAGTCTGAAATCACAACTTCAATTCTTTTTCCTTCCATTGATGTAATCAAGAAAACCTGCAATAATAAAACTTGCATATAAATTTTATACAAAGTAAATTTCTACACCAATAATTATTTATCTCTTCTCTTACGAACTAATGTCTAATCATATAAAACTAATTGACAATATAATATATATATATATATATGTGTGTGTGTGTGTGTGCATATAAAAACAAAAAACACTAGCACAGTTCAAAACCAAACAAAACCCAGAAAAGCAATGAGAGTATAAAATTATTGTATATAAAAGAAAGATCATTACCTCTTATCCCACTAATCGATTAGGTAGATGTGTTCATATCATTCTGATTTTGAGACTGAGGATTAAACTCTAACAAAACTAAAGAAACAAAATTAGACAAGACAAGAGGGTAAATCTACACATGATTGTTAAATATGATTCTTAAAGAAAAATAGTAGAATACCTACTTCAAGTGAATCCATAAACGTGTTCTCCTCCTCTGGATTATCAAGAGACCTTATTTCTTCTGAACGAAGTGAAGCACGTAACCAATCTTGGGTCAAAACTAACGCTTCAACCATAGCAGGAGTCAAACAACTTCTGTATTGATCTAGAATGCGACTTCCATGAAAATGTAGATTCCGGATCAGCTGGCTATCTGGATCAGGAGACAGCATCAGATCACATCGGGACGCTATAAAGCTGACGTGGAAGTAGATGTTGACATGGCATACGTGAAGCAGATGATGTGGCGAGCTCAAGGAAGGCGTAGACTTGCTTGGAGCTGAAGATTTAGGATGGACTCAAAGGATACTTGAAGATTTATTAGAGAATATACTTTGGAGTTATTTAAAGAAAGGATTAAGTTTTATCCTTTAGGAGATTTGGTTGGTGATTTCCGACCCCTAAGGTTTTAGGGTTTCGCATATATAGGTTAGAGATGCTGTAGCAGTCGGTAATCACTCCTAAGCTATATTGTGAGATTGTAAACTTCAAGGCTAAAGAATAAAGCTAAGAAGGTGAGTGTTGTATCTTGTCTTTGACATCTTCGGGCGGGTAGATTCAAAGTTAAGATAGGTGGTGTTGTGACTAGTCTCTAAAATCTTTTAGAAGATTGATTAAGAGAATAGTCATAGCTTAGAATTGTTTTAGTTGGGGTCAAGTCAATTTCGTAGAATAGATTGTGTAACACCAAAACATATAAATCTTTGTGTCGAAATACTATATAGTGAACAAAACAGTTTAAGCGTTTACTTGGCACGTTCCAAGTGTAATTCATTGTGTTGGTTAAGTCTTTATACCCTTACAATTGGTATCAGAGCGGACGCCTGACCAAAGAATTGTTATCTTTGAAAACAGGTGAGATCTTGCGACAAGGATATGGAGAACACAAAACAATTCATTACGATTAACAAGCCACTGAAGCTGGAAGCAGCGCACTATGGCCACTGGAAGGTGAACATGCAACAACTGATCCAAGGTATCGATCTTGAGGCTTGGATAGCTGTTGAAGAAGGTTGGGCTCATCCAACAATGACCAATAAAGAAGGGAAGGTAGTACCAAAACTAAAGAATCAATGGAGAGTGCTGAAGAAAAACTTAAAGCCAAGTTTAACTCCAAGGCGCTGTCTGTAATTTTTACTTCCCTTCCTAAGAATCAGTTCACCACGGTTCAAGGGTGCAAGTCAGCCAAAGAGGCTTGGGACATTCTGAATGTCTCGTCTGAGGGAACAAGCAATGTCAAAAGAACTCAAATTGATATGCTTGTGTTTGAGTTTGAGAGGTTGACAATGGGTAATGAAGAATCTGTTGAAGAGTTTAGCATCAAAATGAGCTCAATCAGTCAGGAAGCTGTTGTGATAGGGAAGATCTACAAAGACAAGAAAACTTGTCAAGAAATTCCTCAGAAGTCTGCCGGACAAGTTTCAGTCTCATATGTCCGCCATCGAGGTTTCTTTAAACTCTGATGATCTCAAGTTTGACCATGTTGTTGGAATGATGCAAGCTTACGAGTTGCAACTGAAGAAGAAGGAAAAGACAGTTGGTAAAAGATTAGCTCTGATGGCTGATCAGAGTAATTAAATTGAAGACAAAGTTAGTCTAATTGTTAAGAAGTACTTTAAGAAGTTTGAGAAAGGGCAACAAGGTGGTGGAAGCTCTTTTCAACCTAGACATGATGCTGAGAAAGTATCTCACAAATCGGAGAAACAATGTGCTGAGTGTGAGGGAAAAGGTCATTACAAGTCAGAGTGTCCAACCATCAAGAGGAAAAATTCACTATGATGCTTTGAGTGTAATGGATATGGTCACACCAAGATCGATTTTCTTACTTCTGCTGGGAAGAAAGAAAAATCCTATGTCACCTTGAGTGAAAGTGATTCAGATGAAGATGACCAGGAAAAAGGAGAAATTCTCAATAACTTTGTGGCATATCTAGGTGTTATTGATGAAGGCGAAGTTGAGGAACCTATGAATAAAGTCAATATGGATCAAGATTCTGAATCGGATGAAGAACAATCTGAGTTCTCAGTAGTCACAGCGCTGATTGATGAGTTAGCAACATTAAAAGAAGAAAAAACCATGTCGACTGCTGAGAAAGAACACTTGCTTGCTCAAGTTAGTAATCTGGAGAAAGCTCTACTGGGTGAGAAATCTAAGTCACAGGAGTTGGAACAACGTCTTGAGTCACAACTAAAGAACATCAAGATGCTGAGCCGAGGAACCAAAGATCTGGACAACATTCTGTCAACTGGGAGGACCAGCAACACAAACTGGGGTTTAGGCTATCAAGGAAATGAGTCACTTGGTCACACAAAATTTGTGAAGGCAGGTATGTTACCAATGAAGACCAAGATGCATAATCTAAACAGAAGCGTGCCCAGGATGCTGAGCAAGGTACGTATTCAGAATCAAGAAGTGCCCAGGATACTGAGCAGACAAGAAAAGTGGATCAGAAATGGTCACTATACGTTTCAAGACAAAGTGAATGGATGCTGGTATTGCGGTAAACTTGGTCATTACAAAGCTTACTGCTATGGATATGTGTCACGCAATGCTCGAGCAATGACATACACTCAGACTTATCCAGATAACAAGAGAAAGAATTATGCATGGATTAGTAAACATGATTTGTACTGTCATGTTGCATACACAGCAGAGGGTACATCTGAAAGTGCTGAGAATGAAGAATGGTATTTTGATAGTGGATGTTCTAGGCACATGACTGGAACCCAGGAAAGGTTAGCCAGGTTTGAACGTATCTCTGCAGGCCGGGTTACTTTTGAAGATGGTGCTAGAGCTAAGACCAGAGGGAAAGGTGTTACTAGAGGAGAAACTCAACCTGACGTAAAGGATGTTTACCTGGTTGATGGTCTGAAGGCAAATCTGATCACTATTAGCCAACTGTGTGATATTGGGTTGAGAGCGACGTTTACCAAGACATAATGCAAGATTGTTGATGATAAGGGCAGTGTGAGGTTCGAATGACAGAGATCTGACAACAACTGCTATATGTGGAAGCCTAGGAGTGTATGTCTTAGAACGGTTGCTGAAACTCAAACAGAGATCTGGCACAGGAAATTGGGATATCTGAACATTCGCACTATGGTGAAACTGGCAAATCAAGAAGTGGTTAGAGGATTACCAAAGCTGCGACCAGAACAGAATTTTGTATGTGGTCTGTGTACAAAAGGGAAACAAGTTAAGGTGCAACATCGAGCTGTTCCTGATGTTAAATCAACAAAGGCATTGGAATTGGTGCATATGGATCTTATGGGTTCAATCCAAGTGAAAAGTCTGTCAAGTAAGAAGTACATTATGGTTCTAGTTGATGATTTCACTAGATACACATGGGTCAGATACTGGCACTTCAATTGAAGAATGAGAAGTGGGGTATCAAGAGTAATTATAGTGATCATGGAGGTGAGTTTCAGAATAAGCTATTTGAGTTGTTCTGTAATGGTCATGGGATCGCACATCAGTACTCTGCACCAAGGACACCAGAACATAATGGTGTGGTTGAACGTAAGAACAGAACGTTGCAAGAGATGGCTAGAGCAATGATGCATGAAAATGATGTTGCAAAACATTTCTGGGCTGAGGCAGTTAACACCGTATGTTCTATTATTAACAGGGTATATGTGAGGAAAGGTACAAACATGACACCATATGAACTATGGAAAGGTAAAACACCAACAGTGAGCTATGTTCATATATTCGGTTGTACCTGCTATATTCTGAATGATAAAGATTAACTTGGGAAGTTTGATGCCAAGAGTGATGAAGGGATGTTTCTGGGGTACTCAGGCACCAGCATAACATTCAGAGTTTTCAATAGAAGGTGTCGGATTGTACAAGAATCAGTCAATGTGGTATTTGATGATGCATCTTTTTATAAACAAATGTTACCATCTGAAGAAAGTCAAGACAATCTGGATAATAATGCACATGAGCAAGTGGAATAGACTGTTGAGGATAACACAGAAGATTATGCGGAAGCCGATATAACTCCACTTACCCAAGTGCATAGGAATCACTCTAAACAAGATGTTATAGGTGAGATTCAGGGGGGGGAAGAATTACCAGAAAGAAGCAGATTGATTTCAGGCACATGGTTGGTAAAAGAAAGTGGATACTACCAATGATGTTCAGGAAGCAAGTGATCAGATCGCTGAGGTGGTACGATTCGCATGCTTTGTGTCAGGTATTGAGCCCAAAAACCACAAAGAAGCGTTGGTTGATGAATATTGGATTACTGCAATGCAAGAAGAACTAGAACAGTTTGAGCGAAGTGATGTATGGGATCTAGTACCTAGGCCACAAGAGGCTAATGTTGTGGCACGAAGTGGATATTCTAAAACAAAATTAATGGTAGTGGAGTTGTAACCAGGAACAAGGCTCGGTTAGTGGCGCATGGGTATTCTCAGGTAAAAGGTGTTGATTGTGATGAGACGTTTGCGCCTGTTGCTAGACTAGAGTCTATCAGATTTCTGTTTTGAATGACATGTGCTTTGAACTTCAGATTGCATCAAACGCATGTTAAGAGTGCTTTTCTAAATGGAATTCTACAGGAAGACGTATATGTGGAACAACCCAAAGGTTTCGAAGTATCAAGTAAAGCAAATCACGTCTACAAACTGAAGAAGGCTCTGTACGGTTTGAAACAAGTACCAAGAGCGTGGTATGAGCGATTGACGACGTTTCTGTTAAGCAGGGATATGAACGTGGAAGTGTAGATAAGACATTGTTTGTGCTGGCAAACAACAGGGGTATGATCATTGTAAAAATCTATGTGGATGACACAGTATTTGGATCTACATGTGAGGAACTGGTTGATCAGTTTGTGAAAACTATGACCCAAGAATTTAGGATGAGTATGTGTGGTGAACTCACTTATTTTCTGGGGTTACAGATAAAACAGACAGGTGATGGAGTATTTGTAACACAAAGTACATATGCAAGGAATCTTGTTACAAGGTTTTGAATGGAGAAAATTAGGGATGCCAAGACTCCAATGGGCGTAAATGAGAAGTTATCTAAAGATGAGTCTGGTGAAAGTGTTGATGAGAAGCTCTACAGAGGAATGATCGGAAGTCAGTTGTACCTAACAGCGAGCAGATCATATATATGTCTAGCCGTCGGAGTTTGTGGAAGATACCAAGATAATCTAAAAATGTCACACCTTCTAGCTGTGAAGAAGATTATCAAGTATGTTAAGGGTACAACTAATCTGGGTATCTACTATACCAAGGATATGACCAAGGAGCTGATGGGATTCTGTGATGCCGATTGGGCTGGTTCTTTAGATGATCGTAGAAGTACAAGCGGTGGCTGTTTCTTCATGGGTAATAATCTGATCTCTTGGCATAGTAAAAAACAGAACAGTGTATCTCTGTCAACTGCTGAGGCTGAATACATTGCACTGGGGAGTTGCTGCACACAACTCATGTGGATGAAACAGATGGCTGTTGACTATGGTATGACTTCTGACTCTCTTTTGATTTATTATGATAATGAGAGTGCAATTAACATAGCAAATAATCATGTTTAATATTCTCGTACTAAGCACATTGATATTAGATATCACTTTATTCATGAATTGGTTGAGGAGAAACTGATAGTAGTAAACCATGTAAGCACTGAATTTCAACTTGCTGATTTATTCACTAAGCCTTTAGACTTTAACAAATGTGTTCGTCTAAGAAAGACTATTGGTGTTTGTGAGGTCTAATATTTTCTTTGTAAGTGGTGTTAGTCTAAGACAGAGACTGATGATGGAACAGATCATGGAAATCCTACGAATGTATAGAAAATCAGTAGTCTGTGATATGCAATGCTGTGTGGAAAAGAGCTGTCTATCATGCCGGTCTAAGTGGTCATTACGTAAAACGGTGTCTTGAAGGAGGAGGTCAAAGAGCTGAGGGGAGAAGATCTAGTGCATGTCAATAGGTGTGGATACCAAGAGTAAAAAAAAAAAAAAAAAAAGGCTTGGTATTCATACAAAAGACATGCACACATTTCAATGGTTGAGAAGTCAAGTGATATCATTGATACAACAAGTTACAGACGAGTGATATGTGCAAAAGAAGAATCAAAAGAAGAAACAAAGAAGAGAAACAAAAATTAAGATGAATTCTACATATATCTGAAGTGAAAGTCCTTGCCATCAACATATCAAAGGATGGTGTATACAAAAGAAGAAACAAGAAATCAATACAAGACAAGATGCGCACACATCTGTTCGCTCTCCCCAAAGATTTCCAGCTGCCTACTTCATGTTGATAATGAACCACTCGGGCTAAAGGCATGCCAGCATGAAAACTATCTACTGAACCCAGCTCTGATTTTCAACGATTCAAGAGGTTCTGGTAGTTTCTGGTAACTATTCTGAACAAGTGGTTGATTCCAAGTGCACAAACCAAAACCTCACAGGTAAATGAAAAGGTTGGAGTTTGGTTAATTTTACATATATACTATAATTCTGGGTCACTCAATGATTTCAAGGTTAAGAAGATGTCTATATTCCGATAAATTGCTAATCTGGTAATATAAACTCGATATAAATCAAATGTTTGTTTTTAGAACAAGCTTTGATGGCATATGTGCACTAATATTTACATTGAGTGTGTCAGGCTTATTAAGTGGTAAAAATGCATGCCAAAAGCCCATGTTAATTCAGGCCCAGAACAAGGTAAATCGTGGGGTTGTGTTTAAAAGAGGAGGAGTTAGGGTTTCACGCCACAAAGCTAGAAAATCAGAAGATCAAACGTCTCCGCATCAAACACTCTCTCAACCCTCGCAAAAAGATGAAGTAAATCCTCAGTGGAATCTCCAAGATGATCTCGTCACAAGCGGTCACGCCACGGTCCGGATTGGCTGAGACCTCCACAGAATTAGAACAGGCACCAATGATCGAGCAGCAATCTGAATCCAAAGCGCTGATTGACGAACAAGGAGCTGTAGATCCACCTGTGAATCCGGCGAATCAAGAAGCGCAAGACGTTGTGGTGCCACCGCCACTTAGGGTTTATGTTCACGACCTTCTATCTGCAATGGTGAATTTCTGAAGAACCGTCACTCGCTTTTCTGATCCACCAATCATCGAGGAAATCGTGGAAAGCTTGGATGTGGGTCTGAATCTGTCGAAGAAGAAGCCATCAAGAACAACATGTGCTTGGCCAAGTGTTACGAAGGTGAAGTCTCAAAAAACTTCACCAGTTGTAGATCTGTCAGGCTCTCAGAATTCTGTCTCAGAGGTCAAGGTTGAAGCACCTACAGTAGCTTCTAGGCTGAAGAAGCGGAAAAAACATGAAACCCCTGGTTATCAAGAGGTAAAGAGATCAATAGGTGAGAAAGGCAAGGGGATTACAACTGATGTTAAGGCTGAGGTTTTTGATAGCAAGCGTTTTTGTCTCTGTAATTGCAAAGAAGCGCTTTGAGGTTTTAAAGAACAATAAGTTCATAGAGGAGAAGGAGTTCACTTTTGGAGATGAGGATGGAATCAGAGCTATGATCACTGATGCTGGAATGGCTAGAACTGTTCAGGATTTACAGGAGTATGAGCCGACAGTGTTGAGGGAGTTTTGAGCAAATCTTCCGAGTGTCAAGGTCGAAACAAGCTCAGTTGATGTGCTGGTTCGAGATTGGGTATACGAGTTCTCAGCGGTCAAGATCAATGAGGTGTTTGGTTGCCTCAGGTGGAAGAGAGGTCTCACATGCGAGAATGGACAACTATGCTAAAGGATGATCTTGCTGAGTTCATGACGGATGATAAGGTCATGAACTGGAAAGGACTCCAGGCCTCCAAGTTTACTGAGGAGAAGAAGACTCTCTACAAGATTTTCTGCTCAAATTGGTGTCCCACAACCAATGATAGCTATCTGCAAGCTGATCGTCTCAAGCTCATCTACTTGATGGCGCACCAGAAACCATTTAACTTTGGTAAACTGGTCTATGAGCACACTCTTCAACTCGCTCTGAATCCTGAGTCTAAGTTCTTCCTACCATTTTCGAGTCTCATCTACAAAGTTCTGATGGCACAGCACCCTGTGGTGATTGAGAAAGAACAGCCTGCTGCACCCAAGAAAAAGAAGTTCATTGGTGCTAAGAGAGCAGCTTCATCTTAATTTGGGTTTGAAATCAAGACGGCCAGCGATCGTAAAGGGGTGAATCTTGCAATCAAGATTCTTCAACAGGCCTTAGCTGCAGGTAAGTGTTTCATCCCATAATCTCTCATATGCATATCAGTTTTGAATTATTATTTTTTTACTGAGTTATGCACTCAAGCAAGGAGACATGAGTCCGAGTCTGATTCAGGCAAAGATGATGGGGGAGATTGACTTATGGGGGAGCTGTGATCTCGTGTTTTTAATTCGTTTTAGTTATGATCCAGCACGGTTTTATTTTGGACCCTTTTTTGTTGATTTTAAGACTTGGTTTTTATTAGCCTTTCAAGGCAGTGGTCTGTAATATTTTTAACACAACATTTGGTTACTTGCATATTTCTATTCGTATGGTTACTCTGATTTGTCAAGTGATTGCTCTGAGTTGCGAATAGTTATTGTTGGTATATGTTGCTGCTGTGTTTGGGTATCTCTCTTTGTTTCTCTTGCAGGAAATTGATGATGGTTGCTTGAGTATCAAACTCAGTCAAAAAGGGGGAGATTGAAGATGCAGATTCTGGATCAGCTGGCTGTCTGGATCAGGAGGCTGCATCAGATCACATCAGGATGCTGTAAAGCTGAGGTGGAAGTAGATGCTGACATGGCATACATGAAGCCGGTGATGTGGCGAGCTCAAGGAAGGCGTGGACTTGAATAAAGCTAAGAAGGTGAGTGTTGTATCTTGTCTTTGACATCTTCGGGTGGGTAGATTCAAAGTTAAGATAGGTGGTGTTGTGACTAGTCTCTGAAATCTTTGAGAGGATTGATTAAGAGAATAGTCATAGTTTAGAATTGTTTTAGTTGGGGTCAAGCCTATTTAGTAGAATATATTGTGTAACACCAAAACATATGTCTTTGTGTCGAAAGACTATATAGTGAATAAAACAGTTTAAGCATTTGCTTGGCGCATTCCAAGTGTAATTCATTGTGTTGATTAAGTCTCTATACCCTTACACTCCAGTGCTAAAAGCAGACTCTGATGCAACCGAAGATACTGGTATCATAAGAACTTCTCTTGCCATTAGAGACATGATTGGGTATTTTGAGCTATTTGTATTCCACCAACTTAGAAGCTCAAATGGACGTCTTAATTTATTTTCAGTAGTTATTTCCAGCTCGTCTTTTAGATACTTTTCCAACTCATTTACCACTTCTGAAGTAGTCTTCTTAGCAACCATGAATTTTAGAAAATGATCATCAACGTTTTCGACCTCCATATCCATATTATCTTGGTTCAACTGGGTTACATTCTCATCAACATGAACAGAAGATGACGGTTGATTTAAGCTCGTGTACCTAACACGATATACCTCAAACACTCTCCATAAAACATCCATCACCAAATCGAACATTGCATTGCTCATTGGATTACCTTTTCCATAGATAATATCAAAGCTAAACTGTGTAAAGACCATTTTGCGACAAGGATCAAGCATACCAACCACTATCAATATCTTATTGATCGTTTCCATACCTTCCCAATATTTATCAAACTTGATCGCCATTGCAGAAGCCATGTCTTTCAAATCAGAATTTAGGCTAAAAGCCATAGTTGTCACACTTGATTAAATTTTGCATATCTCATTGTAACAACCATTTGATGTCACCTTTATAGAAGAAGAAGAAAACGCTAAAGTAGAATCATAGAAGGCTTTCAAGAACTTTACCATATGATGAGCTTTGTCCCAATCAATTGCCATTGGAGGTCCTTTCCTCTTCTTTCCATTAGAATCAAGTTCTTTGAACCACGCATCATAAGGTTTATCCATATCAGCCATCCTGTCAAATGCAATTCGATACTTAAGTGCACTTTTCAACATCAAGTAGGTTGAATTCCACCTAGTAACACAATCCAATGTCACACTTCCTCTTGTTATCTTCTCAACCTCCACCCAACGCTTAAATGATTCCAGCCTTGAGTTAGACAACCTCACATATTTTACTGCATTACGAACACTGATAATGCTCCTACTTATATCATCAAGACCTTCATTGGCAATCAAGTTAAGAATATGCATACAACAGCGTATGTGCATCAACTCACCACCCATCATCAAAGCATTAGTGTTTCTACTAGTGAGTTTATCTTTCAAAATGGTGATAGCTCTATCATTGGCGCTGGCATTATCCAACGTGATACTAAATACTTTCTCAATACCCAGGGTCGGCCTCTAACGTAAGCCACATAAGCTGTTGCTTAGGGCCTCACTAATAATGTCATTTTTTCATATGGTTTTCTTATGTTATAAGCATTAATTCTTTTTATTTTACTTTTATTTATTGCTTAGTTTTAATTTCTCACTATTTTTATTTTTGGGTTTTTAAAAAAAATATCCTGTTTATGTTTCACAACTTGAAAAATATCTTCTTCATTTTATTTGTTTGAATTATTTATATATAAAAATATATGATATGACAATTTTGTCTTTATTTAATTTACAAATAATTTATATTTTAACAAACAAAAATGAATTTTATAAATAATTAACTTTTTTTATTTATTTTTTGAGATAAAGATGTTCTATTGATTTTATATACTAAAATTCACTTAAAGTTTATAAATAAGTCTCTAGAAATTAATTAGAAAAGGATAAATATATATATGTTATAACTTATAAAGAGAAGATATATCATTGTTTTAAGAGAGTTTATTAGGATTTTTTCCAAATAAAATATTTGTTTTCTGTGTAAAATAAAATATGTTTTAATTTTCAAGAGAGATCATAGATTTGTTTTTAATTTTCTTAGAAATTTTAATTCACTTTTTAAAGGGTATTTGAGTAAAAAAATATCAGTATATATTTTTTAAATAGGGGAAATAAAGGAAATGTTGTTTTCAAATAATAAAACTGAATTAGGGTATTTTCCAAATTTTCTCTTGATTTTTACTTTTATGTGTTTGTTTTAAACATGTATGTGCTATGTAATCCACTTAAATTATTGATAAAAAATAAAAAAATTCATCTTTAAGCAAATCACTTGTCTTTTATAACTTAAATTTCCATGAATTCACTAATAAATTTAAATTATTGGATTTATTTCAGTTTGCTTATGTTTAGAAGATATAAAAACTTAAAAATTTTAATGTTGAATAATTTCTCTTATCAAAACAATAATGCTTACTGGCGAAAAAAAAACAAAACAATAATGTATACAACTAAAGTTATTAAAAATTAAAATATCATATTATTTTGCAGTAATTGATTATGAATAATTTTATTTATATATAAACTATATACATGATGTATATTTGCAAGATACAAAACATTACATATAAAATAGTCATATCTTTTGGAATTCGCTTAGGGCCCTCGAAACTGTTATACCGGCCCTGTGTATACCCCAATCATCCAAAGATCTTAAAAACTGATTGGCAATGGTCTCTCATTTATGATCAGGAATAGGACTAAAGCTAATAATCCTTCTGTGCAATTGCCAATCCATATCAATAAAATGAGCAGTTATGACCATATAACTCAACATCGTAATAGAAGTCCATATGTCGGTGGTAAACGAGATGGCTTGCCGATTTTGACTTAAAATAGTCTTCAACTTTGCTTTCTCAGCATTATACATACCAACAGCATCCCTAGTAATTGTTCTTCTTGATGGAATAGTAAACCAAGGGACGGCCATCTCACAAAAATTGTTTAAACCACACATTATCCACAAAAGAAAAGGGCAATTCATCCATGATAATCATTTTCACCGTTGCTCGCCTACACACAGTTGGATCAAAAGGTTTTATCATACCAGCACCATTACCACCCTGCTAACTAGTACCACCACCACTAGAGACTGACATTCTGAGAACCAGATCCAAGACCAAGATGATCCAAATAAGGTATGCACTTGTCCATGTGCGAGTTCAGTATGGTAGTTCCACATATAGCAGGATTACATGAATAGATTTTACCACAGTAATTGCAGGAGCACCTGTTATCATCATCTTTCAGCCTCGTAAAAACTTCCCATGCCTGTGATCTTGTAGGTAGTCTTCTTTTCGGTTTTGGCGACTGTGCTGGGGAATCAGGTCCTTTTCTTTTCTTGTTAGTCTTCGTTCTTTTATCCTTATCCATCTGCTATGAACAAAAATATATGAAATAGTAAAAAACTAATATCATTGCTCATAATTATATTGTAAAATTAGAAGTTTATGTTAGAAAATCTTACAGTGGTTGTGGAAAATTAACAGCTGAAAACTTAAAGAAGAAATTTGATTCAAAGGAAAAAGAAGTATTATGCCTAGGGTTAGAAAAAACGATGGGGACAAAGAGGTTAGAAAAAAATGTGGGTTGAAAAGATCTAAGGTTTAGGAAATAATTTATAAGAGGCCTAGGATTTAGGAAGTAGTTTAAAAATTACATATATCATAAATGATAAATATTTTAAATATTTTAAATTATATAAATAAATAAGCATATTGGTTTATCGGTTTAGTTTGGTTTAAACCGAACCGAACCATTAGGATTATGAAAAAACATAACCAAACCGAACCATTCGGGTTATGGAAAAACCTAACCAAATGGTTTAGATATAGACTTTGGTTTGGTTTGGTTCAGTTTGAGTTCGGTTGGTTCGGTACGGTTAGTTCGTTTCAGTTAAAATGCCCATCCCGAGTTCTAGCATATTTTCTAAAATTGATCTTAAAAGTGGCTATCACCAGATTAGGATGGAAGAGGGTGACGAATGGAAAACTGCATTCAAAACTAAACATGGATTATACGAATGGTTGGTTATGCCATTTGGACTAACTAACGCACCTAGTACCTTCATGAGGCTAATGAATCATGTTCTACGTGCATTGATAGGAAGTTTTGTTGTTGTATACTTTGATGACATACTGATTTATAGTCGCAACCTAGGAGAACATGTTCAACATCTAGAAATGGTTTTAACTGCTCTTCGGAAAGAAAAACTATATGCCAACTTAAAGAAATGCACTTTTTGTACATATAACATTGTGTTTTAAGGTTTTGTTGTAAGTGCAGATGGTATTAAAGTTGATGAAGAAAATATCAAAGCTATCAAGGAATGACCAAGTCCCAGATCGGTAAGTGAAGTAAGGAGCTTTCATGGGTTAGCCGGATTTTACCGCCGGTTTGTTAAGAACTTCAGTACTATTGCGGCACCACTCACCGAGGTCAACAAAAAGGATGTTGGATACAAGTGGGTTGAAGATCAGGTGAGAGCCTTTCAACTCCTTAAGCATAAACTAACTCACGCCCCCCCTCTTAGTGCTGCCTGATTTTTCTAAAGCGTTTGAGATTGATTGCGATGCTTCTGGGATAGGAATCGGTGCTGTGCTCATGCAAGATAAGCGGCCCATTGCGTATTTTAGTGAGAAACTTGGAGGGGCTACTGTTAACTATCCTACCTATGACAAAGAACTATATGCTCTTGTGAGGGTCCTCCAAACCTGGCAACACTACCTTTGGCCAAAAAAATTTGTCATTCACACCAATCACGAAGCTCTCAAACACCTCAAGGGGCAACAAAAGCTCAACAAACTTCATGCAAGATGGGTCGAGTTCATTGAAACATTTTCCTACGTCATTAAGTACAAACAAGGTAAGGATAATATAGTGGCCGATGCACTATCGCGCAGGTATACCTTACTCTCTACTTTGGAAACAAAAATGATAGGCTTTGATCAACTCAAAGATAGATACCTAGGGACTCTGACTTTGGCGAACCATATAAGCTGTGTGAAAAGGGTGCCACTGGAAAATTCTATAGACATGAAGGTTTCTTGTTTCATAATAACCGTTTGTGTGTGCCTAACTGTTCTATGCAAAGATTTGTTTGCTAGAGAAGCTCACAGTGGTGGGTTGATGGGGCACTTTGGTGTCACAAAAACTCTTAAGATCTTAACAGATCACTTCTACTGGCCTCATATGAAGAAAGAGGTTATGCACATTTGTAGCCGATGCGTGACCTGTAAGCAAGCTAAGTCTCATGTTCAACCTCACGATTTTTATACCCTTATACCTATTCCCTCTCATTCGTGGCTTGATATATCCATGGATTTTGTGCTAGGGTTACCCACAACTCGATCATGAAAATATTCAATTTTTGTAGTTGTTGATAGGTTCTCAAAACTGGCCCATTTCATAGCTTGTAGAAAAACTGATGATGCATCTCATGTTTCTAAGCTCTTCTTCGAAAAAATTGTACATTTGCCTGGTATGCCTAGAACTATCGTTTCAGATAGAGATACTAAGTTTTTGAGTTATTTTTGGAAAACCTTATGGTCTAAGATAGGAACTAAGTTAATGTTTTCTACTAAATGACACCCCCAAACCGATGGTCAAACAGAAGTAGTTAATAGAAGCTTATCCACTTTGTTGTGTGCATTAATAAGAAAGAACTTGAACTCTTGGGAAGAATGCTTACCTCATGTTGAATTTGCATATAATCATTATGTTCATTCTGCATCAAAGTTTTCTCCATTTGAAGTGGTTTATGGTTTTAATCCCTTATCTCCTTTGGATCTAACCCCTTTACCTTTGAATGAGAGGATTAGTTTTGATGGCAAGAAAAGGGCTGACATTGTTAGAAAGATACACGAAGAGGCTCGCCAGAATATAGAAAAAAAGATGGAGCAGTATGTGAAGAAAGCCAACAAAGGACGGCGAGAACTCATATTCGAAGAAGGCAATCCTGTATGGTTACATCTAAGAAAGGAACGGTTCCCTGAAGAAAGAAAGTCTAAACTAAAACCAAGGATAGACGGCCCCTTCAGAATCGCTAAAAAGATCAACAACAATGCCTACGAACTTGATCTACAAGGTAAGTATACTGTTAGTCCATTATTCAATGTTGCTGATTTGGTTCCTTTTGTGGCAGATCAAACGGATTTGAGGTCAAATCCTTTTCAACAGGGGGAGGATGATGTGTTCCTCGGAGGCGTCCCTACATCAGCACAAGGACCCAGAGCTAGCAATGACAAGGACAAGAAATCAGGGACTAAGACTACCTCGGAAATACCTTTTGGAGCAATGACTAGGTCTCGGATTAAGCAATTACAACAAGAAGTCAGCATGCTCCTTCAGCAAGTGGGTACTCAAGAGGATCACTTGGACCTTAACGATTGTATTCATGCCACATTGGTTGTGATACATGTCCAAGATGGCTAAGGCTTTGGCCATATAATCCACTGGCACTCTTTTTCCCTTAGTTCGGTTTTGTCCCAATGGGTTTTCCGAACAAGGTTTTTAATGAGGCTTGTGGCTTATATGTTCATCTTTGCCAACCCTTAGTCCGATCCATTGCATGGCCCGTCTACATCTTTTGGCGTGGCCCATGATCTCTTATCTTGTTATCTTTGTTTGAATTTGAACTTGTGTTTATTGCATGGTCTTTGAGTGTTCACGAGGCATGTCTTGTAACTCTCCTTGCCTTTATCGTTTTGTCTCTTCTCATTCTCACCTCCTCTCCTTTATATTGAGGCTGAGACTCATTGTATCACTTATCTATCTTTTAATCAAAAACCCTTTCAAATTATAGATCATTGTTCCTCCTTTTTCGTGTGATTCAAACTAGGAAAACTCTTAGGTCATTTTGTGTGATTCAATTGACCAACCCGTCTCATCAAAAGGCTATTCTGCATCCTTTTGTGGCGACATTCGATCCATTAACCGCAAGGTGCTTGTTAATCAGGTCTTGCAACCCCTCACATTGATCTCACCCTCTCGTTGTCGAAATTGGGAAGTGTTTCCTCACGAGGAACACATCACTAGCACACCCAACATTCATCTCATATTGCTTTACATTCACTTTATTTGCTTTGCATGATTTTGTGTGAAACAAAACCCCATTTTATTATTGAGTTCTAGCTTTACTTTTTTGTCTTTATTTGCAATATATCTTCTCTCTCTGTGGGATCGATATACCTTAAGTACTAAGATTGATTGATGTGCACTTGCATCTTATTCACTGTGCGGTTCCCTTGAGGAAAACTTTTAATATCACATCAAATACTCATAGAATAAAAATAAAAAACAAAAAGAATTCGGAATATTCTCTCCACAAAGGTGAGGTTGATTCTTCTCTCCAATACAAACTTGCTTGAAACTTACAACGAAAACTTAGCTTGTGATAAACTTAGTCTCTGGGACTCTAAAACAAAGTTCTGACCTAAAACACGAACTGGGCCAGAATTATAAATATTTGAAACTTCTGGGGCAAAGTTGCAATTCTTGAAACTTGACAAACTCGAAGGCATCTTTCACGTTGGGTGTGTGACCACCGACACAGTCTAAGCCTGTCGATCGACATGGACAGCAATATCCGTCTCCAAGCGTTTTGCTCAGCTACAAGCCTCCAAAAGCTCCAAAGTGATCATCAAGGTCCATCTCGTATTTGTACCTAATAAGACTCAATATACAATAGAAAAGACTCTAAAACCAATGCATATATCATAGCTAAAAATCATAAAATCCAGGATATATCAGTCATGTCTATTATACTGATGAAAATGCGAAAGTAGCACAAGATGGAGTCCTTACATTTATGTGCTGAGATATGCGTTATCGCATCACTATTCCTGATCTCAGTGAGCTTAATTGTTTTAGTGGCACACCTATGCGAGATGTACTCCCTACTGAGTGGAGAGATATTGGGAGTTTCTGGGAACAGTTTGGTACAGGAATTTATCACACCTCCATCAGCACATTGAAGGATATCCGCCATCCGGCTCTGACGTATGTTGCACGCGTTCTTGGGAAAAATGTCCTCTGCAAGACAGACCCTAGCAGAATGAGAAAACCCAAGCTCATCCTCCTCTCCTCATGTATACAACATATTTTCCCTGCTGAGTTTTGGTCGTAGGATGACCCTTCTGCCGATTTGAACTTAAGAGTAGTATTTGCACACCATCTTACCACACACAAGACTATGGCATTAACCACCAGACCATCCGATAGCGTTGGGAGCCAACTCACTCCAATCTTTCATTACTTCAACATTGATACTACAAGGGCATCTATGCTCTCCAAAGATGTTGTGATGCATCTGCCACACCTTAGGAATATCATGCACTTCTTTCTACCAATATAACATTTCACATAAAATCTTGGGCTATTTTCTAAAAGGGTTTGCATAGAATGAAACACATTTTAGTCGAAATTACTAGTTTGGCTTCATTTTGAAGAGGAGGAAACAAAAAATTGGTAAAAGACTAATTTATCTAACTTTTGTAATATAATAACGAAAATACCATTATATATTTATTTTTTAATTACGAAATTTAATTAACTTTTCCAAATAATATTTTTTCTAAAAACTATAAAATTCAAAATATTCTCATAAATCCAAAAAAAAAGGATTATAAATTATTTTTTAACAAAATAAAAAAATGCCATTATAATTTACAAAAAAATATGAAAATAATATCAAAAGACTAAAAACAAAAGAAAGTTTAAAAAATTGAAACTTTTTAAAAATATTAATAAGAATAATTTTTTTAAAATGAGAAAACGAAATTTTTAAAAGAGTTAAACATAATAATAACTAAAATAAAAAATAAATAAATAAATGAAAATGACAAAAAAAAATCTTTAAAAAAAAAAACTTTTCAAAATCTATCATAATTCAAAAATATCTTATGTAAAAATAAAATATATTAAAATAATTATTAAAATATCTTATATAATTTATTAAATAAATCTTTTTCAAATAACTAAAATATTAACATAATTTAGAATAATTCAGAAATATCTTACACATAATTTTTTAAAAGATATATATATATCATATTTTCAAAAAAATATATATTAATAGAACTTCAAAATATCTAACATAATTAAAAACTATTTTTTTTATAAAAATCTAACAAAATTCAAAAATATCTTATTCAAATAACTTCATGATATCGTATTTCAATAAGTCTGCCACAACATGAATATAAACATAAGTCTGCAGTGACTGAGTTAGCCAAAAAAATCAATCGTGTGGTCCAGATTTAACGATCTTACATTTTGTTTTTAAATCTGCGACATCATGGTATATAACTCTGCGATAACGTTTTCAATAACTATGCAGTCACGTTTTCAATAAGTCTGCAGTCACATTTTCAACAATCTGCGGGCACGTTTTCATTTAGTCTGCCATAATGTTATCAATAACTCTGCGAGTACATGGTAACTTTGTGGCAACTAAGTTTGTCCAATAACTCTGCGGTTAAAGAACACAACTCTAAAACTTGAAAAAAGTCGGCGATTACGTTGATAATTCTGCGATCATTCAGTTTGTCAAATAACCTTGCGGTCAAATAAAATAACTATGCAGAACTTCCAATAAGTCTGTGGTGACTTTAACAAATATGCGGCAACTAAAAATTACATATACCTCTCCGGTAAAAAGGAAATAACTCTACAACTTATGATTAGTCTGCGGTAACATTGATAACTCTGCAGTAAAGGCAAACAACTCTATAACGTGAAATAAGTTTGCCATCACATAAAATAACTATGCGGTAACTGAGTTTGTAAAATAACTATGCGGTAAAGGCAAACAACTCTATAACATGAAATAAGTCTGACATCACATAAAATAACTCTGCGGTAACTGAGTTTGTCAAATAATTATGCGGTCAAAGCAAATAACTCTGTAACTTAAAATAAATCTGTCATCACATAAAACAACTCTGCGGTAACTGAGTTTGTCAAATAACTCTGCGGTAAAGAAAAATAACTCTATAACTTGAAATAAGTCTGCCATCACGTTAACAAGTCTGCGATAAGTAAGATTTGCAAATAGCTCTGCGATCAAAAGAAATAAGTTTGCAACAAAATAACTCTGCAATCACATACACAGAATGGCATTTTTGTAAATATATGTAGCGTTGAAATTATCTCATTAATGGCATTTTAATAAATTTTTTTTTCCTTACAAAGCTTTATAGGATATTTTGGCAACAAAAAAAACCCAAAATGACAAACTAGTAATAAAAATAAAATGTGTGTCATTCTAATATTTAAATAGGAAATGTGTGTCATTCTAATAATTCTCCCATTTTCTAAAATAGACTCTTTCATAAATTTATGTATTTCCAAACAAGATTTTCTGGAAAAGATTTTTTAAACTAGAAATGACCATATTTGAAAATAAATTTATGAAACGGTCTATTTTCATGTATTTCCCCTAAAATCTTATACTGGGTGGATGTATTTAGCTTTTACCATTCTAATTCCTTACAAACCAAGTCCTTAAATTTGGTACTAATCAATTCAGTTCATAAGCTTTGTAGACAACCATAATTTTTTTTAAATGGTTTAAAGAAAAGAAAAACCAAATTGGCGAACAGAAATATATTAAGCGAACCTGCACGTACTCTGAGCGTCATTCTGCTGTTTGCCACGTGGCACTATGAACGTCTGAAAAAAAGCCAAAAACAAATAAAAAACAATTCTTCCCTCCCAGTGTAACCTTCAGCCTGCAGAGAGACAGGAAAAGGAAGTACATGAATTGTGTCATAAACCATAATCTACGCTCACGCCTATCAACTCATATTCTCACCAGGCTTGTCTTTCTGTTGCTGAACATTCCATGGCTTCATTCTTATTAGATTGAAGAATCTATGTCGTGGATCGGATAGTTTTCCACGTTTTGGGTTTTTGTTGCATTTAAGACAATGTAAAGCTTATATCTGTGTTTGATATTTTCATGTAGATATCATGTTTTTTTTTTTTTTTGATAAACTGTAGATATCATGTTGATGAGAAGAATTCATATGAGAAAGAAACATAATTGATTTGGTTCTAAACTTTTATAGGTTTAAGTATGCGAGTGGACCTTATGATTCTGAGGAAGGGTTTAAAAGATTAGACTAGGCAATTTCAGAGCATGAACTCGCTACAAAGACGTCTGAACGATCTTCTAGGTATTTGTTTTATTTTTCACTTCTTTCTTCTGTATTACCATGTAGCTGCAGACTGGGGGCAGGTTAGTAGATATTTATAAATTCAGCTACGCCTGATTAACTCTATTTGAATATAAGTTAATGCATGTTTTTGTAAGATGAGTAGAAATTTGGCCGTCACTGCAAGTTTCAAGCTTTGTGTGTAACACGCAGGCTGAAAAGTTTAAATTCATCAAAATGGATTAGTCAAATATGATTCTTTTGGCTTCCAAAACTTATAAAATATGAGCTTTTAACTTTAACGTTTATCTCAAGTTTGTTATAGCAAAAATTATCATGACCAACACAAAATATTCTCACAAAATGAAGAAACGTCAATTTACTATATATGTTTGTTATTGAATGAAAATAAACAAAAGTCAAAGACAAAGTTTTGAAAAAGTTCGATTAATCGCACATGCAATTACACATTGCATTGTCAAGAGTGACATCAAAATATGGTTTGGAAATATGCAGCAGCAGTTCAAGCAAGAGTTTAAGCAAGAGTTCAACCAAAATCTAAAAACATTGTTTTCAAAGAGATTTTCAACAATCTACATCTCAAAAAGGTAACATCAAACTTATAGTAATTTCAATGTTATAAAAAATTCTTTAAAATTTTTGAAAATGAATTTGCAGATTTCAAATGGGTTTTGTGCAAAAAAACCAACAAACTTTATTTTTTTATAAAATTAACCCAGACCCGAAAGTTGTGCAAGTCAATCTTATGAACTCAAAAGTCACATGCAATATAGCCACTCTATATATCGTCGACGTGTCTATGTTTGTCTCTGTTAAAAAAACTAACGAAAAACACAAAACGTAGTTTTGAAAATAAACTACTCTGATGTTTTTTACTAAATAAAATAACATGATGTTTTTGTTGTTTTTGTCTAAACAACATGACTTTTGTCTGTCAGTCTCGATCGTGACTAAATTAAATAAAAACAAAATCAAAACAAAATTATTAACAAAACCATTCAGCACACTAAAACCAAACTAATGATTGATCTCCACAATGAGTTGACTCGTCGGAGTTGAAGATGCAAATTCCGGATTAGCTGGCTGTCTGGATCAGGAGGCTGCATTAGATCACATCAGGATGACTTAAAGATGACATGGAAATGGGAGCTGACGTGGCATATTTGAAGTGAATGATGTGGCAAGCTTAAGGAATGCGTGGGCTTACTTGGAGCTGAATATTTTGGATGGATGCAAGAGATACTCGAATATATACTCGAAGAAATTCTCTGCAGCCATTTAAGGAAAGTATTAACTTGAGGAGCAAGTTGTTTCCCTTAGGAGATTTTTTAGGATTCTCCACCCTAGGTAGTTAGGGTTTTGATATATATAGTGTAGAACCGTCATAGTAGTTAGCTAACACTTTAGAGCTATTTTGTGTGATTGTAAACTTCGAAGCTAAAGAATAAAGCTTAGAAGGTGTGTATTCCCTAATTTAAAGAAGTTAGGTTTATTACTTTACTGTGATATCTTCGAGAGGGTATATTCATGGGAAAGTAAGGTGTTCTTCAAAGCTGAACAGAAAACAATAGGCTGAGAAGGTGTTGTGTTGTGGCTTGACTTTGATATCATTGAGAGGATTTATTCAAAGGAGAGTTTAAATTAGGATTTGTTTTAGTCGAGGACAAGTCTATTAGGGGAGTAGATTGTGTAAGTCAGAAACATATAGATCTTTGTGTAAAGATTATATTGTTAATAAAACAAGTTAAAGTGTTGTTTGGCGCGTTCCAAGCATATATCTGTGTATTGCTAGTCTCTAAACCTTTACAGGAGTAAGATCCACAACAACCCAACCATTGATTGTACGATCCAGTGCCCCCAGCTTTACCCTTCAGATTTGAGGTTTCAATTGAATCACATTCTAGTGAGTCATGATTCTTCAGATTATAAATCTCACAATTAGAGTTCTTTGCTTCTGGGTTAACATTGTTCTATCTCCATTCTAATCTCTACATTCTCCATTGATTCAAGATCTCTATTAATTTTGTTAAATCTGATTTCGTATCAAGAGGCAAAGATTCGACCTCCTAATTATTTCAATCCCCAAATTTGGGTTAGTCTGATAGACTTGTTTGTTTTTCTTTTTCTGGATTTTCTGAGTTCATTGTTTTTTTTGTGCAACGAATTCATTGTTCAAATTAACCAAATTTTTGGTTCTGCTAATGGCTTGAAACTCCTTTTTTGTTATTGTGGAATTTTGACGATTGTTCCTTTTGCGATCTTGCAGGTTGAAGCTGAAGCATTTGAATTTCGTGATGGTGTATGTGGTGATTCTGGGTATGGTATTGTACTCTAAGATATCTTATCAATATATATATATTGTAGAGTAGAAGAGAGGCATAAGGAGCTGAGAGATACTGGAGCCAACGTTAGCTCAACTAGCTGAGATACCATTAGCGAGACCAACGACATTGCCTGAGAATATGGATCTTAATTTCTGGGTTGAAGCTGATATAGATCTTCAATTTTTAATCTCAATCTCAATTTGTAGTTTTTAGGTCAAAATTTAGGTTTTTTGTCCTCTTGTAGATATGGATCTTCAATTTTAACTTTCTTTTGCTATTTATTTTATTTTAAAAACTATGTCGTTTTGAATTTTCCGTTAGTTTTATAACAGAGATAAACAGAGACATGTCAACGATATAGAGAGTTGCTATATTGTGGGTGACTTTTGAGTTCATAGGATTGACTTGCACAACTTTAGGGTCAGAGTTAGTTTTGCAAAAAAAGATTTGATGGTTTTTTTGGACAAAATCCTTTCAACATCAATGATCATTCAAATCTCAAAATTACAATATAAGTAGGGAATAGCTCGGCAAAGGCGCTATTATATAGTACATGTGAGGTTTTTCATTGAAAAAATAGTTGGCTAATAGATTAACTTTTGTTATAACTAATAGAGATGGAAAAGGAAGTTGTGTGCGGAAAAAAAAGTGAACATAGACTACATTCAAAGATGTAGTAACAATACAAAAATAAATCATTTTACATTATTTAATAAAATGATATTATTTTAAATCAATTATTTATAAATGAAGTAAATATATATGACTTAGCATCAATTAATATAATTGATGTTATTATGAACTAGTTTTACATCAATTTAAGCTAAACTAATTTAATTTATATTAGTTTGTATTATAAACGCAAGAGCTATTGGTACATCAACTAGTTCATGATATAAAACAAGGTTTCTGATATATCATAGTTTTTACCTGTTTTTAAGCCATGATATATGTATATAATCTAGGTTTTTTATGTGTCTTTTGAGTGTATATTAAGTCTTTTACAGGTTTACACACAATTGGTATTATTTGGACGTTTTGGAGCATTCATGGAGTATTGTAGCTGAGAAGTCGAAGTAGGTGTCTTTGAAGTTAAACAGTGTTGAGCAACACGACTTTTGGTGTTGATCAACCCTGTCCGGATTTAAACTTTCACATGAAGACGAAAACAACCCTAGTTCGTGTAAAGGCTGATTTTTAGGATTTTAGACTTTGTTTTAGAAGAACATCTTTAGTTCTTAGACTTTTATCTTTCATCCTACTTTTGGAATGAATAATGCATAGCTTGGAGGCTGATATTTCCTTGTATTTTGAGAGAAGGTTTTGAACATCTGTTTTATTACTTTGTTATATGATATTTATTTCATCCAAGTCTTCTGTTTCAATAGATATGTGTGAGTAGATTTCTAATTAAGTTTGGGGATTCTCATAAGGGATTTCATGGAATGATGTGTTAATCGATTACTTGGCTTCAAATTTTATAGTTCTTCACCTATGGTGTGCTTAAAACTTGTTACAGATTGAACACCTATAAACTTGTCTTCAGATCCCCAAATCGATACGAGAGTATGGTTTTGCGATCTGAATAAACATAGAGTGAGCAAATTAGATAATTGCAAAGAGATTTGAGTTAGATAATTTGTGAACAAATCACTTATGCTTAATGCTTGTTTAGACTTTAAGATTTGCAAAGAGATTTGGTTTCTTAAGTTTAATTCATAGTAAATTCATGCAGCGAGAGCTGGTTTATTTAACCTTCGTGATTGTGTTCTAGAACATGCTTTTAATTTGATCCATGCATTATTTATTACGCATCATTACTTGATTTCCTGAGAAATTCTCTGAACCTAATGTTTCCTCATCTGAATTACCAACCGAATTTTATTATTGATTTGCATTGCTTTTTAATTTACTTCATATTTGCTTAGCTGAATTCGAAACTAAAATATCTATCATGAAACCATTGAGTCTTTGTGGATTCAACCCCTAAATACTATCGATCTCTTAATGTGAGAGAGTAGCTTGAAGGGATAATTTGAACATATCAGTTTCTCAAAAACTCTTTTTGATTAATAGAAAACATGTTTACAAGGTTTCTCATTAAACTATTGTTTATCCTCTCAATCTCTTGTTCTTCGATCACAACCCGATCAAGAATAATATCTCTCACAAAACCCTTAGCCCTCTTTAACTCTTTAACTTGTTTTTATTTGAAGCTAAAACTTAGTTGTTAGGAATTCTCTCTCTTGTTTGTATTGAGTTTTTCTAAAGCCTTAACACCTTACTAATACTAATAGGTTGTGGCTATACAACAAGCCAATTTCCTATTATAAAAACATTAGAAATAAAAATATTTATTTTTCTTTATAGATTAGGAAATTATTCTTTTCTCTTAGTGTTTCATTTTCCTTTGCAAAAGAAAACTATTCATGCTTCTAGAATCTTTTTCTAGCCTCTAGTGCCTGTACCTATCCACTATTACACCGACAATGTTGATTTCCATAAGCCCACTTCACGTTGTTTCTGATCTGCTGAACTACTCCAAGTATTACTTTGACTTAGTACAAGAACTTAACCAAATGTTGCATCTTCATGTATCACTTACCAAAAAGTGATGTAAAATATAAATTTACATCATTTAGATAATTGATTTATCTAACAACTTTTAGTAGCATCATTTTTAGAATGATGCAAAACTAAAAACATGACAAACTTTTAAATGTCCCATATCGGATGATAAGTGAAAGAGCTCTTGATAATTGCATTTATAAATAATGCATGTTCCACTATCAACTATCATTAAAGTTGTAAAACTATTAAGGCCCATTTAATTTATTGGGTCTAGTTTTATAATAAATCGGTATAAAAACTTATATATATTTAAATATAATAAAATAAAATATGCTAAAACAAGTTATTATAAATAATGTAATTATTCAATCTACACTAGTGTTAGTATCTATTATTTATAAGAGATGAAAATATTAGCATCAATTATTATAACCCTAACATCACTTACATAGTGTGATGTAAAAGATAACATTGTCTTTTGGTGATTGACACAAATTAACATCATTTACAACAATTAATACAAATATTATATGCAATTACATCAGTTGTTAATAAAACAATGTAAAATATTTGTATCACATTAAATAAATCATTTATTTAACTGATGCAAATATCCTTTACATTATTTATAATTAATAAAAATATTAAAAATAAATAATGTAAAATGCTTTATTTTTTTAGTGTAATACTTTTTTAGTTATAGTCATCTTTCTTAGTATGACGGTGGTCCGTAAGTGTAAACCACAGTATACACGACATAAGCTTTAAAATGTATGACACATTATTAAAAATTTATTTTGACATAACTCAACAAAATATAATGACATATAAAATTTTAAAAATTAATAACTTATCCGTGCGTAGTGAGGGTTTCTCCCTAGTAATGAATAAATACTTGTTTATGTATCATAATATTATAGTATGAGAAAGATGATATGGCATAATGAGAAGAGAACAATATTTTACTTTATATCTTAAGTAAGTTACAAATGTATAGATTTCCAAAAAATAAATAAATAAAATCTATAAAAATGCAATTTTAACTGAATTAATTTTGAAATTTCAGTAGCACTCGGAAATTAACAAATTTAATTTGTACAGCTAACTATTGGTTATTACATTATGATGAAACTCAAATTGACTGCTGTAAATATAGACATAGGTAGGGTCATACTAATACATGTAAATAATTACATATTCTTGAAAAACAAAATGAAAAAAATGGAACTGATTGTCGTCGTAAAACGGAATACTCATTTGGCCTGCTGTGACAGTAATTATTTTGACTCCAACGTTAAAGACAAAGGCACCACTCATTCTCCCTCGTGGTCGAGTCAAAAACATTTAAAGACTGTTCTTTTGCTTCACGCTCTTCTTGTGTTTTGCTTCGGTTACACATGCTTATTTTATCGAAATATCCACTAGTTCATTACTATAAATTCAAACCCTGTTTCTAATTTTCTCTACAATTTTAACAAATCAAGAAGAAGATGGGAAATTGTCAAGCGGTAGATACAGCAAAAGTTGTGATACAACATCCAAATGGTAAAGAAGAAAAGTTAAGTTATCAAGTTTCTGCTAATTTTGTGATGAAGATGAATCCTGGCCATTGTGTTTCTCTTCTCATCTCTACCACCGCTCTCTCCACCGGCTCTTCTAGTCATGGAGAGCCTCTTAGGCTCACGAGGATCAAGCTCCTCCGCCCTACGGAAATGCTTGCTCTCGGCCATGTCTATAGACTCGTCACAACCAAAGGTATATATTAGAATAATATGCTTAAACTTACTCCACTCTATGTGAGTTGTTGTATCTAATTCTATATTTACTTCGTATCTAATTGGAATAGAACTACAGTATATGTTTTAGTCCTTTTCATTTAAATATGTTACTCAAAATTGTCTCAAACTATTTGTTGGCGCTTTTTTACTTCAAGCTTTTCTTTTAATTTAGTCTCTCAAAATTTAATCTAAATAAAAACGATGATATACATATTCAAACTAGATAATTTTGGTATGCGATTTAAACTTGTACCCTCTCATGCATAACGAACTTTATTTCATTCTTGGGATGGGGTCTAATCTACATATTTTGAAACTTCTTGGCCTGAAATCCAGAGGTAATGAAGGGTTTAATGGCGAAAAAATGTTCGAAGTTGAAGAAAGAAGGTAGGGGTTCGGATGATAAGCTAGAGATGCTGAAAGCAATTAGCTATAAGCTTGACAATGAAGATAAGGTATACTATGTGATTTCTAACAGTAACTTGTTTAACCATGGTTTAGCGAACGAGTAATTAATTCGTGAGAATTGGTTTTAACTGGGATGAAAAAAATGTTTGTAAGTGCAGATGAAGAAGCAAGAGAAAGAAAAATCAAGAGTCTCAAGATCATGGCAGCCTTCACTACAAAGCATATCGGAAGGAGGGCCCGACTGAGAAAATTCTAAGATAATGGGGAATATTTAAGAGAAGCTTCGGAATATGAGGAGCTATTATGGAAAATAGTAAGACCAGTGACAAGAGGCAAATGACAAAAGCTGATGAGGCCTTGTAATTTGTAGTGTTGTGATATAATAAAATGTTGAAATTTAAAAGCAATCTTTGACTGAAGACTCGTGTTCTCCAAAATAGAAAAATACAGTCATATAGATATCGACATATCGTACAAAGTTAAGCGTTACAAACTTTTAAGAGAAAGCATCAGCGTGCTATGAGCTCATCATTTATTTGATAATTATTACTCCCCTATAAACTAAAGGAGAAAAAAATAAAAACTTTGTGCCTTGCTTAAATAAAATAACATTAAATGCCGTATCATACTTAGAAAATGCATATGGTACACTTATCTGCATTTTCCAAACGCTAAAAAATATTCATCGGTCTTTTTTCTCTCAACCATTTTATGTTATACAAATGTTATGGGGTCTTAAATAATCTGAGTACATAATAGCGTCTAGATTAGTCACTTGTGTTATCTTTTCTACATTTCTCTGCTATTGCAAAATAATGGTACTTAATCAAGTCATATATTTAACGAGAAAAATATCAAAAAAAACATGAACTTTTAAAAAATGGACGAAAAAAACATAAATTTTTAAAATGTCATTTAAATCATAAAGTTTGGTTTGACTTTTTAGATAAAATAACTAAGTTTCATTGACTTAGTCATTTAGGGTATATCGTTAACTTTCCGTTAATAAATCACGTTAGAAGATTAATATTTCGTTAATATTTTCTGTTAAATCAAAAGTACGTCGTTTTGTTAGAAAAAATCAAAAAGAAAATTGTGTTCAGCAAGATTAAAACTCTTGACCCCATAGACACTTAAGAAATACTCAACCACTGAGCCATGATGAAATATTAGTAACAAAACAACATCGCTTATATATATATACATATGTGGATTCAAATATTCAAATATTTTTATTTAAAGCATAAACTTCCAAAATATTCATCTTATTTGAATAAAAAATATTTATTTTGGATTAAAATATACACATTTATCTGATAACATTTTTTTATTCTGCTAATTTATTTTTTTGTTGGTTGAGATCTTATGTATATATATGCGGAACCAACTAAAATAGAAAACTAAAAAAGTGGATTAATTAAAAAATATTAATTATATTTTCTCATATATATATATATATATATCTACATTTTTCCAAATATATATATATATATATATATACAATTAATTAAATTCGACAAAACTAATAATGACTGTTGAGTCATAATAATTTCATTTGGTTTTGTTATTCAAAAAAAAATTTGGTGGAGATTTTGTTAAAATTATAATACAAAAAATGTTGGTTAAATTAAAATTTTTTAACTATATAAAAAATATTCACAATTAATTAACAATAACAAAAGTTAATATTTGGACAAATATATATATATAGGAGAACATATAGTTATTTTAATTAATCTAATTTTTTAATTTTTTAATTTTAATTGGTTACACACACACACATAAATATATAAAAGATCTCCACCAAAAAAAAAAATTGCAAAATAAAAAAACTGTTATGATGTGTATATTTTAATCAAAAATAAATATTTTTTATTCAAATAAGATAAATATTTTGAAAGATTATGGTTTAAATAAAAAAATATGAATATTTGAATCTACATATGTGTATATATATAAGCAATGTTGTTCTATTACTAATATTTCATTGTAGTTCAGTGGTTCAATAATTCTTAAGTGTCTATGGAGTCATTGGTTCGAATTTTGCCAAACACAATTTTTTTTCTGTTTTTTTTGACCGACGTAGTTTTGATTTAACAGAAAATATTAACAGAATGTTAACCTTCTAACATGATTTATTAACAGAAAATTAATGGTATGCTTTAAATGACTAAGTCAACGAAACTTAGCTATTTTATCTAAAAGTCACACCAAACTTTATGATTTAAATGATATTTTGAAAGTTTATGTTTTTCTCGTTCACTTTTTAAAAGTTTATATTTTTTTTATATTTATCCCTATTTTTAGCCAAATTTGAAAAGTTATAAAAAAAACAAAATAGCGTCTGGATAGATGCATGCATGGTATAGACGGACGTTTACAAGGAGAGTTTTTCATTGTACTATTTATATATTATAGATTTTTTGGTATACTTATATTTTTTATTTTTAAAGAATATTAATAACTATTTTATTATTTTTGAATTCTTTTTTTGATAAGAAAAGTCTCAAACATCTATATTTTCAGTCTATCATATTCCTCGTGAGCTAACATTTAACGCATTTTAAAGTATTATTTTTGGATGACAAATGGTAAAAGAAAAATTCATTCAGTTTACCACAAAAATTTGGAACAACTAACTTTTTCTCAAAAACTTAGTAATTTAAATATTTTAAATGTCCGGTCTCTCATATTTTTTGTGACTTTAACGCATCTAAAAAAGTTGTTTTCGAGTGACAAACCACAAGAAAAACTAATCAAGAAATTTACAAAAAAAAAAATTGTTACAACTAATTTGTTTTTCAAAAATAAAAAAGTTTCAATAGTTTAAATGTTCGGTCTCTCATATTTCTCGTGAGCAAACGTTTAATGCATTTAAAACACTGTGTTCATTTGACAAATGGCAAGAAACACTTTTAAATCAATTGACCACAAAATCTTTTGTTTTAACTAATTATTTTTCAAAAAGAAAAAATTTAAACATTTTAAATGTTTGGACAGTCATGTTCCTCGTGAGTGAACATTTAACGCATTTTAAAACAATGTTTTGGGTGACAAGTGGTAAAAAACACTTTTCAATCAATTTAGGACAAAAAACAATTGTTACAATTAATTATTTTTTTTGAACTTAAATTTAAATATTTAAATATTCAATCTCTCATATTTCTCGTTAGTGAATATTTAACGTATTTTAAAATACAGTTTTCGGGTGACAAATGGCAATAAAACATTTCAAACAAAACGAAAACAAAAACTAAAAAAGTCTTGAAAATAAAAAATTTCAAATATTTAAATATCTGGTTTCTCATATTCCTCGTGAGCTATCGACCTAAGATCATGCCAATTTGGAGGTATACCATTTTCATATTTAGAAAAAAAAAAAAAAAGAGAACAAGAAAGATGGTGAGAAGTCCATATATTCATAATACAACAAGATTCAAAAAAAAATTTGGTCTTTCTTAGTAAAATGGCCTATTAAACACCAAGAAGGAAGTTGATTAAAAAAAAAAGCACAAAGGAACGATAAGACAAAAAAAGAACAACATCATGCTTATTATGATTATCACATTTAACTTTAAGACTAAATTTGTCTTAACCTTCCTTGGGTTTAATGGGCAATTTAACCAATAAGCACATATGTTCTCTTTGTGGCCTCAAATTGATAAGAAAGTTAGTAATAGTAAATGTTGTTATTTTATTCATGAGTTTAATGGGCATGAATATATATTATGTGCATATAAATTGTGATGTGGATTTCAACTCGGTAAAACACGATAAAATATTAATCATTTTTTTAATTACGCTCTAAATTCTTACTAAGAAATCATAGGGTGAGGAGAAAAGTATAGGATATTTTTATAATTAAGGCTAATCGAAGATAAATCCGACAAAATCAATATAATTAGTGGAAAAAGAATATTTTTAAAGATAACAAACAAGATCAACATAAATCATAGAGCATCAGAGAATATCGCAAGCAACCTTATCAAAGAGAGAATCTATAAATAAAGAGGCAATGACACAAGTAAAGAGAGAACAAATTGAAGCAAGAAAAAAAACAGCAAGATTATCAACAATCAACCTCTGTCAGGACTAGAGTTTATAGATTGATTGATATTTTCATGTACCTTGTTATTTGCAATTGATATTCGATCAATAAACACACACCATTCTCGACTATATTCTTTGTTTTTTCGTAAACTCTAATGAATCAATTAAATTTCTCCTAAACAGTTGGCACCATAAGGAGGTTATTTAAGAATTTTAACTATATGAGATAAAGGAGAAGAAAACAACGACGTTTCTTCTCAACTAGAGGCACCACAGCCCAGATGAGAGAGGTCGGAGAAAAGTTAGCACATGCTCAAGCAGAGATCACAACTCTAAGAGCATAAAACACGTCTCTAGTTACTATTGAGGGAAGTTCCGCTATCAACGTCGACGATAGGTTTCGTACACATTTCAATCTGATGCAGTCACTATTCGAAACTCCACAAACTAGGGATGGCAGGTCAGTACTACCATGATATGGAACACCACTGAAACATGTATCGGTCGAGTATATGGCGTTCCGACCCAAACACCACCGCTTGCACCAGCAATAACCAACCAAACTAAGGAAGACTCTTACTTAGAGCAGGACTGGCTCTGAGGTAAAGCTGGTAAAGGTAGGGCTTTAGGCGCCTACGTATAATAAAAAGTTTATGGGCATCATGACTTAAGAGGTCCCAGGTTCGAAGCCGATGTACGGAGTTATTGTTATTTTTATTAAAATGTGTTTTTTAATTGATTTTTTTTTTTTGCTTTAGACCCATAACCACTACAGACCGGCCCTGCTTAGTGGTGAAATTGAATAAACGAATGAATGCACTACAATTGTAACATTCCGGTTTCTGATATGTAGTGGTGTATGACGAGATATTAAAATATTTGATTTGGCTACCTATATTATCAAAGTGCACTTATCTTTTCCATCACTCCTCTAATCAGAACTCCAGAGTTAAGCATGCTTGGGTGAGAGTAGTACTAGAATGGGTGACCTATCAGGAAGTGATTTCCGGTACCATGTGAGTGAGGCTAAAATACAGGGAAAGATCATGTGGTGATTTGAAGGGACAATAACAAGTCTTTGAAGTCTCCTAAAAATTAATACCCACCGTTGACAGGGGTCAAATATAATCCAAGAACTACTCTCTCAAATTAAGAGATCAGTTGCAGTACTTAGTGATGAAATCCACAAGGACTCTGAAAACTCACATAATAGAAACACAGATTCGAGTTAAGCTAGATTAATAAATAGGAAATAAAATAAAAGCAATGCGAATAAAGATAAATAGATGAACGAGATGTAAATTCAGATGATTAAAAAGCTAGACCTAGGGAAGATCAATTAGGGATACTCGGAATGTGAACTGGGCGGTTCAATAATTAGGATGCAATTATTTGTTTGGTTCTTAAACTCATAACACTAATATGATATATATCCAACTCTCGCTGCGACGATATTTATCCTTTAAACAAAAGCAAACCAAATCTCTTTGCGAAATACAAATAAATAGAGTCTGCATGATGAACAAGTATGATATGTTTTCAAAATTCTGAAACCAACTCTCGCTGCGAAAAGGCAGTTTGCTCATCTAAGATAAGGTCATGATATTAATAGCACTCTTGCGCTTACCAACATTCCTACAATACCAGAATTAAGGTGATCAATCTTAAGTTTAGTGTGATTAACAAATCTAGATGAAGAACATTATAGATAACCTAACATGTTTATGCCCAATTCAACAAACCATTATAAACCCTTGAAAAACCCTAGATCTAACAAGGTGACTACTCAGACATAGAAGAGATAACACAAATCATTGTCTGAATAATACTCATAGAATAAAATAGAAAATAAAAGGAGTTCAGAATCTTCTCTCTACAAAGGTTGAGTTCTGATTCTTCTCTCCAACCAAACTTGCTAAGAACTTACAATAAAAACTTATAATATCATAATTTAGTCTCTGGGACTGCTAAAAACATAAGTTTAACCTAAAACACGAACTAGGCCTCAATTATAAACATTAGAAACTTATGGGGTAAAGTTGTAATTCTTGAAACTTTATCAAATTCGAAGGCATAATTCACCTCAGGTGTGTGTCGACCAAGACGGGCAAGGCCTGTTGATCGACATGGACAGCAATGTTCGTCTCCAAGTTGTTTTGCTCAGGTACAAGCCTCCAAAAGCTCCAAAGTGATCATCAAGGTCCATCTTGTGTTTGTACCTAATAAGACTCAATATATAATAGAAAAGACTCTAAAACCAATGCATATACCATGGCTAAAAACCATAAAATCCATGATATATCAACTACCCCAGACTTAGCTTTTGCTTGCTCTCAAGCAAACAGAAAGCTGAATCTAGGAAGAAGTTTGAAAATCGTGAAACTCACCTAGTCTTTAGAACATTGTGCTTACCAGTCATCATGTAATCCACATGGTACACGAACCATTCAGAGACTAAACACCATGTATATTCACCAAAGTCACTCGCAGTCTTCTCAATACCCACCACAACTTAACAACATATCCTTTTAGTAAGCCATTCATCGTTGGGTCTCATCTCTGATCTCATTGATAAGAACCTTGTAGACTCAGCTGTCATCCTATACCATAACAAGACAAACCTCACAACAATAATGGTGTTTTCGTCTCCCCCACACTTGAATCCTTTGTTATTTTGGATTTTAATTTATTTTCTTTTGTCTATGAAGGTAGGCTATTCGAAGTGAATAATGGGTCACGGAATCGCTCCTATCCTCAAAGCAATCCCTACTTTCATCATCTCCTTAAGAAGCAAGTTATTGCGGCATAGATTCCTCCTACCTTCTTTACCTCACAGAATAACTTGGTCATTCATAGACTTAACCATACAGGTTTTATTATACACTTTTTATTTTCTTTGGGGAGACTAGACACCATAACTTACTTGGTTTTATCAGATCAGTTCTGAATGAAAAGTCAAGCTCTTAGACAGCAATCACATCAATGAGATAAAATAAACTAATGGAAATTAGCTCAGACTATAGCGGGTATCTGTTGTAAGTATGGGGATCCCAAGTTAACCGGTCAGACTTGGGGCTTTTCCATTAGGTGAATCTGAATAAGTTCTGCAACAATGGTCACAAGAAAACATAGCAAAGACAATATACCACGAGATAGTTCATAGTTTCTAACTAGGTTTGACTCAAGAAAACAAAATTTGAAAAATAAAAGAAAAACTAAGACTGACTCACAAAAGAATAAATAAAGTTAGTAACAACCTCCCCCACACTTAAACTACACTGTCCCTGTTGTATTTAAGCATAAGGAAGGTGAGAAAAATAAGTAAAATTGGACAAAGATTGAACTGTTAAGTTTTGAAAGTTGTAACCTTGTAATGGTGTGTGTGTCGATCGACACACAGGTTGTGTGTCGGTCGACACGAGTGTGAATGACATGCAATAAAGTCTCACACCATTCTATTGGTCATTCAATCCGTTTTTTAACATTAAATCCTGATTAAGAGCTGCAAAATCACGTCAAATAACAATAGAATAGCATAATCATAACAAGTTCAAGATAATATCCAAGGGAAAACATAAGCAAAAACAGAAGCAAAAAGCAATAATAAAAATTTCAAAGGAAAAAGAAAAAGAAAGAAAAACTAATCCTCTTCAGTAGCAGGATCTGAGGAGTGAGATGGAGTGGGGATCGGAACTGGTCAGGACTGAGTAGGAGCTGCATCAGTGCAACAAACACATCCACCGTTGGAAAGAGAAGTCATCGCATTCCAGACACTCTGGAAGCTATCAACCACATACCACTGAAAAACAGCAGTCTCCATATGAATAGGAGGTGTGGGAGGAAGCACATATTGCTGTGCGAGAGAAGGTATAGTGAAATCTGGGATCTGGTCATCCTCAGCTGCAGTAGGTACGGACTGTGATGATGCTCCTTTGCATCAACGAGAAGAAGGTGCAAGGCAGAGGAGTCTCTCGTGAGGCTGAAAAAGAAGATGTGCCACATCACCTGTGATACGCGTGAGCTCCTGCTGTGGGAGAGGAATCAAGTAATCCACACCCTCACTGCAAAAACTTTAAATCCAATCAGGCTTAATCTAGTTAGCACTCTTGATAAAAGCCTCATCCATGACTGATCTGTCTGACTTCACCCTGACTCCCTCAGTGCCGATACCACAGAAACAAAAGATGGGAGTCAACAAGCTACCAACTGTCTCACACTTATCTCCCTTGCCTGTGAATGGTCTGATCTTCAAGCTAACCAAGTGCTGTGCAAAGAGAGTACCAAGGTTCACATCATCATCCATCTGAGTTCACTCCTCTGTAAACAAGTCCTAAATGGCATAGCACAACAAGATAAGCTTGGGCTGTCCCATCTTACCCAGCTCCATATTGCAAAAAAGAGTGTTTGAGATAGCTCGAATCACATATCTAAGAACTGGGTGCCTAATGTTAGAATGAGTAGACTTGTTGGCACCATAAACCCCATATGCAAACTTGCTCCAATATATCTGGAAGTCATTCGTCATATTCGAATCCAAAGTAGTGCAAGTCTTGGTTGGATCAAACCCATAGATGGTGCAAAGGTCACGGATAGAGACTCGGTACCGTATCCCTCGAATCAAGAATGTCAGCATACTTTTCTGAGCCTGCAGATACGCCTCAGTGTAATAGACTTGGACCGTGGCCATGAATTGATGTACCAACTCAGGATAGAGCTCATAATGCTTGGTACAAATGGTACCCAATCCAATCTTCTGTAGAGCCAACTCGCACTCATCCCTGATCTTCATACAGCGCATGGCAATATTATCTATAAGCCTCATGGGGCTGATGTCCATATTCAGCCAAGCATTGTAGAACAAAGTATCATACTTGTCCCACCCCTCCGAGATCTCACGCTGGAAGCACTCAGGCATGTGAACCTCCTCTCTAAGAGTTCCTTCCCAACTGACTGTGGGAACAATTCTCACTCCTTCCATATAAGGCCATGGAGGAAGATAAGCAATTGGTTGGCTACTAGACTCTCCTTGAGTCCCTGATGTTCTTGGTCTCTTTCCCCTGGTAGTCATATCACATCTGAAAGAGAAAACAAAGCAAAAAGGCAAATATCAGCCAAAATCTTGAAATCCGGGTCTCTTGTCGATTGACATGACCCAACCGTGTCGACCAACACGATCCAACCGTGTCGACCGACACGACCCATCGACACGGTGCCAAATCATAAACACCAATTTTAAATCACCTTTAAATCAAAATTTTATCACATATTAAGCACAATCAACCATAAAAATCATTATAATAACACTATCCTATCATTCTAAACATCTCTAAATTCCAAAATCAAGCCAAATAGTTCAAGTTTTATCAAATAGAAGTTCATTAGTTTTCTATCAATTTAACATAAATTAACAACAATCTACACTTAAATCCTTCTAAATTCAACCTAACCCACAAAGATTAGCAAGTATTAAAAACAAAATCGGATCTAAAAAGTGAAAATTCTAAACCTTGAAAATTTTGAAATTTGAGATGGAGATTTGAAGAACATACATTTGATTTAGAAAGAATGGATGATATAGGAGTGAATGAAATAAACTTCTCTTGAGGTTAGAGACAAAAATCGAATGATCTGATGAAAAACTAAGGATTTACAATGTAGGGTTTATAGGGGGCGGAGGTCTTGCAAAAAAAAAATGAGGAGAAGTGGAGAAGGAAAAACGAAAAATCAGGTTTTATACTAACCTAGGATCCGTGTTGACCGACACAAGGTGGTCGTGTCGATCGATACGGACATATACCTTGTGTTCCTTGGTCGAAAAATTATGTAAAGCTCTCCAATTCATGAGCAATCCTTCCACATTTGTTTTTAAGCACGTCTATTTCCTGAGACGAGACAAAATAAAGAAAAATTAGTAAACAAGACACAGAAAAACGTATTTACAGACTTACCGGTTGGTTGTCCCCCGCCAAGCGCTTATTTTCAGTCATTAGCTTGACTTTGTCAGAATTTATATGTGTGGAGAGTCTCCGGAAGAATCCAAAGGTAATGATGATGAAGTCCTTGAACTGAGACCATCTTCACTTAGGTCCAGCATCTTGGGTTTCAGAACCCTATGCATCATCTCATCCATCGCAGCTTGTCCTTTAGCCTTAAAATCAGGAGTGATGATAGCTCTAATCTTAGCAAATGATCTTGAACCACTTCCATATTGAAGCTTATACTCAATGATATCATCAACTTGTCTGACAACTGTCAAAGTCACAAGAGGCTCTTTAGTCACTGCTTTTCTCTGAGGTTTTTTCTTCTTAACGACAGATTTTTGATTCTTTTCAATGAACTCCCTAGAGTGAATCTCATTCACCTCTTGGTTACAAGCCTTGTCAACATCTTCAGCAACAACCTTAGAACTCCACATCACATATCCATCAGTAATAGCATCATAGAACACATCAGGATTAACATGCTTCAGAGAAATTTTGCTACTTAGCAAATCAAAAATAGCTCCAGCAGTACCAAGGAATGGTCTTCCCAAAATCAATGGTATATCAGAACCAATAGCCGTCTCAACAAAATGGAAGTCGCAAGGAAGCAGACAGTCTCCAACCCGAACTGGCAAATTCTCAACCAGACCTGTTAAATTTTTTACTGAAGCATCAGCCAATGTAATATCAAATGGAGATCTCTTGATATCACATATTCCAAACCTTCTTGCAATGTCCATAGACTTAAGATTAATTCTAGATCTAGTATCACTCAAGAATAATGTATGGTCTGAAATGAAGTTTTGGGTTTGGTTTTTGTAAAACTGTCTCAATGGTGGAGACAGCTACTTGGATTAGCAAGAGTGGTAAAAGGTGAAAGAGAATCCAAGTATTTTGAGGTATCCATGAGTTAAAGTTTTAGAGCATATCATGATAATTGAATTTTTCAAATTAGGTTCTAATTCATAGGGATAGTTTGAAAAATCACAGTAAGCTTCAACCAAGTGAGAGTGCTAAATCTAAATGCCAAGCAAGATGCAGCCTTAATTTTCAAGCTTAGGCGAATGCATTAGACAACTTATAATGGTGACATTGAAATTATATGATTGGTTCTTAAGCTTTTTACGGTTTGACTCATCATTATCCCCTATGCATATGTACAATCTTAAGAAAAATTCTAAAAATCAATCCTAAAATGATAATGCAACTACATGACACTCTGTTTTTGTAAAATGGTTTTCTGAAAATTTTCAAATTTTTAAGTTTTTTCAATGCACATAGATGATGCAAATTTGAATAAGAAAATAAGGAAATATGTCAAATACGTCTCTCAAACCCTCCCCCAAACTTAAATTACACAGTCCCTTGTGTAAAATGAATCAAGAGATGATTTGAGAGACTAAAACAAAAGAGAACAAAAAATGCAATGGTATAGACAGTGATAAGGAAGTGGGGTGGTACCTCATTCTTGTGGAGTGAAGAAGGCATCTGTGTTAGCCTCAATGCTCTCCTGAGTGTATATTGGAACTGTAGTGGTGAGAGGATCAGCTACGGGGTGAGACTCAAGTGGTCCACTCGACCCAGCAGTCGAGTGGTCTGGCATATATCAGGCACTCAACCCAGCGTGGTCGAGTGGTTCGCTCTGATAGTACCCCGGGTAAGGTGGAAGCTCTACGCCCTGATCATAGCGTGGGTACGGATCGACTGGTGCACTTGGGTCGAAACCCTGATAGCACTCAAGTGGCTAACTCGACCTAGGTGGTCGAGTGGCTTTGTCTGGGGACGAATGCTCTAGATCCTCTATAGGGTGAACTGGGCGCCTATTTCTCTCCTTCTGCTCAGCCGAAGTTCTTCTAGATGAGCCAGCACTCAACTTTCTCTCAGCTGCTGCCAAGCGGCTGGTGATCCCCTTCATTGTGGCATTCATTCCACTCTTGAATTTGCTGAATTGCTTGTCCTGCCACTTGCACCACTTCTGAAGTGTGGAGATCTTATGATTAGCCTCCTTGAGGCTTCTGCACTCTTTCTCCTCAAAGTAAAACCTCTTTGGAGCTTGCACACTCCCCATGAAATCTTGAAGTGTCTCATCTTCCTGAAGTCTAACTCCTTCATCAGAGAAGTAGAGATCTCTGACTGGTGGTACAAAGGGGACAATACAGTCTCCGTCCTCTTGATAGAGCTTGGCTAGACCTCCATAAGGTAGCAAAATATTCACTTTGCTGCTCCTGGGATGTGAGAAGTTGTATATGTACTTCTCCCCAACCTTTGCACAAATAGTCTGAGTGTCCTTCATGTGATCCAAGTCCATCAGAGTGTATGGTGTGGGTGCTGATATGAGCTCAACTCCAGCAGCCTCTAAAACTGGGGTTACAATCCCTCCCACTGTGAGCTCTGCCTTGTTCCGCATCTTGTCATTCTTGATAGCAGCAGCTCTGTAGGTCATGAGGTGTCTCACCAAAACGATGGAGTTCCCTGTGTTGGCTCTATCTCCTCGCATCTCAATCCCATTGGCTCGGTTCTCCTCTGATGAGTAGATGAGGTAGCCGCAAAGAGCCTTGTCCAGCATCTTCAACTCACTCTCATTCACTGGCCCTGTGGAGGTATCTCACTGCAGGGTACCTGATCTCACTGCTCTTAGCTCTAGTAGACTAATAGTGCTCCCTTCCTCCAAATGCTAACCACAACTCATTCAGCTTTTTCTTATCAAAGTCCTGAGCTTGCCCTGTTCTCCTGCGGAAATCAAACAAGATGTCTACCACACTCACGGGCAGCTGATAGTCTATCCCTGACTCTGAAGCTCACATGCCCCATCTCTGCTGTACCAGCCATGCCTCTTGTCTCATAGAGGTGGAGATCCACTGTTGCCAAGAAATGGCAGATCTAAGTCTTAAAACCATCACGAGGGCTGTGGGTGAGTCCCACTATGTCAGCAGAGTCATAAAGCTTCCCCACCTCTCTGCAAATTCCCAAAGCTTGCATGGTAAGGCGATCTGGGTACCTAGTCCCAAGGAACTTCACCCTCTCCAGGATGGAGATGAGCTTAGCTTCCTCAGAGGTTTCAGCCTGGATGTCTTCTGAGCTCTCGAAACCATCTTCCTCACTGTTACTTCTCACTGATTCTTCTTCTTGAACCCTCTTTCCCTTAGCCTTGTCTTGCTGTGACCCAAATGGTCGAGTGGCTCTTGCTGCAGTTTGGCTTCTCGTTGCCCTTGTCCTTGTCGTGCCAGTGCTTAAGTTGGTTTTGGGATTGCTAGAGTAGTGAGACATGATTGAAAAATTTGAAGATTTGAGTGAAAAATTTTAGAGAGAAGGTAGAGAGTTTTTTTTATTTCTAGAGAGATGTAAATCGCAAAAATTGGGAAGATGAAGATGGTGGGTCGCGTGGGAATTAAATGGTGGAGTGATTTCAAATGAACGGCCTAGATTAAAAGTTGAGATTTCAGAAAAGAAAAAAAAACCTGGCCACTCGACCTGGGGGGTCGAGTGGTGTGGTCGAGTAACTTTTCAGAATTTTGGCTGACACTTTTGAGACTCCTCTTTGACTCATACTCATCTCCTATTCTCTCCTATCCTCTCCTGAAACTCAAAACACTAAGAAAACACATTAAAGAAAAAAGACATAAGAAAAATTAAAGCTAGTATATATAATGATAAACATGGGAATTCCTCCCAAGTGAGCTTGTTTAAAGTCACTTACCTTGACTCTCACTCTTTTAGGCTGGTGGAAGGTCTTTGAGAGACTGTGTTAACCCATCTGGACTCTCGAAACCCCTCTGGTCCTTGAGAGACTGTGTTGACCCCTCTGGACTCGGCTTCTCCACTACGAAGGTCGATGCCATGATAGCGTGATAGAAGCTATCACTCATTCCTGGTGGCTTAGGCCTCCTTCTTCCCATCTCTGGTGGGGGTGGTTGAGCTTCTTTGAGCTTCAGAACTTCCTTCTCAAGCCTATCCATTTTCTCGTCTAACTCAACAACAACACCTTGTAGAGCAAGTATTGTGCTCTGGTCTAATGCTGGTGTTGTGAGTGGGTATGTTGAGTTGCTCTTCCCTGTACAAAAATATTCCTGGTCCGAGTACCAAATTGAACCAGGTGGTTTCGTAGGGGTCGGCTGTGCTCTCCGGTGATGACTCGAGTGGTCACTCGACCTAGCACTCGAGTAGAGTGGTCGAGTGTGCCATGTGCTGTCTTCATCAGAGTCACCTTCTGCTACAAACGTATCAAACTTCTGCACTGCTCCATCAGAGTGACTACCCATGGTGACTGTGAACCCTGGAGGTCTGGATGGTGTCTGATAGTACTGTTCAAAATTTCCAAAGTTTGTCTTTTCATAAACCTCATCCTCTTCCATGTAAAAGAGTTGTCTCTCGAAAGCTGGGTTCTTCAAGCCGGAAGAGGTGTCAAAACGCATCACCAAGTCATTACCGGTTCGAAGAACTATTTCACCATTTTTGGTGTCTATAACGGCTCCAAAAGATGCAAGAATGGTCTGCCGAGTATGAGGGGATCCATTGGCTCTTTTTCCATCTTCATCACTATGAAGTCAGTAGGGATCTCCATGTTTTCTACTCTCACTGGGACATTCTCTAGCAAGCCATGGGGAAATCTGATGGTTCTGTCAGCTAGGACTAGAGACCTGGTACTTGGCAGAAATTTGTGATAGCCCAGCTTTCCTGCTACAGACAATGGCATTCTACTGACTGAAGCACCCAGATCACAGAGAGAATTCTGGAAAGTCTGGTTTCTGATGGTGCAGGATATTGTGAAAGATCCAGGATCCGTCAGCTTCTTTTGCACTACCACTTTCTGCTGAGTGATCAACTTATACTCATAGGCCTTAGCAGCTGTTGTTCTCTCATCTTGAATTTTCTTCAAGGCTCTTTTTCTCAACCCACTGTCAAAGGGTCCAAGTAAATTCACAGCTTCATCCCAAGTCATTTTATCTTCAAACTCTGATAGCTCTTCTTCAAGCATAATAGCATACTCCATCTCAATCTTAGCCTTGGACCGTTCTGGGAAAGGACTTGTCATCATCGCATGGAGATCCAGTATACGCTTCTCCTTTGCAGTAGCGGGAGTGCCTACTCAACCACTCACTCGAGTGGTGTGGTCGAGTGCTACAGTGCTCGAGCCAATTTCAGCAGCAGATCGAAAGGTTGCCCCCCCCCCCCCCTCAACTGGAGTATCACTGTCCTCAGTGATGTAGAAGAATCTCTTCTTGAAAGGAAGAAGATGGAGAGCTGGTACTGTGCTCACTGCATAGAGAGTTGCAGGTTCCTTAGGGTTCTGCACAGCTTTGCCAGGAAGTTGGCATGTGGGCTTAGTAGAGCCTGATGCAGCACTGGACTCAACAAACTTCAGCCTGCTGTTGAGAACCTCAAGCTTGTGGTTCAAATTATCATAAGAGCAATCGATGTGGGTTCTGAGTTCAATGAACCTCTTTGACGTCTCTTGAGTAGCAGTATTCTGGCCTTGAAGAAGTTGGAGTAGAAGAGGCTTAAGGTCACCATCAGCTTGTGGAGGTGGTCTTGGAGCAAATCTAGGTGGATTGGCTGGAGCTTGTGGCACAAAAGGCTTGTTTTGGCCTGGGTTTTGAGTAGGGTAGATTTGATCCTGAGGGTTGGCTACGTTGGGATTCCTATAGGAGAGATTAGGATTGTTCCTATAGTTGATGTACCCTCTGTTGAGGCCAGCTTGATTCTGTATTTACAGGATCTCTTCAACCTGATCATCTTCACCTTCCTGAGCCTGAGTAGCAGAAACTTCACCAGAAAAGTTCACAGATTTCTGCTGAGTCAGAATGAGCTTGTCAAGTTTCTCCCTAAGAGACTGTATCTCCTGCTTGGTTTTATCAGAAGACGAAGATGGTCCTCTGACTCATCTGTCGAAGTCCTCACTGTAGTTTCCATCAGAGACTGCAAGGTTCTCCACTAGCTCCCAGCCAGTGACAACGTCTCTATTGAGGAAATTTCCATTACTAGCTGTATCCAATAGCATTCTTATCTTCGGGCTTACCCCTCTGTAGAGCTTACTATGCAAAGACTCCTTGGTGAAACCATGGTGAGGACACTGCATTGTGTACTCTTTAATCCTCTCCCATGCTTCAGAGAAACTCTCATTGGTCCGCTGAGTGAAACTAGAAATTTCGTTCTTGAACTTGGCAGTCCTTGACATAGAAAAAAATTTCAGCGAGAAAGCTTTCTTGCAGTCATCCCAGGTAGTTATAGAACCCTGAGGCAGTGCTCGTTCCCAATGGGAAGCCTTATCACCGAGAGAAAATGGAAAGAGGCGTAGCTTGAAGTTGTCCTCTGAAATTCCCTTGATCTTGGTGAGCTCGCACAGTCTATAAAACTGGTCCAAATGAGCAAGCGGATTTTCCATTGGAAGACCATGAAATTTGTGGTTCTGGACCATGGAGATCAAATCCGTCTTGATCTCGAAGTTATTGTTGTTGACTGGAGGGGCTACAATTCCCTGCCTTTGAGAGTGAGTGTTTGGAGCGTCTCCTGCTCCAATCACTCTAGGCTGAGGAACTTGTTTTGCCATGACTGCAGGTGTTTCTGGAACTGGTTGTGCAGGAATGGTGGTAGCAGGTGCAGTTGTAGCTTGACGAGTATGGTGGTTGATGCGATGAATGTGATCCAAATACTGGATTAGGTTTTGGCTGCCTTGAGAACGTGTTTGCATTCAGAGAGTAGTGACTCGATCAAATACTCGAGTGGTAAGGTCAAGTGGGGGTCGAGTGCTACAGTACCTGATGCAAAACAGACAAATTTTCAAAACCAAAATCAGTACCCAGATCTCGAAAGTAACAGACTTGATCTAGTAAGCCTTAAACAAATAACTGTGTAGACAAAAATACTCAAAACTGGCATTCTAAATAAGAAATCTACTAAAAACCCTAATTCATACTAGAGGTACCAAAGTCTGCCACACTTTACCACATCATGGAACTAAGCAGGAAAAATCACAGTACTAGGACTACTCGACCACACTGATCGAGTGGTAAGGTCGAGTGCTACAGTAAAAACAGAGAAAAACTACAGTGAACTAATACTAAGCAAGCTGTGAAACTATGAGAAAAACAGGGACTCTAGGGATGGAAATCACAGGATCGCAAATACTATGTTCCATTGCAGCTATCAACTAGCAATTTCATCACAGGACTACCCTAGACAACAGACTTCATAACCAGCTCAATCCATGGTTCGTGGTAGAGAGCCCCAAGATCCAACCCAGTCAGCATAGTCTGAGGAGTCGGATCAGGCATGAAGAATCAGCCTATTAAAGTCGAGAAGAGTTCATAACAAGTGAATAGGTGGAGTCGTGACATAAATCAATGTCTAATGCATCCACCCTCACGCTATTGTACTCTAAACCCCAAAAAAAGTTTATCCAATGGCTCAAGGCATGGTTCGTGCTCATGAGACCATCTAAGATCATGTTCTCCTTGATCAGGGGAGAACAAGCATTAAAATCACTCACCCAAGAGGGAGTCGGAACTGAGTGATGATCAAACTATCTAAGCAATAACAAAACAGAGAGAAGCTAACCTAATCCATCCCCAAAAATCCCAAATCTATTATTCACACAAGGTGATCATGGCTGGGGTCCGAAACCCAGAAAAGTTTATGCTTTTCATATGTTATAACCTTTGATATAGTGAGCAAGGTTGGGGGAGAAATCAAAAGCAAATACTAATTTTATAAAAAGATATGAAAGTTACAAAGTTGCTGGAAATAAAAAACTGTCAAGAACACTAAGAACAAGAGAGAAACCTAAAAATTACTAAGCCAGAGCGGCGCTATTCGATTCTACCTAATTAGGTTTAATGAGGCGCTTTTATACATAGTCTCAAGCGCTTATTACATTTTGCGAGATTTTAGGAGAAAAAGTCAGAGAGTGCCCACTCGACCCAACAGTCAAGTGGAGTGGTCAAGTGGTTTCTCGAGTAGGTGTGGTGCTGATGTCCAGTGAGCCTGTGGTGCTGAGGTTGAGAGTGCCTGTCTGAGAGTGCTTCACTCAAGTGAGCCTGTCTGAGAGTGCTGTCCGAGAGTGCTTCACTCGAGTGGTCTGGTTGAGTGAGCCTGTCTGAGAGTGCTTTACTCGAGTGGTCTGGTCGAGTGAGCCATCCGTCTTCTCTGCAATCTTCACTCGACTCCATAGGGCTTACCACACGTCTTCACTTCATGAGCCAAAATCCTAGTATGCTCCATAGGCCCCATATGTACCTGATAAGACCCCAAATATGCAATATGCATGCAATGTCTATACAAAAATATGAAACATCCTATATGAAGGATAAATGCACAAAATTGTATAAACAATGGATGAAATCTACTCTAAGGCATGATAAAAAGGTGGTAAAAACGTGTATAAAAGTGGTGTTATCACCAAGTCTTCAAACTTCTCTATATGATCCATAGGATGTTCAGCAGGATGAGCATGGAAAGTATGTTGCCCCCACAAGAGTATAGTATTGGGGTTTCAACTCAAAATCATTCCTCTGAAAAGCAGGAGGACATATAGCAGACCTATTAGTATATAACTTATTGGATCTGTTAAAATCAGCCAATGTTCTTCATGTAGCTTCAACCTCTCCATCCAAAACATTCGGATCTCGTCCGTTGTTAGCGTGTCGACCGACACAACCAGCCCCGTGTCGGCCGACATGAGTGTCATCGTCGATGTTCTCGACAATTGGGTTTCCTGTAGCATCAAACTTCTGACCCAGTTCATTGCGTAGGTTGCCCCTTAAATCACGATAAGCTCCAACTTCATCTCTCACAAGCACAAGTGGTCTGACCATCTCTGATTTTCTCTGCGCTTTGCGATTAGCTCTCTCTAACTTTCCAATCTCTTCAGTTGCAACTAGTTCTTCGTTCTTGTTTCTCCTAAGATTCATGCATCTGAGATAAGAAAAATTAGAGATGTAAGTAACAAAATAAAAGAAAAATCTAGACTAAACTCTGACTGAAATCTAATGGTGAATTTAGAGTCCCCGGCAACGGTGCCAAAATTTAACAGGGGTCAAATATAATCCAAGAACTACTCTCTCAAATTAAGAGATCAGTTTCAACACTTAGGGATCGAATCCACAAGAAATCTGAAAACTCACACAATAAAAACACAGATTCGAGTTAAGCTAGATCAATAAATAGGAAATAAAATACAAGCAATGCAAATAAAGATAAATAGATGAACGAGATATAAATTCAGATGATTAAAAAGCTAGACCTAGGGAAAATCAATTAGGGATACTCTGGAATGTGAATTGGGCGGTTCAATAATTAGGATGCAATTGTTTGTTCGGTTCTTAAACTCATAACACTAATATGATATCTATCCAACTCTCGCTGCGAAGACATCTATCCTCTGAACAAAAGCAAACCAAATCTCTTTGTGAAATACAAAGAAATAGAGTCTGCATAATGTACAAGTATGATATGTTTACAAAATTTCTAAACCAACTCTGGCTGCGAAAATGCTGTTTACTCATCTAAGATAAGGTCAGAATATTAATAGCACTCTCGCGCCTACCAACATTCCTACAGTACCAGAATTAAGGTGATCAATCTTAAGTCTACTGTGATTAACAAATCTAGATGAAAAACATTATAGATAGCCTAACATGTTTATGCCCAATTCAACAAATCATTACAAACCCTTGAAAATCCCTAGATCTAACAATGTGACTACTCAGACATAGAAGAGATAACACAAATCATAGTCTGAATAATACTCATAGAATAAAATAGAAAATAAAAGGAGTTCAAAATCTTCTCTCTACAAAGGTTGAGTTCTGATTCTTCTCTCCAACCTAACTTGCTTAGAACTTACAATGAAAACTTAGAATATCATAATTTAGTCGCAGGGACTGCTAAAAACATAAGTTTAACCTAAAACACGAACTATGCCTCAATTATAAATACTAGAAACTTATGTGGTAACGTTGCAATTCTTGAAATTTGATAAAACTTGAAGGCATAATTCACGTCGGGTGTGTGTCGACCGACATGGGCAAGGCCTGTCGATCGACATGGACAACAATGTTCGTCTCCAAGTTGTTTTGCTAAGTTACAAGCCTCCAAAATCTCCAAAGTGATCATCATGATCCATCTCATGTTTGTACCTAATAAGACTCAATATATAATAGAAAAGGCTCTAAAACCAATGCATATACTATAGCTAAAAACTATAAAATCCATGATATATCAACCGTCGACAAGGGTAGGGCCCATGGACCTGAGAGAGGACGTGGGTGCGCACTGGTAAGGACGGTCAAGGCATTACAAGTGGTATCAGAGCCCTAGGTTATGTCAAATCGGTTATGACCCAGGAGGCAGCCATGAGGGCAGTGGTTCACAACGAGGACGTTACAATCTGTTAGTGGGGGTGATTGTAACATCCCGGTTTCTGATATATAATGATGTATGACGAGAGCTTAAGAGATTTGATTTGGCTACCTATATCACCAAAGTGCACTTATCTTTTCCATCACTCCTCTAGTTAAAACTCCAGACTTAAGCGTGCTTAGGCTGAAGTAGCATATAATGAGTGACCTATCAGGAAATGATTCCCGATACCGTGTAAGTGATGCTAGAACACGAAGAAAAATCATGTGGTGATTTATAGGGATAGTAACAAATCTTTGAAAGCTCTTAAAAATTAATGCACTGAACGTTGGACATAAAAGAGACCCATGGTCCGAGAGGATGTGGGTGCTCACTGGTAAGTTGAAAGCTCTTAAAAATTAATGCACCGACCGTTGGACATAGATGAGACCTATAGACCTGAGAAAAGATATGGATGCTCACTGGTAAGGACGGTTGAGGCGTTACAATAATTTCTAATCACACGACTAGCAAGAGTCGTTCCCATTTAGTGAAGAGCTCCCTCCATTTTTATGCTGATCCCTTTCTCTGATGAGATTGTACTCACTGAGATACCCAAAAAAGTCATGTTTCTAGCAATGAAGATGATGCAGAATCCACCCCTGACAACCACGTAGTCCAATACAAATGTGCAGAACCGCGCTATCCAAAGAGAATATCGAGAAACAAACATGTCCAAGGGTTTTTGTTCAAGTCCCACTGGGTCAATAGATTTGTCGCAGGAACTTAAAAAACAGCTGACGGCCCACAAAGGTTTGGGCCAGACCCGATCAGACTAAATCAATCCCTTCACGGTAGCCCAAAACGGGCGTACAAAAGATTGAACGAGACAATGCCACGTGCACCCCTCTGCACCATAAATTAACGCCTCCGATTTAAATCACCCACACAGAGCTACAAAGAAGCCCAAAATCAAATTCCATTGAATAACAAAAATAAATTCATTTGCTCTTGAAATTTGAAAGATAAAAAATGGCAACAAGAGGAGCTGCGGCAGCCGCTGCTGCGTCCATAATTTGGAAGCACCGGACAAATCCATCTCTTCGATCACACCGTTTCAACCCAAACTTCAATCCTCGTATCATCCCAGAAGGTAACAAATTATTACAAAACTGTTCTAAGATGCATGTAACATAGATTTTCTGTTAAATTCCATATCAAAAACATATTAATTCTGGCGTATATGATTTTAATTGTAGGGTTTAAGTATCAAATTAGGGCAATACAAGGAGCAAATACTGATTCTGTTACACCATTGAAGAACAGAGACGAACCAAACCCTCAAAATTGGAAAATCAAAATGCTCTACGATGGAGATTGTCCTCTCTGTATGCGTGAGGTCTCTATAATACATAAACTTCTCAATTCATAAAAGAATTTTCTGAAACTGATATATTTGTCATTCTGAATTGGAAAAATTCAGGTAAATATGCTTAGGGAAAGAAATGAAAAATATGGAACTATAAAGTTCGTTGACATAAGTTCTAATGATTATTCTCCAGAAGAGAATCAAGGGCTGGATTATAAAACAGTAATTTATCTTTTAATCTACTTCTTCAAATTGTTTAATTCCTCTGTTTTATGTATTTGATTAAGATCTTTATTAGGTAATGGGACAAATCCATGCTATTCAATCAGATGGAAATGTGGTAGTTGGTGTGGAGGTGAGCTTATTGCATTTTGCATCATTGGTTTAGTCTAAAACGTTTCGTATTTATCGATTCGGAGTAATGTTTTCAGGCATTTAGGAGATTATATGAAGAAGTTGGGCTTGGTTGGGTTTACACTATCACTAAATTTGAACCTGTAAGCCTTTGTTTCTCCTAGTGATGTATATTTCCATTGTATTTTAGTTCTGTGTTTATGGATAATGTGTTGTACTTGCAGATAGGGAAGATAGCTGATGCTGTGTATGATGTTTGGGCTAAGTATAGACTTCAGGTCACAGGTATATATAATTATGACCTGAACTTTTTTTATTGTTTGTGCGCCAGAACTTGATATATTCGTTCATTTAGGGAGGCCAAATTTAGAAGCTATTCTTGAAGCAAGAAAGAAAGATAAGGTAGGGAATAGAGACAAAGTAAACCATTTCTTTTTTATCGATATTTCTACAAAATCTTTACTGGGAAAAAACGATTTAACGATAGAATTGTGTTTACAGGTAGAGACATGTGGTGAAAGCAAGGCGTGCAAGATGTGAATGTTTACTCTTTGGAAGGTCAAGTTAGTGCACTGGGTGCGGTATCTATGAAAGATTTATAAAATGCCATTGAATATTGTATAGCTTTTACCAGTTTCATAACTTGTAAATTGGAATGATACATACTGTAACATGTTATGGAAATATGAAGAAGAGATTAAAAGATAATCTTGGCGGCTTCCTTTTGTTGGTCCGTTTCTAATTTGTTGCATTGGTTTTCTTTTAAACCAATCTAAGAACACAAAACGAAGAAGGAACTGATTTACATTTGTTAGAATATATGATCATAGTTTTGGGACAATTTTTTCTATTATCTTATATACTATTAAAATTAAAATACAAATTTAGGAAATTCTGTTGTCAAACATCTATTATCTTAATTTTACATCCAAACTCCTCTTAATTAATTAATCTTGTCGGTTTCGTTTTGTTGGTCTTTTTCTAATTTGTTGCATTGGCTTTCTTTTAAACCAATCTAAGAACACAAAACGAAGAAGGAACTGATTTACATTTGTTAGAATATATGATCATAGTTTTGGGACAATTTTTTCTATCTTATCTTATACTATTAAAAACTGAAGTACAAATTTGGAAAATCCTGTTGTCAAACACCTATTATCTTAATCTTACATTCAAACACCTCTTAACTAATTAATTATCTACAATATTTCCTTATATAATATTTCTCTACAAATTTTTACTTATCTAATATTGTGATTTTAATAGTATGAATTATGATTCTCCTATCAATCTATCATCTTTGTTTGATATTATTTTCATATTATTTTAAATTATTATATAATACATATGATTAATAAAATTTTAGATTTTTTTGCATATATTGTGATTTCAGTTTTTATAAATGGATGTATCTTAACTCAATCAATAAGAAAAAATTGTATGTTTAATATCTCACATTGGTAGAGAAGTCAATCGCATCAGTGACATTGGTAGAGAAGTCAATCGGATCAGTGACATACGTGATGTTAATAGTATGAATTATGATTCTCCTATCATCTTCGTTTGATATTATTTTCATTTTATTTTTAAATTATTATATAATACATATGATTAATAAAATTTTAGATTTTTTTGCATATATTGTGATTTCAGTTTTTATAAATGGATATATATTAACTCAATCAATAAAGAAAAATTGTATGTTTAATATCTCACATTGGTAGACAAGTCAATCGTATCAGTGACATACGAGATATGTACAAGTAAATGCGACATAAGATGGATATAGACATAAAATTTTATGCACAGAAAAAAGCAGACATCATGAACAAGCTCATAGTGGACCGCATATATATCAAACTTTGTCTGCTAATTGGTGGATCGGTGTAAATTACCAAATTTTAATAAAACTAAAATTACATATATATAAATTAATAAATGACCAAAATGATTCCAAATACAAATGAGCATGAAACTTTACTTATAATGCATTCAATTTTAAATATTTTAATTTACTCAGTTTAGTTCGGTTTTTTAGTTGAACAAATTTAACATTTTTAAAATCTTATACTATTAATTGGTGAATCGGTGTAATTACACACACACACATATATATATATATATATAAATTAATAAATGACCAAAATGATTCCAAATATAAATGAGCATGAAACTTGACTTATAATGCATTTAATTTTAAATATTTTATTTTACTCAGTTTAGTTTGGTTTTCTAGTTGAACAAATTTATCATTTAAATTTTTTTTAAATACTATATAAATTTTAAAATTAAATTTATAAATATTATAAATATTTAAACTAAATGAAGATACTACAGTTCGATGACGAACCTATAATAAATAAACAAAAAGTATATTAAACAAACAAAAAAAAAATTATTCATAAACAATAAAGAAAATAAATTAATAAGTTAAATTATACATAGAAAGTTATAATAATTTTAAAATACCAATATTTATAAATAGTAAATAAATTAATAAAATACTATAATTTTATTTGAAAACAATTGACCCGCGGTGTACCGCGAGTTTGAATCTAGTATACTATTAAAAAGGAAGTACAAAATTGGAAACTCCTACTACCAAACACTCTTTTTATCTTATACTTACATCCAAACAAGTTTAGAGTAATTATTATTTAATTATTAGTTATTAATATTAACTTATTTCTATATAAATAATCAATTAATTCTCTAGAATCTTTTCCTTATCTAATATTTTTTTAGTTATTTCCTTATCAAATATTGTGATTTTAGTAGTATGAATTATGAGTCCCCTATTATTTTCCGTTGATAAAATTATATAATACATACGATTAATAAAATTATAGATTTTTAATGCATATGTTGTGATTTGAATTTTTATAAACTTACATATATTAACTCAATCAATAAAGAAAAAATATGTGTTCAATATCTCACATCGGTAAAGATTTCAATCAGATCGGTGATCTACGGAATATGTACAAGTAAATTAGACATAGAACGGGTATAGACATAAACTTTTATGCATATTAAAAATCGGATATCATGAACAAGGACATAATGGACTGCGGATATATTGAACTTTGTCCGCAAATTGATTGATCGGTCATAAACTACCTAATTTTAATAAAGTATATAAATTATATATAAAAATTAATAATTGTATATAGTTGATGAAATATAATAAATGATATATGTGAAAATATAAAGAATTTTTTGTATAAAGTTATAACATTTACTAAAAAAATGAGTATTAATCATATTTTAATTTAAAATGTTATTTATTTTATTTTAAAAATATTTTTGTTATCTTTATTACAATAATCAAATATTTGACCTTCCTTGCATGTTGGACAGTGGAGAAGAGTTGGACATAACAAGTAATTATACAAATTTATGCTAACTAACCAACAACATTAACATTTTATAATTTAATAAAATTAAAATTACATATAAAAACTAAACAAATATAAATTTAAAATTTTTATAAATTATTAGCAAACTGATCACAAAATATAAATATTTTTTATGATAATTAATAAAACATTGACTTGCGGTGTATCGTGGGTTCGAATCTAGTTTTTATTATAATATAATCATAGTTTTGGGACACATTTTTAAAAATATACAAGTAAAAACTTGAAAATGAGACCGATTGTAATATTTATATAATATCTCCGTCGTTCCCGCAAGTTTGTTGGAAAAAAAAAAAAAATGTACTGCGTTTCAAATGTGCTCTCTCTGAGGCATTTAATCAAACACCTTCCATGCACCGAATCGCATGCATTTCTTCGGAGGAGAATTTACTCCAACACTCTCACTAATGTGGCCGTAAGCACTAAAACTTCATGTTTCAAAAGCCTCACTTCCACCCAACAAGACCAAATCCATCTCTACGTTGATACACTTCTCCAATGGAACCAGGTCTCTCTCTCTCGCAACAATTTTGCTGATTTAACTTGTTGAGTATTACTTGTTTCAAAATATTCGTGAATTCTAATCAGAATGACAGTTTCAGAGGTCTGTTCATAGTTTAATTGTTGGTTTTAAGTATATTGCCCACCAAAGTGTTCGTCGAAAGTCCTTACCTTTTCAATTTTTCAGAACTCCATGATTCAAGATTAAATTTTTTTAATTTTCATGTCAACTTCAAATAAAAATGAAAAAAAAAAATTCAATCTTTTTGTTCTCTTTAACATCTCTGTTTCAGTTAGAAGTAAAGTACGTTTTGTTTGCTATGTGAGTTTGAATTGGCTTTTGTGAATGTGTAGAAAATGAACCTTACAGCAACTAAAGAAGCTGAAGAAGTAATGGAGAGGCATATCGAAGATTCACTTGCGATATTGCCTTCTATAAAGACTGGTTACAACTTACATTCCAATGGATTGTTTGATCACATCAATTTAATCGATGTTGGAAGCGGGGCAGGTCTTCCTGGCTTGGTTCTAGCCATTGCATGTCCAGGTTCTCTATATCTTCAAATATGATTCTGCAGTTTTATTTGTGTCACATTATGGTTGTTTTTGGTATTAAAAAGGTCAAGTTGTTGTATTCAGATTGGAGAGTTACATTACTGGAATCGATAAATAAGCGTTGTGTTTTCTTGGAACATGTCGTGAATGTCACCGGGCTTACAAATGTCAAAATCGTTAGGGGCAGAGCAGAGGTAAAGTTTTAGCCCTATTTGTTATTTTATATGTTTAGTCTATTAGTGAAGGTAAAGTTAGCTTCTGTTGGATTCTAACAAACAGTGTTCTGATTTTGTTATAGAACAGAGTTGTGGGCACGATGTTATGTACAGAGAGAAGTTTGATGTAGCTATTGCAAGAGCTGTCGCGGAGATGAGAGTCTTAGGTACATTGTTACTAGTTTCAAGTCGTGTAGTAGTGTTAGAAACTTAAGTTGCTTATTAGTGATCAGAGCGGATCTGAGTTTTTTTGTTATGAAATTTTCAGCTGAATATTGTCTTCCTCTTGTTCGGATTGGTGGATTGTTTGTAGCTGCTAAGGGTCATGACCCTAAGGTAAGAGTTTTCTCATTTGTGATACTTTGTTTTTGATTTATTCATGTAATGTATATATATACAAGCTTATCTTTATAACCAAAATGTTTACATGGGTTTGTCAAAAGCAGGATGAAGTACAAAATGCGGAAAATGCAGTTCGTATATTGGGTGGTTCCATAATACAAATTAGTCCAGGTTTGTTTTCTTTGGACCTATCTATTTGTACTAAAGTAGGGACTCAAATTGGTTTATATTTTTCTCGTTTATGCTTTTCTATAATCCAACTTCGCAGATATGTTGTTTGGAATGATATTTTTTTGTATGTGAATCAAAATATAATGCAGTTGATTCACATAGTCCATATGGACAACGAACTACAGTTGTTTGTCGTAAAGATCAATCCACACCACAAAAATATCCGCGTGAAGCAGGTACTCCTTCTAAATTACCATTGTAAATTATGTCTAATCGTTTTGCTTCAATCTTGGTTTGTAAAAAACAATATTTATATCACTTCTCTTGGAGTTCATTTTAAATTTTCAGTTAATTTCTGTCTATTTATATATGTGATCATAAAAGTTCTTTAAAGGTGCACTATGAGACTAGTAGTTTTTGCAAGTTGAGGGTAATTTAACAAATAAATGTTCTTTGGAAGGTTTCTTTGCAAAAAACCCTTAAATAGTCAAATTATTGTCAGAAGTCCATTACCTATATCACACAATTACCCATAAAGCTAAAAATTATGCACTAAAGCATAGGTATCAACATGATAATAATTTTGATTTACGATTCTTTTATCGAATAGGTTGTTCATTTTTGGTTAGCCTATAGAATTGTAGTTGGTATGTAGTAATAATATATTTTTGTGATTGCGCTGCATGTTAAATAAGAAGAAGGCTTTATTTCATATACAATGGTCAAACTAATATGGGAAATGGTAATGTTGAAAATGACTTGGATACCTAACTTATCCATATATTGAACCATTTATTTAATTAGGTCAAAATCTATTGAATATTTAAAGAGACACAATGTTGAACCAAAGGAGAATAGTATATAGTCACATTGTATGGCATCTTATGCCCACTATGTAGACATTTGATGTTTTATTGTTTCTTTCTATTCCTTTCTTGCTCTTAAATGTGTCCTCAAATTGTTTCATAAACATTTTTTGTCTTTTTTAGTGGATAGGGTCAACTATTTAAATTTAGATATCCAATACAAAATCCAATGTATTGTTGTGTACATATATATATTGGTCATTTGGACCGAGTTTACCCCCTTTTTTTTTAACGGCAACCAATTTTACCTAAATAAAGAAAAACTTGGGTTTTTTTTTCTTAGTCTGAAATGGGGTTTATGTCAAATTATGCATACGTAACGAATAACGAATATTTATATGTAAAACAACCCTACAATTGTCTAAAGCAAATCAATGAAGAGATGCCCTTTTCTCTTAATTATTGTTAAATAATAAATATATAGTTTCGGTAGAAATTCTACTTGTCCCCTTTTGCATATCTATTTATATGCTATTTGCTCCAATATAATATATTTCTTTTACAAAGATTTCACCTACTTGGTGACCAGGTTTTTAAGAATTGTAGTTATCAAAACATGTAAACTAACAACAAAGGACTTGTTGTCAATTCGTTACTGCGTCACACATTTCACACTAGTTCACCTATTATACAAAAAAACCCCATAAATATATATCAACAAAAGAAACAAATCACTAAGCCAAGCCACAAATTTAATATCCATCCAATCCAAATTAGTTGATTTTTTTAACTCTTTTATAACGTTGGCACCAAAATCTGCCAAACCTTAACTTGAGAATCAAGTCCTCCACTGTAAAGATGATAAGAAGCCTCAGATGGTTTACCAGAATCACGAATTGCTCCGGTTAAGCACTTAACGGGTCCTCTATGTCCCTCCAACATAGCCAAACATGAAAAATCCGTCTCGGAGCATCTCCATATCCTCACTGTCTTATCTGCTGAGCCACTACAAAGTATATCCGAAACAACCGCAAGACATAGAACAGACTCTGTGTGCCCTCTTAGCATTCCAACAACTACAATGTCTTCACTTTCTTCTCTTTTCCACACCAATATTGATCCGTCAGAGCCACCTGAATGCAAAAGCGAGTCGTTAAAACTGCTTAATGCCAACGCGTTAATACCCGAATTATGCTCTGACAATGTTGCAACCAATGAATGCTTCTTCTTCTTCTCCTCATTGATGTTCTTCCTCCACACTTTGATTCTCCGGTCAGAAGATCCTGTGTATATATCTCCATTTTCGGATAATGCAACCGTGTTTATAGCATCGTCATGAGCGTTTGTGATGGACTCTAGGCATTTAAAATCGGTAGTTCGCCAGATCTTGAGCGTCCGGTCCCATGAGACTGAGTATAGTAACGTTCCATCTCTTGATAAGACTAAATCCGAAACCGCGTCTACATGATGAACCCATGAAGCTTTCTTGTGCCTTCTTATTTCGACTTGGTTCTTTGGCATCAAACACTTGGCGAAACGGTCGCTAATCGTTGGTAACGTTGCTAAATGAATGTATTTTTTATCACCAACTTCTTCAACGACGTCGTTTAACTTCCACACACGTATCTTTTGATCTTGATGTGCTGTGAAGAGCTTATCAGATAAAATTACCAAAGACTTCACTGAACCTCCTCTTTCTCCTGTTATTACATCACCGCTGCTTGATACTTCAGCAAATGTTTCTAACGTGCTTGCATCCCACAATCTGACAACTCCATCGTTTGAGCTAGTGTAAAGCCTTTTGCCTTCAAGGGTTAGAGATGAAATGTAGGAAGATGTGTTACCAACAAGAGTGGTAATACATCGATGAAGGGCTTGTGAAGAAGATGTTTGAAGAGAACAATATTGTTCTTCTTGAGTTTCGTGGCATCGTATCATTGTTTGCTTATGGAAGAAGTTTGAATTGGTTGTTAAAACAAATGACCAAAGTTTTTAGAGTTAGTTAATATATGAAGAGAAAAAGTAAGAAGTTTGGGAGAAAGTAGTCGTGGAAACAACAATTGGCTCCAAGACTTGGACTATTCCAATATTTATCAATTTGGGCCCTTTTTACATGGTGACCAAATCTGACCAGAAACGAAAAGAATAATGTGACGGGAAGATGAGTCGGATGCAATATATATTTTAGAATGCAATATTTATTTTGTATAATCTTGTTTGGTACATATCTCTGTCACAAAAGTGGAGAAAAGGTTAAAGAATGACCCTAGATTGTTATTTTATTAGCTAAAGTTGGGGTGTGTCATAAGTTCCGAGTCTTTTGACACATGATTTTTCAATAGATTTTATTATTTTAATGTGTAAAAAAACCATAAGATTTTGATGACTTAAATAAATCTTTACTTTAGTACAAAATATATTTGAAGGAAATAGATAGCAGATTACCAGAAATTTTAAAAAATACTAGAGTTCAACCCTCGGTACATCGCGATCAATCATTGTAACAATATTTATATTTTATTATTTAGTGTATTTTTGTCAGTTTTTCTGATAATTTATATTTTTTAGAATGTGTTCGTTTAGATTTTCTATATTGTTTTTAGTTATATGTAATTTTAACTTCATTAAATTATAAAGTGTTAGTATTGGTTAACCTATATATTCATTTTAAATATTCGTAAGTAGTTCTTATGTTTAAGTGTGCCCAACTATGTCAAACGGGTTAGTGAGGTGGCTCGAAGGTTTGATTATTGTAATTTAAGTAATTAAAAAAAATTATAATTTTTTTTTTTTTAAATAGAAATATTTTTAGTATTCTCTTTTCATAAATATTCTAATTTTATACATAAAACTCTTTTTATAGTTTAAAATATATCATATATTATATTTCATCAACTATATATAACTATTATTTTATATATATATATAATTTATTTATTTTTCTTAAAATTTGGTAGTTTTCAGGCCGACCCACCAATCCACGGTCCACTATGGGCTTGTTCATGATGTTCGCTTTTTAAGGTGCATTTTATATCCATATTTTCCCTATATCGGGTTTACTTGTATATATCCAGTGGGTCACAATCCATTTGATATATCTACGGATGTGGGACGTTCAACATATAGTTTTTTTATTGATTGAGTAATATATGTTCATTTATTAAAATTTGAATTATAATATATGCAGAAAAAATCTAAAACTTTGTTAATTGCATGTATATTATCTAATAATTTAAAATAATGTGAAAATAAGATCAAATAAAGATGATAGGAGAATCAAAATGTATACTAATAAAATAGCAATATTAGATAAGGAAAAATTTGTAGAGAATTAAGTTATTATTTATTTAAAAAGAAAAAAAAATATAGAAATTAAATATGAGAGTGATTATGAGAGTGATTAGATATATGAATAATTATTTGGTGTTTGGATCAAGAATAACCCATTTGTATTTAATTTTAATAGTATATAAGATTTGAAATATTTTTATACAATTTGGATGTTGAAAGTTATATGACAAGCTTCGCTTTCCAGCATATGGTCTGATCAGGTGATGTGTCATAGTTTTAATGGTTTTCATCTATTGATTCCATATGTTTTAGTGCCATTAATCGAGTCTTAATGAGGCCATCAAAACAATGGTGAACCAGAGAGATCAACCCAATTACATTTTGAAAACAATGGTGAACCAGAGAGATCAACCCAATTACATTTTGAGCTGATCCTTGTTCAAGATACTTTCAAATTGACATATTCAGATCCATTATGAAAAATGTCCATTTGGTTTTTTACTTTGTATCAAAACTATATATGGAACCTGGAGATTTTCTACTCCATCAAGATGATCTCTGATAGGCCCACTAGAGTATACACTCGAAGGAAGAAGACTTTGTGTGAAACAGAGGGTTTGACGGATTGACTGAAAATGCTGAGTTGGAAAAGTGTTACTGACGTGGAGTTGGCAAAGGAAGAAGAAGTCGTTAGAGTTCAAATAGAACTTTGCATCCTCAGTATTTTTTATCGATTGTATTGTATAATCTGATCAATTGGTTAGTTAGAGATTATTCTCTGCTATGGCCATTTTGAGAGCTTGTTCTTGAGATCGAGATTGGACTTTCTTGTATTCTTCTGAGGAGTTGAATAAGATCATTCTTTTTCTTATCAAATTGGTGCGTCGTGACGTTTGGATCGAACATCGAGTTGGTGTTAATGGCGGACATGAGAATTCCGAGCAACTTACGGCGGAGTTACATGGGACAGTGGTGGAGTTGAATGGCAAACTTACGGTGCTTTGTGGTGGTTGGAAACGTCTGATGGAGGCTTACAGTGGTGTGACGAGTCGCGTTTCAGCGATAGAAAGTCGTTTGGATTCATTGGACAAGAATCTGAGCTCAATTTCGCAAACCTTAGCTCGTATGGAGGCGAATCAATTTGGAGAAAAGGCGACGGGGAAACTGAAAGCGTCATTGTCGGTGAATCCAACTCAGGTAAGTCCGATTGACTGTGAATCTGATCCGGTAGACAATCAATTAGGTTATCAGGGAATTCATAATGTCTTGGAGAATCGGAATGGAATGATGAAGAAGATTGAGTTGCCAGTCTTTGATGGTACTCGTCCGTATGGTTGGATCGCACAAGCATAGAGATTTTTCCGACTAGGAAATTATAATAATGCTGATAAATTGGATTTGATGTCCATAAGTATTCAAGGTTCAGTATTGAATTGGTACAATCGAGAGATTGAACAGTTAGAGTTTCAGAGTCAGCCTCAGTTTAAGAAAAGGATGATTGCTCGTTTCAGTCAAAAATTGGATGAGAATCCAAGGAATAGGTTATTCAGTATGAAGCAGACATGATCGATTGTGGATTTCGTTAATGAATTTTAAGAGTTCACTACGGTGGTGAAAGGTGTTGATGACGAGAACTTGGTGCATGTATTTTATCTGGGAATGAGGCCAAAAATGCAAGAAGTTATCAAGATTAAAGAACCTCAAGAATTGACAGAGCATTTTAAGATGTTATGAGAATGGAAGATAGTGCTTTTTGCACTTCAATGGCTTCTACAACTCAGTCTACAAAGTATAGACAAACATCGTATATACCATTGAAGTTTTCGTCTCAATACAATAGTTATAGGCAAGGGATTTCCCAAGCAAACAGTGAGACGGTGAAGGAAGGTGTTAAGAGTGTCAAGAATCAGATGGATAAACAGCCATGGAAAACTCACCAGTCAGGTCCAATGGTGTCATGTTTATCTCCAGCTGAGATAGCAGAACTAAGGAAATGAGGGTTGTGTTTCAAGTGTAAAGGGACATGGTCTCGTATGCATAAATGTCAAAACGTGGAACTTAAAGTAGTCACGGTATTGAATGGTTATGAAGTGGAAGTAGTGGAAGAAGATTGGGTTGAAATTTATGATGAAGAGACCGGCCATGTGATTGAAGTTGTCAAGTTATCGTTGATGTCTATGATGGGATTGCCTTCTTTTTCAACAACAAAGTTGTGGGGAACTATTGGGAAGTTGAAGATTGTGGTGATGTTGGACAGCGGAGCTACTCATAGTTTCATAAACCCTACTGTGGTGGCTAAGTCCAAGCTTCATCCAACATATAACAAGGGAATGACAATTCGTTTGGGCATGGGCATAACAACAACGGGGTCTGTTATTTGTCGAAAGTTCCATTCATGTTACAAGGAGTTGACTTTACTGCAGACTTTATTGTGTTGGACCTGGGTGACACTGATATCATTTTGGGAATTCAATGGCTGAGAACTTTGGGGAATTATGGAATGAATTGGGAGACACATGAGCTGTCATTCACTTATAATGGAGATTTAATCACCTTATTTGGTGATCCTGCTTTCATGAATAAGGATACTTCTTTTCATACATTGCAACCTTCTGGGGACTATAATTTCGAATTGTTTCAGTTAGAGTCAGTAGAGGTTCATAAACAAGTTCCAGTTCAGGTGGAACATTTATTGGAGAGGTTTGTGAGTATTTTTGAAGAGCCCACTCAGCTGCCACCAAAACGTGGACATGAGCATGCTATTAACTTGGTCGCTGGAGCCGGTCCTATAAGCGTAAGACCATATTGTTACCTACATGATTATAAGGAGGAAATTTCTAAACAAGTTTCATCTATGTTGTCATCGAGGATTATCCGACCAAGTCGCAATCCGTATTCTAGTCTAGTGTTATTAGTCAAGAAAAAGGATGCGAGTTGGAGATTCTGTATTGACTGCAGAGCTCTAAGTAAGGTTACAATATTGGACAAGTTCCCCATACTTTTGATTGATCAATTGTTGGATGAGTTATATGGCGCAAAGTATTTCTCAAAACTTAACTTGCGTTCCGGTTATCATCAGATTTGTATGGAGGAGGGGGATATTGTGAAAACAGCTTTTCGAACTGCAGATGCTCATTACGAATTTTTAGTAATGCCTTTTGGGTTTACTAATTCACCAGCAACTTTCCAAGCTTTGATGAATGATCTGTTTCGAGCATTCTTGGGAAGATTTGTGCTATTTTTTTGATGATATTCTGGTGTACATCAATTTGATAGAAGAACATGTCCTTCATTTACAACATGTTTTTGAAATTTCTGTCCAACAGAAGTTACTGGCCAATAAGAAAAAGTGTTTATTTGGTCAAATACAAGTGGAGTATTTGGGGCATATTATCTCACAAGGGGGTGTAGCGACTGACCCAGTAAAAACTGATGCAATGCGATTATGGCCTGAACCGAAGAATGTGAAAGATTTGAGGGTTTTTTTGGGACTTACTGGTTATTACGGGAAATTTGTGCAAGGATATAGAGTTATAGCTCGTCCTTTGACCGATTTATTGAAGAATGATCAATTTGAATGGTCACAGAAGGCGCAAATGGCTTTTATGCAGTTGAAAAAGCTATGTTGTCTGCGCCGGTGTTGGCATTACCATATTTAGAGGAATTTTTTATTGTAGAATCAGACGCTTCTAGTTATGGGCTTGGTGCCGTCTTAATGCAACAACTGAGACCAATAACATAATTTCAGCTCAGGATTGTCTGATCGCCAACAAATAAAGCCAATATACAAGAGAGGGCTTATGGCAATTGTTTTGGCGATACAGAAATGGCGTCATTACTTGTTGGGAAGAAACTGATAAAAAAAGTTTGAAGTTCTTGTTGGAACAGAAAGAAGTTTCTATGGATTATCAATGTTGGTTAACAAAGTTGTTGGGTTATGATTTTGACATCTTATACAAACCTGGAGTCGAAAATAAGGCTGCTGATGGCTTATCACGAATTGATCATGTGCCTCAACATTTAGTCATTATTTTGTTAATGGCGTTGACTGTTCCGGTGTGTCTGCAGGTGCAAGACATTCTTAAAGAAGTAGAGGCAGATAAATTTTTCACAGAGTGGAAGGAAATAGTGCAAAAAGGCACATCATATAAGGTAGTGGATGGGAGATTGTTGTACAAAGACAGGTTATTGATTCCTCGTTCTTCGGTTTGATCTCAAATGGATCCCACACGACAGTTTGATGGATTTATTGGAAGAATATTTTCCAGAGATCCACATACACTACCCTGGGAAAATCGGATTGATAAAAATGTGTCTTGGCTTTAATGGATTTATTCTTTATGCCTGATTCATCATGGTGGTCCTGGCAAAATCAGGTGTGTCAGTGGTGGATCTTGAGACCTTTTGTCACGACAGTGGATTAGGTTGTTTTAGAAATCTATTGTCTGGTGATTAGCCCAAAATAGTTGTGATTGTTGTTTGATATAATTATAGATTTGTTTGGTTACAGTGTTTGAGTTCTAGATCTAGATCATTAAATTGCTAATCTTGTTAGATATCATTTTGATTTATTTAAATCTCTGTGATTTTCCAGATCTCAACATTTGTTTTAATTGATTTTTTCGTTTTATTTTATTCGGATTTTTTGTGACAAACTTTCCATATTTTTCATCCTAGCTCTGTTTAGATCTACAGATCTAAAGCACACTTTACTCTCTGTGGATTCGATCCCACCACTATACTACCGCGCACAACCATGCACTTGCGGGAACTATTGGTTTGGATAAAACCTGATAATAAACCGACATCAAGTTTTTGGCGCCGTTACCGGGGAGTAATTGTTGCCTCTAGATCTAAGTTTTAGACCTAGTTTAGGATATTTATTTTTGCATTTTGTTTATTTACGTCTCTGAGATCAACCGATCCACATTAGACCGATCGATCCTACTTCTTGCACGATCGACCGATCCCTTTCGAAATCAACCGATCCTACCTTGTGCAAGATCAATCGATTCTCTTTGATCGATCGATCCCAGAGCCTCTTACTCTGATATGAATTTCAAACTTCTTCTACTTCTCAGGTGTATGCAATTAAGAAGCAAGACTTCTAAAGATCTGAAAAACCTGAGCATATATAGGAGAGTTGACAAGGAAGCTCATAGCCAATAAGAAGGAAAGAGAAGAAGAGACAGGAGATCTCACTTCCAAGGTGGACATGATGCTTAAACTGCAAAAAAGGTTAGTAAGGTTGGGTGAGAATCCTGAATATAATGATAAAACTCAGTGGGCAGAAGATATCAATTTTCTAGGTAGACAAAGAAACTTCCCAAGCGGGAGTTTCAACCAAAACTTTAGGAGTACTCCTAATTATCCCTATAATGTCTACCCAACTAGAAATCCGAGGGAACAATGGAATCATTCTTATAACACTCAACTAAACTCCTTCCAACCACCTAACCATATCACACCAACTGGTGTACCATGAAAGGGCTCGATATGGATTCAATCAATATGAGAATGATGGTTCTCTTGGCAAAATTGAATCCATGTTTCAGTATATCATAGAAATGCAGTCTAAGGATGCAGATGAAATTAACACCAAGATAGGAAGAATATCTGAAGATTTAAATAAAAGACTCAGAGGTCTGGATGTCGAAGTAAAACTTCTAGAAATCGAAGCCAGCGAGACAAAAGCACTAGCCGAGTTTTGCTCTTCACTCTCTGAAGAGGTGTTTGAAGAAATACATGGATTGGAGGACATGACAGCTGGTTATGGTAATACGAGATGTCAACCTATGCAACAATTTGAGAATGCTGGATCTCAAGGTAGGACTGAACTCCTGTTCCAGCATGTTCTTGATCATCAGAAGAAGTTTGTTGAAGATATTGATGCTAAGGTGGATGTGATGTACAAAGATCTTGATGGGAAGATTGAATCACTAAGTACTCACATGGGAATGATGGAAAATCAACTTGCTCAGACTGCTGCCACTGTCAGAACATTCTCAGAATGTCTTCCGGAGAAGATGGAAGCTAATCCAAGGGAGTACATTGGAACCATCATGCTCACAAGTGGAGAGGAGGTTGCTCCAAATTCACAAGGCGCTGAGATCGATCGATCCACCCTACAGATTGGTCGATCCCAGGAGATGATATTTCCAGAATTGTTGGATGAAGATGAGGATCGACTGTTCCAATCTGGGAGCGAACGATCCCGTGAGTCTTCACATGAAAACATATTCAGAAATCAGTCTTCTAGTGCTAAAGGGTCTGGAACCAAAGTTGTTGTTGAAATGAAACCACCCTATGTGTCTCCACCACCTTATGTGCCTAAACTTCCATATCTTCCACGCAAACAGGGAAAGATGCGAGAGAATATGTCAAAATACCTTACTGTTAATTGCCATGCTTCTTGGATTGGTACATTGAATAAGATTAGTGGAATCAATTTTCATGTGTATCAAAATGTTCCTTTACGTACTCATCAGAGGGAGCTGAAATCTCCAAAGTACATTATAATGGGACGAAGAGTGAGCGGGGATCTTGAAAGGGTCAATACTTCATTGCCAAATGGCCACTTTTCCCGAGAGGATCCGCACTCGAAGCTGACAACAAGCACACGTAGTCTCGAATCACCTCCACCAAAACCACCAGATGAGGAAGATACCATTCCTCCAATGAACCCAGAACCCAATTGAAATAAAACCAAGTTGATGTGATGTTTTATGCATCAGGTTTTACCCAACAACTAAACTCCGCAAGTGCACGGTTTTGCGCAACAGTATAGTGGTGGGATCGATCTACAGAGAGTAAAGAGCACTATAGATCCTTAGATATAAACAGAGCTAGGATGAAAAATATGGAAAGTGTCACAAAAGGAAATCCGAATAAAATCCGAATAAAAGTCTTTTAAATAAGAAAATAAAATCAATTAAAAACAAATATTGGGATCTGGAAAATCGCAGGGATTTAAATAAATCAAAAGGATATCTAACCGGATTATCAATTAAATGATCTAGATGTAGAACACAAACACTGTACCAAAATAAATCTTTTTAATAAAAGCAAATATTATTCTATCATAAATCCACTAGGACCCTATGATAGCGTATTACGACCTAGTTTGATAAAGTTCACTTGTACATCCAGCTTCAACTCTTGGAAATATGGAAATCAAGCCTACAAACTATAGATTCCGGGTAAAATAGCCAACGCTAGTTGTACTATAAAACCCTATGAATCATTTGATAGATTCGTCAACCTAACAAAAACATTTGATTCATAGAAGTAGAGATCTATTAACCATAATTCTAATCTATAACAATAACCTAATTAAACATTAAATCCCTTTGAATAAATCTCATCTCCCAACATATAGATATACTCAACCATGGCAATTGGTTGATAGATCATTATGTTGTATGGTTGAAAACACAAAGAAAGAGATGAAGACATAATGTAGATCTTGAAAATGCAATGAAAACTTTATAAATCTGAGAAAAAGCAATGTAAAAATTACAGATCTGAAATGAGAAATAAAAATGGCAGATTAATAGTAAAATTTTGTGTCTAGGTCTCTCTGGCCGCTCAGGAAATGGGCCTTATTTATAGAGTGTCTTCTAGGTCAAAACTCGAATTTAATGTGCAATTTGGAAAATATTTGTGACTGGGATCGATCGATCCTACTCGGATCGATTGATCTTCTTCCTCTGATCTGTTCCACCTCATATATTCCTTTGACTGACCGATCTGCTTCGGGATTGGTCGATCCTATTCAGGATCGATCGATCTAGGATGTCTCCAAAATCCAATGATGCGTAAAAACATCCAAAGTTGCTCCATTTTGCACATTTCAGCTCCAGGGAAGTGAAAACCTGAAAAGACACTAAAACCGACCAAAAGAACACAAAACCTAACTTCTAGATTCAAGAAGACAATTAAAATAATAATAAAAATGGGTCAAAATAGACACTCATCACAAGTGAAGCTAATGACTTTGCAAAAACAAGCGCTGGTTGGAAGGCAATCCAACATGTTCTTTTAATTTATTTTTTCTTTTGAATTAATAAAACTATTTTATTTTATTTCTCTTCAGGTATTTTATTTATTTTTTTCAAAATAAGATATGATGATGTTTTGTGTTGAGCTGACTGAAAACAGGTGAAAAACGCAGATGATGAGAATTTTAAAAAGTTTCAAGACGCTGAGATTGACCGATCCTCCCAGGATCGATTGATCCCCGAGACGAGAAAAGCTGAAAACCGGTTCATGAACAAACCAATGCTCTCTTTTAGTCGCAAAATTCATGTCACGGTTTATGGTTTGCTTTCTTGTTCACAATTCATTATCTCCAGTGTTGTTTCGCAGCATCTATTTTCTTTGATTTTATATCACAGCGGGACGCAGTGATCTATGTCTGGGGGAAGGGGTGTTTGCTTTCATATATTACTAACACTGTGTTTTCTTTTGTTTCTTTGTCAAAAAAAAATAAAATAAAACTTATTATTTTTCCTTGAGTCGTTTTATTGAGTCAAAATATGAGAATTTTATTACAATTTTCTTGGTTTCCATTTTATGTTGACATATATTGGACTTAGTTCAGGAAGATTGAAAACACCATCAGTGGATCAACTTTACCAGAAGCGACCTATCCTTTGGAAATCTGAATGATCTAGCGTTGGCTCTATCTACTTGGACCTTCAACTGGACTAATCTTCTCACTTAGGGGCTCGATATCGCATAAAAGATTATATACATCCGGAGTTCACCCTACTCTTATTGGAACTCCGGATGGCCAAGCTCATTTTTAGTTTGGTTCCACACCTTTACACCCTTTTTCATTCAGACCCCAGTCCTCTTTCGCAACATTAGGAGCATGTGCAACCAATTGCAAAAACTACGGAGTTTGGAGGCCGGTACAACCAAATGTTCTAAAGATTTCCGAGTAAGATTTCTAGTATCAATACTTCATCCATATTAGCTTGAGTTGACTATTGGTGCAGTTTTTTTGTATATTGATGTACATGGTTAGGACTGATTCCAACTTTCCCTTCTTAGAAAAAATGCTCATCTTGAGACTCTCTTTAAAAAATAAAAAAAAAATAAAAAAAAGAAGGGAAAGAAGTCTGAAGGAACCAAAATAAAACCTTTTATTTATTTATTTAGGTATTGGTTTCTGTTATTTATTTTAGCACCAATAGCAACTCTATTAGGATCATTATATAGAAGCTTGCTTGGGATCAAAGGTTCAGGAGGTTGTGCATCATCTTTGGTTTCCATCTCACTGTGATTTTGCGCATTGGCTTGTGATGCGTGGTTTTTGTATCAAGTTTTACCTAAACCAATTGTTCCCGCAAGTGCACGGTTTTGCACAGTAGTATAATGGTGGGATCGAATCAAAAGAGAGTAAAGAGTACTATAGATCTGTAGATCTAAACAAACATAGGATGAAAAATATGGAAAGTTGTCACAAAATGAAAAAAAAAAAATCCAAATAAAATATTTAAATAAAGAAATAAAATCAATTAAAACAAATATTTAGATCTAGGAAATCGTAGGGATTTAAATAAATAAAAAGGATATCTAACCGGATTAGCAATTTAATGATCTAGATCTAGAACACAAACATGTTAGCAAAATAAATCTCTTTTTGAAAGAAAATATTATTCTAACATAAATCCATTAGGACCCTATGCTATCATGTATTTAACAAGTTTGATAGAGTTCACTTGTAGATCCAGCTTCAACTCTTGGAAATCTGGAAATTAAGTCTACAAACTATAGATTCCGAGTAGAATAACCAACGCTACCTATATTATAAAACTCTATGAATCATTTGATATATTTGTCTACCTAACAAAAGTATTTGTTTCATAGAAGTAGAGATCTAATAATTATAACCCTAATCTATAACAATAACCTAATTAAACTTTAAATCCCTTTGAATAAATCTCCTCTCCAACATGCAGATCTACTCAACCATGGCAATGGGTTGATAGATCATGATGTTGTATGATGTAGAATGCAAAGAAAGAGATGAAGACAGAGTGTAGATCTAAAAATGCAATGGAAATTATAATAGATCTGAGAAAAACCAATGTAAAAGTTTACAGATCTGAAATGAAAATGAAAATGAACGAGTAACAGTAAAAATCATGTTATGAGACGAACTCCTCTTATTTATAGGGATCCACTAGGTTAAAATCGGAGAAAATGTTTGATTGGAGAATATATGGGATCGGGTTTGATCGATCCTGTTTGGATTGGTCGATCCTAGTGGTCATTCCCGCAACAGCATCTTTTGCCGCCAGATGGATCAGGTATGAGAATGACATGAGACATGAGACCGGTGTCAAACGAAAGCTAACTCAAAGTTCTATCTTTTATCAAAATCTCATCGCCATGCGATATTTGAAAGACCTCCAACAGATGTCGAACTTCTGAAGCCTCTGCATCTTCAAATTCTTAAATTCATCACAAATCATCATGTTTTGCTCCATTTCGTCCATTTTAGCTCAAATGAAGTAAAAACCAACAAAACCCTTAAAAGAACCAAAAAGATACAAAAATCTAATCCTAGACTCAATAAAACATGTAAACACAATAGTAAAAACTCGTGAAAATATATACTCATCACACTCCAGACTTGAATCTTACTTGTCCTCAAGTAACCAACAAGACAATGAAACAAAGTTCAGAAGTATGGGTTTGAAAAATGGGAACTTACGCTTAGCTTTAGAATCCACCATGTTGATCATGTAAACCAAAAAGAAACCTTGTGAAAGGTTAATTGAGCTTTAGCAGTACAACATGTACTTTACCATAAGCATAGCAAAATTACCGTACTCTAGCAGCCGTGATCCAAAGGAAACTTCTGAAATCTCCATTGTTGGCCCTTTAACATTCATTAAGTATTGCGTGAAGTCTCACAAAGAGAGTCGAAATCGCTAAGGGCTAGTAACGGGGGCCATTTTGAGGGTGATGGTTAGGCATGATAAATGAACTCCGGTGCAAGCCAATGCGCAAAATCACAGTGAGACGAAAACCAAAGATGGTGCACAACCTCCTGAACCTTGGATCCCAAGCAAGCTTCTATATAATGATCCTAATATAGTTGTCATTGGTGCTAATAAATAACAGAAGCAAATAACTAAATAAATAAAAGATTTTATTCTGGTTCTTTCATACTTCTTTCCCTTCTCTTTTTTTTCTTTTTTTTTTCATTTTTTTTTTGAAAGAGAGTCTCGGGATGAGACGGAATCGATCGTTCTAGATAGGATCGGTCGATCCCATGGCATTTTTTCTGAGAAGGGGAAGTTGGAACCAATCATAACCATGTACATCAATCCACTAAAAACTGCACCAATATTCAACTCAAACTAATATAGATGAAGTAATGACACTAGAAAGCTTAATCGGAAATCTTTAGAACATTTGGTTGTACCGGTCTCCATACTCCGTAGTTTTTGCACTTGTTTGCACATGCTTCTAATGTTGTGAAAGAGGACTGGGGTATGAATGAAAAAGGGTGTAAGGGTGTGGAACCAAACTAAAAATAAGCTTGGCCATCTTGGGGTCGAATAATAATGGGGTGAACTCCGGATGTATATGATCCTTTATGCGATATTGAGCCCGTAAGTGAGAAGATTAGTCCAAGTTAAAGGTCCAAGTAGATAGAGCCAACGCTGGATCATTCAGATTTCCAAAAGATAGGTCGCTTCTGATAAAGATGATCCATTGATGGTGTTTCCAATCTTCCTGAACTAAGTCCAATAAATGTCAACATAAAATAAAAATCAAGAAAATTGTAATAAAATTCTCATGTTTTTACTTAATAAAATGACTCAAGGAAAACTAAAAAGTTATTTTTTTTTTACAAGGAAACAAAAGAAAACACAGTGTTAGTAACATATTAAAGCATACACCCCTTCCCCCAGACTTAAATCAATGCGTCCCACTGTGATATAAAATCAAAGAAAATGAATGCTGCGAAACAACACTGGAGATAATGAATTGTGAACAAGAAAGCAAACCATAAACCGTGAAATAGGTTTAGAGACCAAAAGGGAGCATTAGTCTGTTCACGAACCGGTTTTCAGTTTTTCTTGTCTCTGGGATCGATCGATTTGGGGAGGATCGGTCGATCTCAGCTTCCTGAAACTTCTTGAAAATTTGCATCTTCTGCGTTTTGCACCTGTTTTCAGTCAGCTCAACACAAAAACATCATAATATCTTATTTTGAAAAAAAATAAAAATACAAGAACAAATAAAAGAAAAATAAAAAAATTTGGGTTGCCTCCCAATAAGCGCTTTTTTTTAAAGTCATTAGCTCGACTTGTTTAGTACTTGATGTAGCGTCACTTCATAACTTGTCAGGCAAGTTATATTATTTTATGGGCTTTTAAGCCTTTCGGTGTTGTTTTCCTTTTTGTGTTTTATTTCTATTTTTCAACTAGGGTTTTGGGTTATTAATTAGGTCAGCTAAGACCATGACTATACAAGGCTTTGTAATTCTTTCTTTGATTCTTGGTTTTTGATTTATAAAGAAGAGATTTTCTTCAGAACTTGAAGCCTTTGAATTCTCTCTATTTTAACAAAGAATTCTGAGCACATAGCAGAGTTTCTTGATCCATTGATCCTTGAAACCTTTTTTTGTTATTACCCGCTGTAACAGTTGGTATCAGAGACAAAGATCCTTATCATGCCTCCAAAAAAGAGCCTTCAAACGACGCTGGAAGATCACAACAAAGCATTTCAAGCGATGATGACCAAATTTCAACAGGGTTTGAGTAATATGATGTGTACTACCATGGAAACTGCTGTTCGAACTCTCGTTCAAGCTCAACAAAACGCCGCTCCTGTGTTACCGCGACAAGAAGAACCACTTTTTGCGGACGATGAAAGGAAGAGGAGGAAGACAACGTCTTTGCTAATCAATTCGCACCGGAGGATGAACAGTGTAACATCCGTGTTCCGGGAACCATAAGTTGAATTTATTTTTTTTGGATTAAAGAGCTGAGTTTTACAGATTTTATTTAAATCAAATAAAAATCTGGGGTGTTAAAATGGAGAATCAGAAAGTTAGGGGTTGTTTCTGTTTGATTAAAAGTCTTGATGGGTTAAATTGATAAGACTTGAA